>CM059877.1:6479750-6896378 GCA_030490815.1 Acer saccharum | reverse complement strand
ATTTAAAAGGCTCGAAAAAAAGCATTAAAAGACTCGAAAACCCAGATTTTCATCGTCTCTTACACAATTTTCATAAATTAAAACCCTAACCATACCCACAACCATACTCAGATTGACAAATCAAACCAAAACCAAAAAAAATTCTTCGGGGCCGTTGCCCCCACACCCCCGCGAGTTGACCGGGCAGCTCGACCACTGCGAGCTCAGCGGGGAGCTCAACCCCTGAATGCGTCTGCGTAGCGCCACAAAACTAATTATCCAATGAAGATGCATTAATAATGTTATGATGTTTAACCTCCATTGGAGGTCTGATATAGAGGAACATGAAAGAATAAAATCTCATAAAACTTCAAAGTAAGAAAGAGAATGTGTAAAGTAAGGGCATTTTTGTCTATTCACCATAATAGGTGTCTTTTAAACTTAAGTTATTAAAGTGGTGACTTACAAAAACCGGTCAAAAATGTGACATTTCCCACCATTTCCATAACAATTAATTAGAAGAATAATCTCCAAAGAGATCTTTTCCTATTTAAACACTGATTTTGTATTCTTAGTGATCAAGTAAGAAATCAGAATCCATTTCCATATTAATTACACAAAAACGTTGACTTAGGGAAGTCGTAAAAAGTCAACTGTACTCTCACGGTCCAGTCGGAGCAGCATTTGTGTACGCAGTAACACAGGTCGTGCATTTGAAGGTTCATGATTTGCACCCCCCTGCACGTGTAATAGAGAGCCTCTATGCCACACACATGTTGATAAACTCATATCACACATTCACTTATATAAAGTAAAAAAATGTGTAGTAAAGTTTGGACTGGAAACAGCTTGGAGAGGATCTATCAACAAGTTCTAACATTAGTTAAATAATTGTACTACCAGGCAAATAATTCAGATGATGACCTTATATTAAAATAAAATTTGTAATCACTTGATGTCTTAGCTGTCCATTACCATCCATTCTCAAATCTTAATTATATATGCTTTTTTTTTTTTTTTTTTTTTTCCACATCATCTCGTAGTAGAGATTGTTGTACACCTCCATTCCACACCTAATGGTGAGAATAGTATTTCGAGCCGTTCTTGTAGAGTCTGATTAATTTCATTGGGTCTCGACAGTAATTGTATTTAAAAAAATATATAAAAAAATTATATATGCTTTTTTTAACATGTGAATCGCTTATTGGTTCCATTGCCTTTAACAAATCACATGAGATTTACAATTTGGAATCTGCAACAGCCAAAAAGTACTGCTAGTGCTATTGGAAAAGAAAGCAAGTCCTTGTCAATGGTTTTCATGATATGCATTCATGCATCTTTCTTCTTGTATTCAATAGAAAATCAAGAAAAGTGAATTAGAGATAGAGACAGATACAGAGAGACTGAGAGAGCACTCCTTACTGTTTATTAAAAAGTTGAAATTGCAATAACAGAAAGGACAAAGGTGCCTCCAATAATGTGGAGGAGCCATGAGACCATGAGCAACAAATTAAATAAATATTTAATTCAATAACAATGTGCTTAAGCAACCACTAAGAGTGATTATATATTAATAATTGCAATTTGAAGTGAATACACCTTCTTTTTTTTTAATGAGATTTGGTAGACCAGAATTTATTCCTTCTTTAAACACAATCTAGCTAATACATCAATCAAATAAAAATAAAAAAATCCATTTAAAAAATGGATCCATCTAGAGAATTTAGGAAGTACATTGAATCAAGGCAAATCCCACTTTGATTCAAGTGAATGAATGAATATCATTATCAACTCAACATTAAATACTAATTAACAAATATTTAATATTATAGTTAAGGTTTAATGTCACCAACAATAATCTGTCAATTCAACAGAAAAAAAGATGGTTGTGACCTTGAAAATATTTTCTAGTCAGAAAGAAACTAGGAGACATGCATCTTCAAATTTTCTACACTAAAAACCCCACTTTTATAAACACATTGCAACTAACATGCATCCTCCCTTCCAACATTTTCGAGAGAGAACAAACAAGTACTTAATTTGGAATATATATATAGTTTTTTTTATTGTCAATTCGAACTGATATAAAATATATCGGTTCGTTACATATGGACCATTGGATTTAAATGCTTTAACTTTGCTGCATGCATTTGTCAAAGTATCTTTTAAATCCAATGACTCACATGCAAATAACGGATATATTTTATATCAGTTCGAACTGATAATAGAAAGACTATATATATATATATATATATATAGTTTTTCTACTGTCAGTTCGTATTGATATAAAATATATCAGGACGAAGAATATGAACTACAGATTATGGAGAAATTTTGACAAATGCATTTTGAGTCAAAGTATGTAAATATAATGGTACACATTCTTCGTCCTGATATATTTTATATCAAGACGAACTGACAATAGAAAAATTATATATATAAATATATAAGTAAATACCACTCTTATTGACCTTCATTTGAGTCTACCGCATTGCAACCAACAAATGCATCCTCCCTCCCAACATTTATGCGGTGGAAATTGTAATCCGAATCATACTCATAATGATTGATCTCACTATCTCTCGGTAGACTCCTGACCCACTTCACAGCTGTGAATAAACACAGTGTGAAAAAGACATGAATGTTCAACACTTCAACAGTTCAACTTTGTTCAAGTTATCTTAAAAAGATGGGCACTACACTACACTAGTTTATTTAAAATTGAATGGGGCCCAGTCAAAAAGTATTATGGGTGGTGGTGGAGACCAAGAAAGATAAGTTTGAATTCATAATTCATTTCATGGCTGCTTTTCTTAAATAAATATGGGAAAATAGATCAAGCACGTGATTTATATGCAACTTTACATTATTTTATGTTTTGTTTCATCACATCTGGCCTAGCATCTTCTTGTTAACCTTTCTTTCATATCTATCCACATTTACAATATTAACCTTCCAATAAGTTCAATGTCCCAACACGACACGATTATTTTTAAATCAATTACAAAAACGAGACATGATTATTAATTCGTTAAAATCTTCCTAAATATAAATATGAAAGATTAAATTTAGTTCAAATCGAACACGACACGTTTAATCTAACCCATTTTTTGTATTTAAATTATGTTTTTGAATTCAGGTTTCATGTAATATTTAATATTTATACCTATAGAGCCAAAAATACAAGTATACTCTTAAAATTTAAAATTACATTTATATTTTTAGTAATTGTGTCAACTCATAGCATGATTAGTTAAATACGAACATAACACGTTTATTAAATGAGTTGACATGATTATAGTTAAATTCGGTTGGTGTTTGTGTCATTGTTATGTCAAGACCCAAATATTTAATGTATTTTTTAATTAAAAATTGTTACTACTTTATTTTTATTTTTTTAAAATTTGTAATTAGTTTATTAACATAAACTAATTACAATTTAGTTTAAATCAAACACAACACATCTAATCTAACCCATTCTTTGTATTTAAATTGTGTGTTTTTGAAAATAAAGAAACACACAATTGTTTTAAAGAACTTTTGATTGATGAAAATCTGAATGAGGAAAATAGAAGCATTCGAGACTTATTTATAGGTGACTATTAGCCTAAACTTGGGCTCCAAGTACTTGAGCTCCAAGTAATCTAAATAATAAATATTAGAGATCTTCATGAAAGACCTTCTTGTTGACAATGAAAATAAAAACTAAAATGACGCTAATTGACCCAAAAGAAAGATAAAATTATGCAAATGGCCCCTCCCAATGGACCCACTCAAGATGTCCTACATCAATATTTATGCCCATAGAGTCAAAATCATAGGTATACTCTTAAAATTTAAAACTAAATTATACTATTAGTAATCGTGTCAACCCATAACAGAATTAGTTAAATACGAACATAACATGTTTATTAAATGAGTTGACACAATCATGGTTAAATTCGTTTGATATTTGTATCATTGTTATGTCACGATCCAAAATATTTAATGTATTTTTTAATTAAAAATTACTTAAATTTTTTATTTTTAAAAAATTGTAATTGGTTTATTAACATAAATTGTTTTTTTATTAAAAAAATATTTTTTATTTTTTAATATATCGTCTGCAGGGTATGACGACTTGAACCTGAAACTTTATTTGACCTAATAAATTAATTGCTTTTATTAAAATATACATAGTTTAGTTACATGCCATATATGAAACAATTGGATTGACAATATTGACATATCGCTATTTTTTCAAATGTAAACCACGTTATCATTGGAGATGCTCTTAATACTTTATCATCCAATGGACTTCCGGTCTTGATCAACAACCCCTTTAAAAACAAAACAAAATAATCTCAATTTTAACAAAACCAATCAAGGTCAAGATCGTCATCTCATCATATATAGTCAAATAAAATGTCCATAAATAATTAATATTTAAAAAAAAAAAAAAAAAAAAAACACTTTTGTCCTCTATAAAAGCCCACCACTTCTCAGTTCTCACAAGTATCTTCCACAAACAACACATCACTAAACCATCCACTTCAACAACAACTCTCTCTCTCTCTCTCTGTTTTTTTGCTGTTGAAGAAGTAGAAAGAAGAGATGGCAGGTGCAAGAAGAGCTTTGTTCAACCGTGGAAATTTCTCTCAGAGATTCTCTGCTGCTACTAGCCGTCCGATACCCAAGAGAGGCCAAGTCAAGGTGGCTATACTGGTGGGTTTGGCTCACTCTGTTGCTTCAGTCTTCTCTCACACCAGTCGCAGAGCAACTTCTCACTTATCTTAAGATCATTAGCTTTGCTCAGCTTTCCTTAACCAAAATTTTAGATGATTTTGAGAAAGCTGACATGTTTTATCATCATGTAAATTAGCCATGAGAGTGACTTTGTACAAATTTTGTAGTTTACTTGCTGCAAATTTTATTGCATGCTCTTTTTTTATGAAATATGAAGCTATTGGTTTGATTTATGGTTCTGTTTTTCAACAATAATGGTTGTTGTTGTGCAAAGAACTAATAATAATCAAAATCCAACTTAAATTTTATATAATTTCAACAAAAATAGGAGATCAAAATTGAATGTAAATGACTCAAAAAAAAAAACACCATGTGAGTATGTGACACGAGTTGTTAATATTGTTTGCTCTGTTTCATTTTTTTCAACCAATCCTGGAATTATCTCTGCCAAATACAAGAGTAGTTGCCCAGTTCACCGCCACATAAAACATGTTTCTCCTGCTCAAATCACGAGTCAGATAAGCAGACCTCCAAATCAACGTACCTGTTGATTTAGTTTGTTTATGAAGCTGTGATGGAATAGGTGATGTTAATTAATTAGTTTGTTTCTCTTGAAGATGAAGAGGAGTCATCGTACCTGTGTTGTCACCTAAAGGTGTCGAGGAAGTGATCTCCGACAGAGATGCCGATGAGGGAAATGGGGGTAGGGGTGGGGGAGGCTCCCACATCCCCGTCCCCACCCATTATTTTCCCAATCCCCAATTAATCTATCGTTTAACCCCATTTCATTTTTTAATTAAAATTAATCATATAAATACAAGTAAATAAGTAAAGTTAATTTAAAATAATTAAATTAGAAATTATTTAAATAACTTAAAATAATAATTTAAAAAAAATTAGGAGAAACCTTCCCCGGTCCCTCCGCCTCCATTTAGATTGGAGTGAAATTCGCTACCGCTACCGCCTCCACCCCGGCCATTCAGTGATTTCAGTCTAATTAAATCAAAATAATAATAATTTATTCTAATGTACTTCAATCGCGGGATTATAAAGACTTGTGGTAAATATTGTTATTTATTTTTTTTCTAATAAAGGAGACCCTTCAAGCTCGTGGCAAACTGACCTAAAATGGAAAATATATTTTCTTGTTATGATTAATTAATATATAAGCAAAGATAAAGTTGGGATATGATTTTGAAGTAATGATATATAATTATATATACCAGTAATACTACACATCACACCTAAAATCCCACCTTTTTCATCACACTACATGTGGCATATGAGGTGTCAAATTGTGAGTGGATACATGGGGTAGGTGTCATTAATGTGTATCCACTCACAATTTGACACCTCACATGCCACATGTAGTGGGATGAAAAAGTGGGATTTTAGATGTGATGTTTAGCATTATTGTTATACATACACAACAGACTGATTTCTAAATAGCAAAGAACCTATCAACAACTAATTTTTCATAACTTCCTAGGGTCTGAAAATTGGTTTAATATTGTACTATTATATATATTGACACGATGATTTTCCAAGGTTTTACTTGCACTCAATTTTGACATTGTTTTTATTTAGTCATGGATTTGTAATTTTAATTTTGTGAGGTCATATCAGTGTTCTAGTAAGCGTTAGGTGGCCAAAAACCTGAAGTCTAGCATCTCGACTGATTAGTCGGCGATTAATCGGTCGGCGAAATTTTTTTTCCTGCATAAAAATCCAATCACTAACAAAATCCAATGATCAAATCTAAACAAATTCCTTTCCAAATCCACAAATACCAACCAAAATGACAAAATCCAATTACAAACCAATCCAAATTCACAAACACCTGTCCAAAATCCAAATCCGATCATAAACCAATCCAAATCCAATCACAAAGACACAAACCCTAGATGGATGAAGAGCGGACGAGTGACGACGGCGGACGACGGCTTTGGACAATGAGATGGGCGACTGAAACTTGAATGGACTAGTCTAGAGGTTTGCTGGTTTGGGAATCATGGTTTGCTTGTTTTGTTGTGATTGAGACGGGGGACTAAAGCTATTTTGGCTCTCCCGAGAATGGGAGTCCTTATAAACTTTGCGAGTACTCATTCTTTTTCCTGGTCTTCTCCTCGGGCGAATATCAATACAAGCAGAAGAAGAAGAATTCGACCAAGCTTCAGGCTGGTATGAGTAAGGTGGCGATGAACTTGTAGAAGCAGAAGGGATCTCTGAAGCAGGAGGAACCTCAGAAGTAGCAGGCATTTCCGAAAAAAGTCCAGAAATGTCAGCGTCAATATAGCGCGGCTGATCGAAACGAGGCTCGTCTAGTAACCTGTGAACAACCGACGTAGTGAAAACATCATTTCGCTCAATAGCAATCATACCAACAGTAAAAAGACGGTATCTAGCTTCAGAATCCATAAGAACTAACCTTGGTATAGCGAAGAACGAAGACGATGCAGATTGCAGAAGAAGGGTCTTCGAGAAAAAGTCTGGGGGTTGAAGCAGATAATCTCAAGAGAAGCAGGGTTAGGAAAACAGGTTGGGAAACAAAACAAAGCACACAGAGAAGCAAGAGACATAGGCAAAGTTTCTCTCGAAGAACACGCGAAGATAATGGAAGAAGAGATAAAAATGGAAAGGTAAAGCGAAGCCGGAATATATAGGTGACGTCTCGATTTCAAAAATACCAAAACCCTAGGAGAGGCTGCAGAAAAAGCGGGAAAATAGAGGGGCGTGGGCCGTGACGTGGGCTGCGCGTAGGCGAGCAGAAAGGTTACGTCCCATAAATGCACCGTACCATAGCCAAACAAAAAGGGACAAGTGGCAGCAAGAGAACATCTTGAGCCGTCGGAGAGCAGAAGCGTCACCGTCAAAAGATTTGAAATGATTGATGAATCGAATGTGTGCGGTCGCAATTAAGACACGTCATTTAAAGCTCTAATTCAAACGAGGATACATTAATACAGAAAACGACAAATGAGGACTAGTTATAAAGAAGTATTGAGGTTAAATATTCGACCCGAGAGGGCCTGACTAAGCGTGATCGGCTCAAATATTTAAGGAGGTATTGTTATAGGTAAAAATAGTCATTAAGGACACGTCATCACCATAAAAGGCCAGGCCAGCAGGAGTCAAGATAACTCAACTTATGGAGTAGAAACCACCACGATAACCTACTCGGAAAAGAGAGTAAGTAGTCCGACCACAAACGAAGACGATCAGCTTGGGCAGCAGATCTCATTCGGGCATACTCGGTCACACTCGGGCACACTCGGGTGTACATACTCGGGAATCAATGAGACAGTCACCAACACTCATATACCAATCATAATCAGCGACCAGCATGTCCACAATAAGCAACGATGTGGACCATTAGAGTTTAAAAAGGAAACAAGCAGTTCTCCCGCGAATAAAGGAGAAAGAATCTCGTCCAGAATTGGACTCAGCCGAAAGAGGAAACATAATCTAATTAGGACTAGGAAACCGCTTGAGACTTGGGGACCACAACACTAAACCCTAGCGGCCACCTTAAAACCCTAAAAACAACATGTATAAATACCCCTTCTATTCACGAACAGGGGGTACGTGAAAAACAGTGAGTGAGAGAGAGATTAAAAGTGTAATACTTTTGTAACCATTCGTGATAGTGAATTTGGCTTCGTTGCTAAGGCAACAATCCGTGGACGTTTCTCCAACCATTGGAGTTTTACCACGTAATTGCTTGTTATTTCTTCTTACTTTAAATCGTTCACGTTCATATACTGTAGCAATTCGAAAATACATCATTGACTTGGTGACCATCAAAAATCACCGTCAACAGCTTGTTTTGTTGTGATTGAGACGGGGGACTAAAGCTATTTTGGCTTGGTCATCATTAAAGTGAAGCCGTTTCCGTTTTGGGGTGTGTGCCGTTTTGGGATGTAAAACCCTTAAAACGACACTGTTTTAATAATATATATATATATATGTATAAAAGGTCTCGCCGAAGTTAATAGCTTTGATTCCGCCGAGACCACCTAGGGCGACTAGTGCCGATTAATACAACTGATTAATCACCGCCTAGGGCGACTAGTCGCATGCTACCTAATACAGCTGATTAAGCTTTAGGCTGTTTTCACACGATTGGATGTCGCCTAGTGACTAGGTGGCGACGGTCGATTTTTCGAACACCGGGTTATATAAATCAATCTCAAATACAAAATTCAACCTCTTATTATCTATTTGGGTTAACTCTGGTTTGGTACAATGTTGAATCATCTCATGTTTCAAATCAAATCATGCTACGATATATGTTCTGTATAGCTATATGAGTGGTTATCTATTAAGGTAACTATCTTGCATATATAGTAGGTAATTTCCTAATAATCAAGTGTATATATATAAAGTGGAGTAGAGTTTCGACTGAAAAGAGCTTGGAGAGGATCTATCAACAAGTTCTAACATTAGTTAAATAATTGTACTATCAGGTAAATAATTCAGATGATGACCTTATATTAGAATAAACTTTGTAAGAGCATCTCCAATGGTATAAGCAAATTTAGATCCTCAAAAGTTGCCACCTCAACATTTGAGGATTGTTTTTAGGGATTGCTAAATTTGATGATTGTATAGCCCACAATGGTACACTTGTAATTATACACAATGGTATATTAGTTTTTTTTACTAAAAAATAATTTTTTTTTATAAAAGACAAGAGAAGGTATATGATATGAGTATTGATCCATTCGTAATGAAGAGACGAATTTTACTTGATTGAAATCTTTAGGGTTGAAATAATGATGAAATACATAGATGATTAGAGAAAAAAGAGGGAAAAAAAAAAGCCACAAAAGAGAGAGAAAAAATAAAATTACAACAATTAATTTGGGCTAAGTTTGTATTTGATGATTGAAAGTCAATCTTCAAATTTGATTATTGAGGAGGCAATTTGATTATTGATAATTGCTATTGCTAAATTTTAGTGACTCCATTGGACAGTGTTTTGGATAAATAATCAAAAATTGATTACTCTCTTACTTTTGAGGATACCATTGGAGATGCTCTAATCACTTGATGTCTTAGCTATCCACTACCATCCATTTTCAAATCTTAATTATATATGATTTTTTTTTTTTTTTTTTCACATCACCTCTGAGTAGAGATGGTTGTGCACCTCCCTTCAACACCTAGTGGTCAGGGGTTCGAGTCCCACCATATGCGCATTTTACAAGCATGTGTGGGGAGTTTTCTCCCAGTTTGTGGAAGTGGCCCTCTCTCCGGTTGTGAGAGTTGTAGTCCATATGTAACCTCTTCCCGATAGTGGGAATAGTATTTTAGACCATTCTTGTAGGGTCTGATTAATCTCACCACGTCTTGGCAGTAATTGTATTTCAAAAATAAATAAATTATACATGCTTTTTTAACATGTGAATCGCTTATTGGTTTCATTGCTTTGAAAAAATCACATAAGATATATAATTTGGAATCTGCAACAGCCAAAATGTTATGCTAGTGCTATTGGAAAAGAAAGCAAGTCCTTGTCAATTGTTTTCATGATATATATTCATTCATGCATCTTTCTTCTAGTATTCAATAGAAAATCAATAAAAGTAATAAATTACTCAATTAGAGAGAGAGAGAGAGAGAGAGAGAGAGAGAGCACTACTTATTGTCTATTAAAAGTTGAAATTGCCAAAACAAAAAGGACAAAGCTGCCTCCAATAATGTGGAGCAATGAGACCATGTGCAACAAATTAAATAAATATTTAATTCAATAACATTAATGTGCTTAAGCAACCACTAAGAGTGATTATGTGTTAATAGTTGCAATTTGAAGTGATTAAACCTTCTTCTTCTTTTTTTAATGAGATTTGGTAGATCAGAATCTAATTCCTTCTTTATACACAATCTAGCTAATACATCAATATCATTTAAAAAAAAAAAAAAACACATTTAAAAACTGGATCCATATAGAGAATTTAGAAAGTACATTGAATCAAGGCAAATCCCACTTTGATTCAAGTGAATGAATGAATATCATTATCAACTCAACATTAAATACTAATTAACAAATATTTAATATTATAGTTAAGGTTTTAATATCACCAACAATAATCTGTCAATTCAACAGAAAAAAAGATAGCTGTGTCCTTGAAAATATTTTCTAGTCAGAAAGAAACTAGGAGACATGCATCTTCAAATTTTCTACACTAAAAACCCCACTTTTATAAACACATTGCAACTAACATGCATCCTCCCTCCCAACATTTTCAAGAGAGAACAAACAAGTACTTAATTTGGAATATATATATATATATAAGTAAATATCACTCTTGTTGAATTGGTCGGACATTTCTCCTTCATTTGAGTCTACTTTTATCAATTAAGTTTCAAAGTATAGAGAAAACCAAACCATTTTTATGTAGTGGAAATTGTATTCCAAATCATACTTGTAACGATTGATCTTATTAAATGCCATTAAGCTTAATTAATCCACTTTACGAGTGTGAAAGATATATCACTGAATAATTGGATCTATCGGTTCGATAGACATGGGTGTGAAAAAGACATGAAGGTTCAACACTTCAACTTGTTCAAGGTAACTTAAAAAGATGGGCACTACACTACACTAGTTTATCTATTTGAAATTGAATGGGGCCCAGTCAAAAAGTATGATTGGTGGTGGTGGAGACCAAGAAAGATAAGTTTGAGTAGACAAATAAACAACATAATTCATTTCGTGGCTGCTTTTGTTAAATAAATATGGGAAAATAGATCAAGCACGTGATTTATATGCAACTAGGCAGGTTTTTTAAACTTAGGGTAAATCGTATTTTAGTCCCCATAGTTTGCCTTAATGTACGTTTAATCCACGGTTATTTGGAATTATAATTTTTAGTCCTTCTATGACAGAATCCATCAAAAAGATAGATTTTGTCATATCAGACTTGTTAAATGACCTTAAGGCCCCTGATGTGTGCTGATCTCATTAAAAAGACCGTTTTACCCATAATGAAATTGAAAATATGTAAACGAAATTGAAAATATGTAAACATGAACAAGAGAAATAAAAAATCTTCACAAACTATATATAAATAATAATAAAATAAAGATTTCAAATCTGTTAATAGAATAATTCAAAAATGTAAACTAGAATTGTAAACTAATCAGAATTGTAAACCAATCAGAATTGTAAACCGAGGAAAACTAAGAGTATATAAACAAAAATGTTTAGATTTTGTTCACTCATCAGCAAACTGTGAGTAAAATCCCCAATTCTCACTCACTTAAAACCTTAAAATCACAAAATAACAAAGAAAAATGAAAAACCAGATCTCTCAAGTTATCTCAAGTTGATTTCATTTGAAAGTGTATCTGAGCAGCTTTGTAAGCAACTTAGTGTTCTCCACAGCAACTTCCCTTTCATCACGAACCAATCGAATCTCGGCCTCAAGGATGGCCTCTCCGTCTTCGTGAAACCATTGGTTGCTAGTTACGTGGCATTGTGGCAATTTTGTCGCCGCCTTCCGGCATTTCTCTCCGTTCCGTCATCGTTGTCGCCGTCATCGTCGTAAGCACTCCTGTGGATTTCGTGGAGTTGGTGAGCAAAAAAATGGTGACTGAGATAGTGAGATCTCGAATTAGTTTAAGAAATTAAAAAGTTAAAAGGAGTTAAAAAATGAGGCAAATGGATAAATATTCCAGATAGTGTTCATAAATTTTTGTGATGGATCTTCCAACTTTGTGATGGAGGCACTCCATCTAGGCTTTGAGAAGATTTGGAATTCCAGATCTCTCTGCCTTTAGTTTTTTATTTTAATTTTTTTTTTTATATATAATTTTGTTTTTTAATTGCAGGTTGATCTATCTTATCATTTTTAAGTTTTTTAAAAATTTATTTTATTTTTATAAAATTATTTTTTTACGGTAGAGATGATTTGATGGATGTTTTTTCAAATCTCATCCATCCACTTTTATAAAGAAATAATTAATAAGTATTATATAAATAATCAGTAATAACTTTTTAAATTATCCCTTTTTTTTTTTCTTTTTTTCTTTTTTTTTTTCATTTTGAAATGACAATTATACCCTTCAGAAACTAAACCTTCTAGAAACCGGTTCGTGAATTTAGCTATTTACCCTCGTTGACTTAACAAAATTTAGTGAAACCCTAATGGAATTGGACGGTAGGGACTACAATCCCTATTGTCAGAATAATGATAGACTAAAAATTATAATTCCAAAAAACCGTGGACTAAGCACATATTAAGGCAAGTTACAGGGACTAAAATACGATTTTCCCTTAAACTTAAACTCACTCGTTTAATGTCTACATTATTTTATGTTTTGTTTTATCACATCTGGCCTAGCATCTTCTTGTCAACCTTTCTTTCATTTTCAAATATATCCGCATTACAATATTATCCTTCCAATAAGTTCAATGTCCCAAGGTTGGCAGTTCAAGTTGGCAAATCGTGTGAGCCAACGCCAATACCAACACGACACGATTATTTTTAAATAAATATATTAATTTGATAAAATCCTCCTAAATATGAATATGAAAGATTAAATTTAGTTCAAATCCAACATGACACATCTAATCTAACCCATTTATTGTATTTAAAATTTGTGTTTTGAATTTAGGTTTCATATAGTATTTAATATTTAGAGCATCCCTAATAAGTAAAAAAATAACACACCTTTAGCTATTAATAGAGAGGATGGACCAGAAATTGCTCCAACAACCTCTCTACTTCCCTCCTTAAAATTTATTCCGGCCAAAGCCTCCCTAAATCTAAGGAGATAAGGCATTCTCCCTATTTTTATTCTTTCTCACTTCTCAATTAAAATGAGTGGTCAAGATGAGTCAATCTCATTAATAATATTCAATGGTCAAAATTCAATAGCTCTTTAAAAATAATAATATTTCTTTTTTAATTAAAAATAATTAAAAAAATAATAAAGAGCCATTTTAGGGAGGCTTCTTATATGACTTTTTATTTGTAAAAAGTACACCAAACTCCCTAATTGTAAAGAAAATATATGGAGCCTTATTAAGGATGTTCTTATACCCATAGAGTCACTCCCACAAGTATACTCTTAAACATTAAAATTACTTTTATACCCTTAGTAATCGTGTCAACTCATAACATGATTAGTTAAATACGAACACAACACGTTTATTAAATGAGTTGACATGATTATAGTTAAATCCGGTTGGTGTTTGTATCATTGTTATGTCACAATCCAAAATAATTAATGTATTTTTTAATTAAAAATTGTTACCATTTTAATTTTTTTTTTAAATGTATTTAGTTTAAGAACATATATATATATATATTTATTTATTTTAATTCAAAAAAAATTGTTTTTTATTTTTTTTAAACATAACATGATTAGTTATACTCTTAAAATCATAGGTATACTCTTAAAACATAACATGATTAGAGTCAAAATCATAGTTATACTTTTAAAATTTAAAACTACATTATACTCTTAGTAAGAGTGTTAACTCATAACATGATTAGTTAAATACGAACACAACATATTTATTAAATGAGTCGACATAATTATGATTAAATTCGTTTTATATTTGTATCATTGTTATGTCACGATCCAAAATATTTAATTTATTTTTTAATTAAAAATTGTTACCACTTAAAAAAAATTTTTAAAAAAAAATGTAACTAGTTTATTAACATAAATTGTTTTTATTAAAAATAATTTTTTACTTTTTTTTATATACAGCCTATGGGTATGACCACTCGAACTTAAAACTTTATTTGACCTAATAAATTAATTGTTTTCATTAAAATATACATAGTTTAATTCTTTCATCCTACAATGGACTTCCTGTTCTGGTCAACAACCCCTTCAAAAATAATAATAATAATAATAATAATCTAACAAAAACAATCAAGGTCAAAATCGTCATCTCATCGGTCATCATATATATATATATATAGTCAAATCCATAATTAATTAATATTAAAAAAAACCTTTGAACCACTTTTGTCCACTATAAAAACCCATCACTTCTCACCAAGTATCTTCAACAAACAACACATCACTAAAACCATCCACTTCAACAACTCTCTCTCTCTCTCTCTCTGTTTCTCAGTCTCTGTTTTTTGCTGTTGAAGAAGTAGAAGGAAGAGATGGCAGGTGCAAGTAGAGCTATGATCAACGGTGGAAATTTCTCTCAAAGATTCTCTGCTGCTACTAGCCGTCCGACACCCAAGAGAGGCCAAGTCAAGGTGGCTATACTGGTGGGTTTGGCTCACTCTGTTGCTTCAATCTTCTCTCACACCAGTCGCAGAGCAACTTCTCACTTTTCTTAGATCATTAGCTCAGCTTTCCTTAACCCAAATTTTAGATGATTTTGACAAAGCTGACATGTTTAATCATCATGTAAAAATTAGCCATGAGAGTGAGTTTGTACTCTGTACAAATTTTGTAGTTTACTTGCTGCAAATTTTATTGCATGCTCTGTTTTTATGAAATATGAAGCTATTGATTTGATTTATGGTTGTGTTTTTTTCAACAATCATGGTTATTGTTGTGCAAAGAACCAATAATAATCAAATCCAACTTAAATTCTATATAATTTCAACAACAATAGGAGATCAAAATTGAATGTAAATGACTAAAAAAAAAAAAAAAAAACACCATGTGACACAAGTTGATGTTGTTTGCTCTGTTTCATTTTTTTTTTTCAACCAATCCTGGAATTATCTCTGCCAAATACAAGAGTAGTTGCCCAGTTCACCGCCACATAAAACCTGTTTCTCCAGCTCAAAACACGAGTCAGATAAGCAGACCTCCAAATCAACCAGCTCAGAAATCCAGCAAGAGATATCCCCTTTGCATCCTGCAAAAATATTTACACAAGTTAGTTAAATTTTAGCGAAACCTGGAGGGAGAGAGTTCAGATCAGCAGAGGATCCTGATTCTGAGTCTTTACCTTAGTTTGGCGGAGATCGACCAAGGCCTTGTAGCGCCCAACAGATGCCATGCTTCCAAGATGTTTATAGACAAAAGGGTCTCCAAGAGAGATGTCTTTCATGTTCAATGCTTTGCCTCCACTTTGCTTCCCAATTTTCTTGTTAAACAACCCCACCAAATATTTCCCTTGTCTTTCTGCAACCTGTTTGACATTTTATTCCTAGGCTGATTAATTGGTTTCAAAAACATATAATACACTAATATTTTCATCAATGAATTTGGTTCAAATGACAACAACATCATAGAGAAGAAGAAAATGAATTTGACCTGTGCTAGAGCAGGAAGCACTGGCCTTCCTGTCTGTTCAAGAAAACCAGCACAATCTCCAACTGCAAACACATCTTCCACAGAAGGCACTCTCAACCATTCATCAACACCAATCCTGTATATAAACTCAACAATGTCATGTCATTTCATGGAAATTCATTATAGATACAATACAAAGGAGTCCAAAAGAAAAAACAAACAAATGAAAAAGTTTTTTTCTTACCTTCCACCAGGTGATTTGGGAAGATGCAGTGATTTTACAAACTGAGAAGGACCAACACCTGTGGACCAAACCAAGAGGCCGTAGGGCACGACAGTTCCGTCATTGAGAACTATCTTTTTTGGATGAACCTCTTTCACAACTCCGCGCATAAGGCTAACGCCACACTGGTAGAGAATTTTCCATTTGTCAAGTCAGTTGCTGAATCAGAAAACTATGAAGAAGAAACACCCTCTACGACATAGGAAGCGATATTCAGATTACCTTATTTAAGTGTTTCGTTGCATATTGCCGCAGTCCAATATCAAAGGATGATAAAATCTCATTAGCCTGTTCAATGAAAAATGATTTTGGTTATAAGTTAATGTCATCTAATTTATCTCTCCATACAAGAACATTTTAAAAATTAAGTGGGAGTGACATTGTATTAGAGATTTAGAGTACCTCAATGAGTGTGACTTTGATATAATCTTTGACCTGAGTATACTGTTCTTGAACATCTCTCATGATGAAATCACTCAATTCACCACTGAATTCCACTCCTGTAGGACCACCTCCGATGACAACGCAATGTACAAGGCGTTTCTTCTCCTCTTCCGATATGCCTGTAACAATAGCAAATTGAAGAATTTCAAGATTACAACAGGAGGACAAGCTATGATAGTCTCAGACGGTAATGGCATTTTTCAACGTGGAAAAACAGTCTCACCTGGATTTTGAGAAAGCATTAGGTTCAAGAGAAGCTTCTTCCGGATTTCTTGCGCATGATTTACTTCGCGAAGGAAAAGAGCATTTTCGTTCACTCCCTTGATACCGAAAGTTAAAGGCTCAGCACCAGCAGCAATGACAAGCTTGTCATATGCAACTTTGAATTGGTGAGGCTCTTGTGGTAATCCACCATTGCTGGCTGTCTCACAGTAAACCTATATAAAAACAACATGATTATGACATTATCTCACAGAATGTAAACCCTTAGACACAAGGGTTGCTGTAAGTGACATAAGAAGTGGATAACAGATTCTTCACTCACTTCATGCTTGTTAGTGTCAATGCCAATGCAGGAAGCCAGATAAAAGTACGAATTGGGATCTGTCGCCAATGAAGATTGTATCCGACTAACAGGCTCAGCTACAGAGCGAAATTCCAAGGTTCCAACACAAGTTGAAGCAAGCAAAGGTGTGAAGACCATGTGATTCCTTGGTGATATGCAAACAACATCATAAATTTTGGTATCAAGTCCTTTAAGGAATCGACATGCTCCCCACCCGGTACCAATGACAACCACCCTCGGCTTTTCACCTGGTTTGGTTGCTTCTAGTCCTGCATACCTTGGTTCCTCATATTCTGATTCAGACTCCTCCAAAACTCTCGCCGCATTTGGAAATTGTTGATGGGGAGTTGTTCTTATTCCCCTGCTCCAAATACTCATATAATTTAGTGTCTTGATGCTATATAAGTATGATTGGTTGCCATGTGCCACGGCATTTTCATGGCGAAGTAACGAAAATTTGTGGGTTGATACTTCTTCGGAAAATATACCCTTCTCTTGTGAGAAACTGCCATTGCTATTGCCACCTACTGACCTTCTCAATCCACTCCTAGCAATCCTTGCCAATGCCATGCTAAGATTACCAGTTAAAATTACAAGCTCCAATACTGTAGAACTTTATATTAACACACAATTCAGAAGCTTTGATCTATTAAACCTGAAATGAGGAACACAAGAGGAATGAGAATTATATAGAGGAGGCCATTCAAAAACTCCAAAGATTGTGCACAATTAAAGACAATTAGACAAAACAGAAACAAAAGTACTAGTACAAATCAAGCAAACAAGTTTGGTGGGGGGGTATGACAATTGACATCATTGTTTCCAAGACTACTTGACAAGAAATCAAATGCCTAGCTTCGCTTTAGTCGTCGTGTGAAGGCAGATACAATGAGGAAAAGTCTTGTAAAATTCTAACACAAACTAACAAACACAGATAGCTGGCATACACATTTTATCAAACACATTTTGTTAGAATCTATACTCATGTTTTGATGCAAACCAAAATCCCCTCCCACAACTTCTAAGAAAAAGAAAGAATTTTGAGAGAATTTGGCATTGAAAGCATTTACTTTTTTAAAAAAATTGAAATTTCTAATAAGAATATTCGGTTTGTTCAAAGATCAACATCGAAGACAAGAAACAGATTTTAGTTTTATATATTTAGTGATACACATAACTTGAATAATTTAGAGTATGAAACTAAGAATAAAACAAACAAATAGATACAAGGGCCTCTATGAAATCTCACAAAAAATAAAAATAAAAAAAATCAACGCAGAAGCAGTCTCATTCAAACAATCTAGCTCATGTAATTGAGGAGGAATAAATCCAAATATTTCACAGATCTTAATAAATCCCCAGATAGCAACAATGTTAAACCAGCTGGAACTAAACAAAAAACAGACTTTCACCAAACATAAACTACATTTATATACCTTTAATGTTTATTGCAACAACAAAAAATGGAAACAAAAACGAGGAAAGATATGATTTTGAAAGCAAGAAAGTTGAAGAACATTACTTTTTTTGAAGAATGGGTTAGTTTCTTTTTTGGGTTCAAACTTCCAAAATTTCTGGAACACTTTTTGAGTTTCGAGAGACGAGTTTTCAGGTTTTCTTTGTATAAACTACAAACTAGAAACAGAGACAAAGTTCATGACTTTATATTGTAATGATCGACAAAAAAAAAGTTTTAAAACATTAAAATAATGAACAGAGATCTTAGTAGTCAAAAACCCAACTTGGAACGCAAGAAAGTTCAAGTTGTTGAGATCACAAGCTTCGAGGAAGGAAGCATTTTTTCGTATATTCTTTCTTCTTCGGTGGAAAAAAGTGGCTTCATGTGCTCCCTGCTTTCATGTGGGTAATTAAGGAGCGGTGCCGTTTTGATGTACAATGACTATTTTGTCCCTGTCAGACTGTCTTTTCTTTGTAGGTAAATGAAGGGTAGTCTCGGGTATGTCGGAAATTTTGGTATGAAAGAGGGTCAATGCTTTATTACGTTTGCCCTAAACCTAGTCAATAGAATGTTAAAGTTTGGGTGCTTCGGATGCACGGTACATCCCGGTTATGATCTTGCCACATGGCGAGATGAAGGATGTATGGTTTGAATGGTAAAAGTGTAAAACAAGTTTGAGCGTGTTTACTAATTAGAAAAACTTTGTGATTACCGTTTTTACTAAAATTAATTGGGAATCAGATCAGTAGGTTCCATATATAAATCAGGAATTAAGTTTCTGTTGAAAAGGGAACTTGATTCCTCACTCCCACCTAAGAAATCAAATTACCTTTCCTAATTTCATTTCTCATCAAATTTGATTATGTTTTATTAAATTCTCAATTAGTAAACACGTTAATAAAGTTGTAGGTACATATGATACATCATGCATCGTACATTCCGATTATGATCTTGTCACATGGCGTGATGAAGAATGTATGATTCGAATGTGACATTTTCTTCTTGTGAAGAATTGTTTTGGTGGAATTAATGTCTTATTTGGAAAGTTATCAAATAAAACTATATTAGGTATGTATTTATATTACGATCAATATTTTTAAAAAATTATTTACATATCTAATTAGATTTTATTAGGTAGAATTCTGTTTAAATTTCTCTAAATTTTCTCATTTAAATTTAAATTTCTCTTTCTCGAAGGTAATCAAATATCGAAATTGGTAACACAAGTGAAGTGAGAGACCTTCTTTCTCAGGTTTCAACGGTGAAGAATTTAGTCACGTGTCAATTTTGACAAGCTTGTGAGTCTTGTCTCCCCCACAATCTCGGGGCCGTCTTTTACGATTTTTTTTCTTCTGTGATTTATCACCGTTGATTTTACTTTTTTTTTTTTCCTTTGCAGCCGACCCCACGTCAAAACTTGTCGTGAAAAATAAGGAAATCCCAATCGGTCAAAGTTACAACGTAAGTAATTTATTGTCAATTTCTCATATGTTATAGCTTAGCTACACCAGCAGTGATCCACCATGAACAGCTAGATTAACATTTCAAATACGGTCAGTGTGTCATGTTATTAGCATGTTCGTCTAATTACATTTCTCCATACGTATTTCAAACACGTTCCACGTTATTCGTACGTTCATCTAATTACATTTCTCTATATTTCAAACACGTCGATAGTTATACAAATATGACTTGAGAGTCTTGATCTCCAATGAACACATATGTTACTTCAATTGTTACATGAAAGTTGTTGAATCTGTCATATTATGATCTCTGTCGGTTTTTTTTTTTTTTTTTATGTTGCTGCTGCAAATTCTCCTTCATCAGAGTCACCGAAAACCCGGTTCAAGATCATAGCCAACCGAACTCCACCTTGAGCAATACGTTTCATGACAATAGGCATCCTTGAATCGAAATAGTCATCTGTAAAACCCCCCAACCCAAAAAAAAAAAAAAAAAAAAAAAAAAAAAAAAAACGGTTAATAGAACGAGCATATCATGTCACGATCTTGAATACTTAAAAGACAGCAAGAGAATCTGAAAAACAAAAATCTCACGACTTTTGTTTTTTAACGTTACAGAACATTACCAAAGCTAAATAAAACTAAACATATAGTTTTGTTACTTTACAGGGTCAACTCTGTAACGTTACAAAACAAAGGTCCTGAATTTTATTTTTTTTAAGGTCCTCCTAATCAGAGTTGAATCTGTAAACATTAGGGTTGGATACCTGCTAGAGTTTCGCCAGCTTTAACACCCTTGTATCCCCATTTGCAAGCTAAGTTGATACTCTCTGTAGCATACCTGTACACACACACATAAGAATAATTTTTGTCTATAGATTTATGCCGGTAAGGCACATTTCAAGTGTCCATCTCCTAGAAGGATTTAGAGAGCTCACTTGTTCGAACAAGTAGAGAGACTATTACAGTCTTTCCAGGACGATACATCATCATACCAGATTCCCTGCAAAAACATAAAAGAAAACACATTATTATAAGAGATCTATATCGTTACTGGGATTCGATTCTAAGGCCTCGAAAGTAACTATAAGAGATCTCTCATCAATTCGGCTAGTTGGGATGTTTTACATCAGTGAAGTTTGTCACAATGTCTTGCAGAAGAAGATCTGTGTCCTTCTCATAGTAATCTGCTAGAGCTGTAAGAATGATCTCCCTATCCCACACCTGTATATTCGGAGTAAAATTTAGTATAAAAAAAAAAAAGGTTTGATTGGTAATGAAGAAAATCAATGTTGCTTGATTAGTCCATACTTACATGGTGCAGATTAGATTTGTGCCTGAACCAATGCAATTCGATGGTATTTCCTCCTTCATCACTAGTGAATCCAACATGCATTGGCTGAAAAATGAGAAGAAAGTACCATAGATTCGTAGTTTTCGATAAGCATTCGATATCAGCTAGTTTTAAAGATATGACAGATTGAAATCTAAATGAATATTTTGCAGTTGTTCAAATACCTGATGGACATCTCCCATGAAGTGTGATAAGAATAATAAGGCCTCAGTCATATTATCTGCAAAAACACACACAAAAAACTGCAATTTTACAGCAAACTATATGGAAATTCAACGGTTGTCACATCTAGAGTTTTAAATGAAATACAGGTTGACATCCCATATACAATAGCTTTCTTACATCGGCGATCAGCAGTTCCCTCTCTGTAGTGCAAAAGCTGAGAGGTGAAATTTTGGATGGCACCAACAACACACATGTTTTTCAAGCCATGAGTATCATGACAATCTCCTGCACCCACCAGTACAAGAACAATGTTTAATTCAATGTCTGAATTAAATTTATCATAAACAAAACTTTTCAAGGACGGAAAGTTACTTGAGAATTCGAATGTGCAGGCCCCGTCAGGTGTGTCAATGAAGTGAAGTGGGCTTGTCCAACGATATTTATACCAATGGCGGATTTGGTCAGGCCATACACAGAGTGCTGATAAGTCACCATTGACATAGGGAGGTAGCAAATTTTCCACAGCATGAGCTGCCTCAGGCTCTAAAAGACTCTGTCAATTGAAGAGCAACTATTAGTCATGATAGATATCCCAGTAGAAATTTCAAAGACAATGATACTTTTTTTCTTTTCTTTTCAAAGACAAATTATAAGGTCAGAATTGGTTGCTTAAATTGCAAGCAAGATTCTGAGTTAGTGTTGGCTGTGTTAGATTTTCTGTTAAGGAACTGAAAGAGAAAGAAATTATAATGACCGAGACTTTTTTGATCAGTTTCTTTTTGGTATTGTAAAAAGCACTCGAGAATTCTATAAAGATTTGTTGGATTCATAAAAGAAAGCACTTTTAATCACATGTGTTGCACAAAGTAAAATAAAATAAAATAAATTACCTGTGCAATCCGACATGTCATCATATGGCCCTCCTTACTCCATCCCAGAGCTCCAGGCACTGAAACCAAAACCAAAACCAAACCCACAGACAGAACAAATCCAAATGGAGACACTCTCTCCAAGCCTCCAAACCTACCCATTTTTGCTCAAACTATGTCTCTGCTTAAACCAATCAAAGCTTTATTTCTCCAATATTGTCAAAACAAACCTATCATAACAAGTTTCTCATATAAAGATATATACAGTGCAGACACATTACGCACACATTCAATATTACAATAAAGAGGTTGGCATTGAGTGCAAGTTTCATATTTCCTCTATTTAATTGCCCCAAAAGTTGACCACAAGACAACAAGTTGTGATGGAGTGTAAGTTTGATATTTACATTATTTTAGGTGGCTAAGGAGTTGACTGCAAGTAGAAGCGAGATGGGCATATTCTGGAATATAGTAGGTAACACATCAACATAATGGGAATGAAGTGTGAGGAGATGATTCCTTTAAAATACATTTTCTTTGCTTGTCTTGGAAGAATTGACAATAAGAGAAATGATAAATTTATAATGCACATGAGGTCTCTCATGTATGGAGAGCTTCAAACAATATAACGGACACTAAATATGCCTCTGTATATTCCTTTATCTTCATGCTTCGGCAATTTTTATTTGGGAAGCAAATATACGGTTGAGGGTGGCAGCCAATCGGATGCCACCTTGAGCAAGCCTCTTTTCCACAATAGGTAACCGAGAAAGGAAGTAATCATCTATACAAAAAAAAGAACAAGGAATTACAAAGAGATAAAGAGGAGAGAAATTACTCCATGTAATGGAATTCAGGTAGTTGAGGCAATGATATGTTGCATGATATTATTTTAAGCATATATATTTCTATGCCTTTGGCACAAATTGTGGTGGATTGAGTCTTGGCAACAAATTCTTTAAAGGTTATCATACAAATAACAAGAAATGGTGTAATTCCACCGGAGAAATTAAGATAGACCAATGAATTGTATCACTCGGACCTTTGAGGTGGCCAGCATTAAAATATTTACACTTCATGTGACAAAATCCAGTGCTACCAGAAGTGTAATTATATGATTTCTATTGGGATTGTTTTAACTTGAATCCAATAAACTACCAGTGATATTTCAAATGTACTTATGTAATTCATATCTATCAATCAATTAAAATGAGAGAATCATCACTCTTTTCTGAACATTAAAAAAAATATATCAACAAATATGAACTAAAGCCTTTACATTTAAGCTATAAGAAGGGCATACACTATTCCTTTCTTATGTTACCCGAGGGTGATCCTGCTGACGCAGGGTTTTGAGAAGGGCTCAAATGGTATTTCACACTGAATCTTTTAGCGTACTTTTCCCTGAGAGAAGTATACTCCAGAAAAGCCTCAGTAAAAACAGGTTTCTAAAGGCCACCTAAGTTAGGAAGCACCGTTGATACTTATGAGTGAAATTTGAGGGAAGATTAATCCACATCTTTATTAGTTAGATAAATCAAGATATATTTAACACAGAATTTCATTTTAGGAACCAGAATTTAAGATTAAATTATAGCTATATGGGTTAAGGTCACTTTTAGGCCACAGGATTATATAGAGCAACAATGGTTTGGCCTGCTCTCTACAGAAAGTTCATGCTGCGACTGTCTTGTGAAACAACAAACTTAAAGAAAGCCACATAAATGACCAATCTTTCATTCCATTAGAGAAAATACCTTTCAAAGTGCTTCCTGGTGTCGCATTCTTGTAAGCATACTTGCATGCCATACTAATGCTTTCAGAAGCATACCTGTAAAATAAGAAGCAACTCAATGATGTATCTAATGCCACTCTCTTTTCAAAAGATAAATGGAGTTTCTGTTTGTGATCAGAAAATTGGATTTTGACAAGCCATTATGTCAATTTAATATCAAGTAAATTTTTTGGTGTAGGCGTCAGGTACGGATCAAATAAAAGTTGGCTGATGTAACCAGTACTTTAGCATGCAAAAACTGTCATCATTGATATAATGTTATTTATTCATGATTGCACATTTTAACTGCATTTTCCTGGTCTTTTAGGAAATCTTAAAGTCATTATGCTAAAAATTTCAAAGCACAATTAAATTGAATGACATGTACTTACGGTTCAGGACAAACTGTGTGATTATTTTTACAAGATTCCCACGATGATATATCATTCGCCCAACCATCCTACAGACATTATCAAAGAAACATAAGGAACTAGTTAATATCAAACTGTTGTATTAGCAGGATCATACTCAGACAAACTGAAAAAACAAAGGTAAATAAGTGAATGCAAGCGCCAATGTAAGCTTCATAAGGCATAGATGTTATGATTTTGAAGATCGTACACAAAGATAATTGAACTAAATAAGAAGATTTCTAAGCATTGCTTTGAAGTTGGCAGTGCCTCCCTGATACAGTGATAATATTCCATCCTCGTAAAAAGAGGAAGAGCATACCGTGATATTCCATTGAATGGCTTGAATCATGTTTGTGATATTGGAACTATAAAATGTCTTCAGCGCAGATTCAATTATCATGGTATCCCATACCTGAAACAGAATAATGCTTTATGAATCTGATAGCATGCTAATAAGAATAGATGACATTTAGACAGATATACAGACAAGTACAACAAATAAGTATCAGAACCAACATCAACTGAGAAGCATTCGCTGTCCTAGAAACATGTTAAAACTGACTGTTGCTTTGTGAAACCATCACCAGAACACCACGTCAATGTTCCAAGTCAACATCAGGCCAGGGGAAATCAGTGCAGTTCTGTGGGCAGAACATTTTACATTTAGATGAATAGAACATGTTTACCTTAATAAATTGACATCTTTAAGTCTTATGACCCGTACTATATTAGACCTAATATACTTTGTTTGCATGTATTACATACAGCACATTCTCATAATTCACAAAGAGACATGTTTTATGTACATACACGTGCACACACGCACACTATTCTGTCATATTATGTGAATAGCAGTAATACCGACCAATGACTTCATTTTGTTTCTTCAAATCTGTCAAAAGTCTCTCGAAATCAAAGATCTTTGATAACACCAAAATTTAACGTCTGTTTCTGTTAAAGCATAAAGATTTTCCATTTACCACATTAGTGGTTCATCTAACAGAAATTACAAGGGGCTAAAGCCACTTACATGATGTAGGTTTGTCTTCCGACGGAACCATCGTACTGTTATTGAGTTCCCACCTAAATCTCCAGTGAAACCAACATGCAGGGGCTGTCATAACAAATCAAGAAGTTAAAAAAATAATATGCTTGTGTGTATTTCATTTTCTTCCATGTGCAAATAATTATTAAAAATCATGGTTCACAGACAAGTAAGCAAGTAAAACTGGGAAAAGAAAAAATAAAAGAAAATGAAGGATAAGAAGTTTACTAAAATAATTAGTTTTTACACACATATCGGCCATTCTCTCCATCCAAGGAGATTTTTAAACACAGTGACATTAAAATTATTCTATCCGATGGTTGAAATATGTACCCTTAAAATGGCCAAAAGTACAAGGAACTAGAACTACAACAAATTTCAATGCATCAGAATGAATTTAGTATTAGTTCAAAATTAATTTCAGACCTCTTATATACCAAAGAGTTGCTCCTTCCAAATGATGACTAATATCTCATTCAAGACATATAAAGATCTACTTATGTAATGTTATTCTTTCAATAGAAAACTCATAAGCAATTAGGTCAATCGCACTGATAAATTCCTCATTTGATACAAAGATAATTCAATTATGCAAGAGATACAATCACAAGAATAATCAGTGCTGTTAAGTGGATTTTTGCAAAAATAATCTACATCATCAATAATTTTATAAATTTGAATTATTCTGGAGCTGCATATTTATATCAATTCTTCTGCATTGAAACTTTAAGGTCCAAGTTGAAATATCATACCTGGTGTACATCCCCAATAAAATGTGATAAAAACATAAGCGCCTCCGTTAAATTGTCTATGATCAAAAGAGGGAGACAACCCGTGTTATCACCAATTAAGATATAAGCAATTTATTTACATAAACTGGAAGGTTTTGACATCCAGTAAATTTATGCACTTACATTTCGCCTCTGAAACAGAATTCTGATAAGCAGATTTGAGTTGCATTGTGTAGTTGTAAATTGCTCCGGTCACACATCTATTCTTACGTCCAGCAGAGTCATGACAATCTCCTACAAGAAAACTGGAAGGCATAAACAGAATAACAGGCAAATATGGTTTTTGTAATCATGAAGCTCATAGGAACAACTAAAGAGTTACAGAAACAAACACGAACAAATGTTAAAAATCATATTACCAACAGAAAACAAACAACGAAACAAACTTACTGCAGTATTCATAGTTACATTTGAAATCGGGGGTATCTATGTAGTGTAGAGGGCTACTCCAGCGCAAGTGGAATCGAATCTCATCAGGCCAGGAGCAAACATTTGCAAGATCACCTTCTGCAGAATCTGGAAGCAATTCTTTGATAGCAGCCAAAGCATCTTCAGTTAGATATCCCTAACGAATCAAAAAGCGGCTTATAAGTCATCTTTGACAAAAAATTTCCAGCTTTACTCCTGCCCAACTTCCATACCCCATTAATACCAACATTTTCTTTACTCTAACATTCAACAAAGTTCGTATTTTTTTCTTTCAAAAACCAATCATTCCAACTCAAAAGCCAATTCCATTCACAGAATGCCCTCAATTGATCAAATTTTCCCATTTTAAAAGGTGAGACTATTGATCATTACAAATTCGGCTTCACTAATTCTTACATTGGTCATCAAAATTGGAAATTTCAACAAGAATACAAAATCATTAGTTAATATCAACTAATCAACCCAAAAAAAATGAAAACCCCTAACCTCTGCTATCTTGCATACAGCAAAGTGACCTTCTTTTCCCCAACCCAGAACACCATTAACCAGCTGAAAAACAATCAGTGCCCTCCCAATCCACAAGAGCCCAGACCCACCACCCATACCTCCTACAATTACAAAAAGCGTCAATAAAACAGATAAAAAAAAAAAAAAAAAAAAAAAAAGCATTCTTTTTATTGGAATAATTATATTTTCTTCTAACAAGTTTTCAGTAACCGAAGTGTAGATTGATACGAGCTTGTACACGTACCTGCGCTGCACTGTAGTGAACTGTAGAATACGGTAGCTATGATCTCTTCAACGGAGAGCTACTTCTTCTTCTCTTAACGGACTTACCTAACTTTTCCGATCATACGACTTCAATAAAGCTGCCTGGGAAAATAAAAAATGAACAATAAAAAGTTGAAGTTTTTATCAACCGTTTAATCTATAAAAACGAGAACACTTTTGCTCACCCCTACAAGGTACGCAATAATTACCGGCTCTTAAATGGATGACATGTGTCCACATATGGGTAAACTTTTAGATAATTTTAACCCTTTATAAACACATATTATGTAGTTGGGATGGAGGTAATGCTTTCCCCCTTGAAAGAGGGTGAGAACAAATGTACTCTATAAAAACAGCTCATACAAATGAGAGAGAATTATAATTCTGCAGTTAATACACGTGTCAGCTTGTAAAAGAAACTTACGAATTACAGGGAGGGGTCGCCAAACTATATAATTATCATTTTAGATAAGTAAAATAAAAACAATTCAATTATGGTAAGGAGTAAAAATGAATTTTCTATGAGGTTACATAGCCATGGCCCCCGTAGGCCCCTCTACAGCTTCGTCCATGTACAAACATCATCATATATAAAAGAAGTGTAAAAGTCTGGAGCAGTCCACCACTATGTACTTATCAAGTACCTTCTTCTTCTTATTGTTTTGCACCACCAACAATAATGTTAATGATATAATTATCATGGAGCCAAGAAGGCGGTTTTTGGGAGCCCAAATGTTTATCAACACATGACAAATTGGCAGAAGGTTATAGTACATGCTTCGGTAAGGACATGAATGGGTTATGAGATCATTCATAGGCTAACATGGAAAGGAGACGTGCATGAGCTGACTATGTCGAGATCGATGAACTAGTTGACAAACAATCAGTACCAAAAATATTGACTACGTCAAAATGGGAGTATAGCACGCGCCTCAATTTGTGAGATAAATGTAAAAAATAAAAGAAAAAAGATCACGTATTACGCTCTCATTGACGGGGTCAGTTCAGTACCCAAGCATTATTCATAATTCATCTTCTCCGCCTCAATCTCTCCAAAAACACAATTGGAGAAAAACCATTGATCCTGATTTCAAAAATGGTGTTATTGATCCTGATTTCATAATTGATAAGTTTGATCTTTTGAAAAACTGTAGGATATAGCTTAATTATTATTTGATTGTATTTGCATAGCATGTTTATTTTATAATTTGTTTTGACTTTTTTTTTTTTTTTTTTAAACTCTGTTAACATATTTATTTAGAAATTACATTTACAGAGTAATCCCCGCTATGTCTTCTTAACTAGTTGTATCTTTATTTTTAATTAATACAATTTCCTCGTATTTTTAATAATCGAAAAAAAAATTATAGCCCACCCTAGTTTTTAATCCTGGTTATGTCCCTGACAGAGATAGAGCCAAGGCCGGGCTAGGGTAGGGTCAAGCCCACCCTAGCTTTATAATTATTTTTTTGAAAAGATAATGGTCCTTTCTGATATCTTAAATTTATATATAATAATATAATTAATGATGTAGAAAAGTGAGTACAACATAATTGATTTGTTGTAAATGAATATATGGTTTAAATTATACAGGGTTTCTAAACATTAGTTACCACCCACGAGGCGAATGAGATATCATATATCATTTTTTTTTCTTTCCGTTTAATAATTATTATCCCTATCATCTTTCCTCAAATTTTGTTCCAACTTCCAACACTCCAATAATTCATGAATAATGCTTAGGTACTGACTAGTTAGTACCCAAAATACTAACCCCGTCAATAGGAGTGTAACACGTGGCCCAATTTGTGAGATAAATATAAAAAGTAAAAGAAAAAAAATCACGTACTACGCTCCCATTGGTGGAGTTAGTATTTTGGGTACTGACTGGTCAGTATCCAAGCATTATTCGTAATTCATCTTCTACGCCTCAATCTCTCCAAAAACACAATTGGAGGAAAACCATTAATCCTGATTTCAAAAATGGTGCTATTGATCATGATTTCATAATTAATAAGTTTGATCTTTTGAAAAACCGTAGGATATAGCTTAATTAGTATTTGATTGTGTTTGCATAACATGTTTATTTTATAATTTGTTTTGACTTTTTTTTAAAAAAAAAAATTCTGTTAACGTATTTATTTAGAAATTACATTTACAGAGTAATCCCCGCTATGTTTTCTTAACTAGTTGTATCTTTATTTTTAATTAATACAATTTCCTTGTATTTTAAATAATCAGAAAAAAAAAAAAAAAATCTAGCCCACCCAATTGTTTAATCCTGGTTACGTCCTTGACAGAGACGGAGCTAGGGTTGGGCTAGGGTGGGCTTGAGCCCACCCTAGCTTTATCCAAAAAAAATTGAAAAGATAATGGTCATTTATGATATCTTTAATTTATGTATAATAATATAATTAATGATGTAGAAAAGCAAGTACAACATAATTGATTTGTTGTAAACGAATATATGGTTTAAACTATAAGGGTTTCTAATCATTAATTACCACCCACGAGGCAAATGAGATATCATATATCATTTTTTTTTTCCTTTCCGTTTAATAATTATTATCTCTATCATCTTTCCCCAAATTTTGTTCCAACTTCCAACACTCCAATAATTCATGAATAATGCTCGGGTATTGACTAGTTAGTACCTGAAATACTAACCCCGTCAATAGGAGTGTAGCACGTGGCCTAATTTGTGAGATAAATGTAAAAAGAAAAAGAAAAAAGATCACGTACTATGCTCCCATTGGTGAGGTCAGTATTTTGGGTACTGACTGGTCAATACCCAAACATTGTTCATAATTCATCTTCTCCGCCTCAATCTCTCCAAAAACACAATTTGAGGAAAACCATTGATCCTAATTTCATAATTGATAAATTTGATCTTTTGAAAAACCATAGAATATAGCTTAATTAGTATTTGATTATATTTGCATAGCATGTTTATTTTAGAATTTTTTTTTTTAAAATTCTGTTAACGTATTTATTTAGAAATTACATTTACAAAGTAATCCCCGCTATGTCTTCTTAACTAGTTGTATCTTTATTTTTAATTAATACAATTTCCTCGTATTTTTAATAATCGGAAAAGAAAAAAAAATTCTAGCCCACCCTAGTGTTTAATCCTGGGTACGTCCCTGACAGAGACGGAACCAGGATTAAACACTAGGATCATTAATTACCACCCACGAGGCGAATGAGATATCATATATCATTTTTTTTTTCCTTTCCGTTTAATAATTATTATCTCTTTCATCTTTCCCCAAATTTTGTTCCAACTTCCAACACTCCAATAATTCATGAATAATGATTAGGTACTAACTAGTCAGTACCCAAAATACTGACCCCGTCAATAGGAGTGTAGCACATGGCCCAATTTGTGAGATAAATGTAAAAAGTAAAAGAAAAAAAATCACAAACTACGCTCCCATTGGTGGGATCAGTATTACTAGTCAGTACCCAAGCATTATTCATAATTCATCTTCTCCACCTCAATCTCTCCAAAAACACAATTGGAGGAAAACCATTGATCCTGATTTCAAAACTGTTGCTATTGATCTTGATTTCATAATCGATAATTTGATCTTTTGAAAAAGATATAGCTTAATTAGTATTTGATTGTATTTGATTGTATTTGCATAGCATGTTTATTTTATAATTTGTTTTGACTGTTTTTAAAAAAAAAAATAAAAAATTATGTTAACGTATTTATTTAGAAATTACATTTTCAGAGTAATCCCTGCATGCCTTCTTAACTAGTTGTATCTTTATTTTTAATGAATACAATTACCTCGTATTTTTAAAAATCGAAAAAAAAAAATTCTAGCTTACCCTATGTTTAATCCTGGTTACGTCCCTGACAGAGACAGAGCTAGGGCCGGGTTAGAGTGGGCTTAAGCCCACCCTAGCTTTATCCAAAAAAATTTGAAAAGATAATGGTCTTTTCTGATATCTTTAATTTATATATAATAATATAATTAATGATGTAGAAAAGCGAGTACAGCATAATTGATTTGTTGTAAATGAATAAATGGTTTAAATTATACAGGGTTTTTAATCATTAATTACCAGCCACGAGGCAAATGAGATATCATATATCATTTTTTTTTTCCTTTCCGTTTAATAATAATTATTATCTGTATCATCTTTCCCCAAATTTTGTTCCAACTTCCAACACTCCAATAATTCATGAATAATGATTAGGTACTAACTAGTCAGTACCCAAAATACTGACCCCGTCAATGGGGGTGTAGCACGTGGCCCAATTTGTGAGATAAATGTAAAAAGTAAAAGAAAAAAAATCACAAACTACGCTCCCATTGGTGGGATCAGTATTTTTGGTACTGACTGGTCCAATCAATACCTAAGCATTATTCATAATTCATTTTCTCCGCCTTAATCTCTCCAAAAACACAATTGGAGGAAAACCATTGATTTTGATTTCAAAAATGGTGCTATTGATCCTGATTTTATAATTGATAAGTTTGATATTTTGAAAAACTATAGGATATAACTTAATTAGTATTTGATTGTATTTGCATAACATGTTTATTTTATAATTTGTTTTGACTGATTTTATTTTTATTTTTATTTATTTATTTATTTTTATTAATTCTGTTACCGTATTTATTTAGAAATTACATTTACAGAGTAATCTCCGCTATGCCTTTTTAACTAGTTGTATCTTTATTTTTAATTAATATAATTTCCTCGTATTTTTACTAATCGAAAAAAATATATAAAATTCTAACCCACCCTAGTATTTAATCCTGGTTACATCCCTAGTTCTACCACCTCCGCTTTCTAATACGAAGAAGAGAATAGATCTAAAAAAGAATGGGGCCGCTTTGCTTCATTTAATAATGAGGGTAACTATTGTTTTACTTGAACAAGTAAAACAATAGTTACCCTCATTATTAAATGAAGCAAAGTGGCCAAATTCTCTTTTTAGACCTGTATTTCTCATCTTTGTATTAGAAAGCAGAGGTGGTAAAACCAACCTCCGATTAATAATCCGGGAATACAGATGCTCATCGTAAGTTAGAAGACATTTTTTCAAAAATTATCATTTGTGAACCATTAGACAACCATAACCGTTTATTTAAAAGCCCTTCTTTTTCCTCCAAATTAATGTCTTCATGTTCCATCTTCCACTATTGAATTAAAATGCTTAATGAAATCCGCGACCTATAGCTAAAATAAACAAGTAACTATTAAGAAATATCCATAATATAAAAAAGCATCCCAGACCAAAAAAATAAGTTGCACTCTCTGGTGGTGCAAGTCTTGCTGTCAGATATCTAAAAACCAAATAATAGACAGGATATTTCGTCAACAAACCATCAATTTTAATTTGGACAGATTTCTAGCATTTCAGACTCTTCTTCTTATGAAAGGCTCTGCAATAACAAAAGCATAAAAAAAATTGTGCTCAATCACAAAACTAAGTTGACATATAAATAATAAAACCATAAACAAATATTCACATCAAAGAAGTGATGTCACGAAACTTCTTTATAAGATAAAGGCTCATATAATATGATCCTAAATCAAGCGAAAGCGATATCCGACAGCAAGAATTGCACCACCGGTGAGATAACAGTTGAATTAAACAAGATATGTTGTTACTTAGCCCTCTTTTTTAGACAGTTATGGAGATTTATTCGGAATTGGTCTTGTTTGTTGCTTGGCAGATGGCTCAGATTACGTGGCCTATGAATTATTTTAAGCCTCTCGCCTTGTATGAGAAAGACAAGAGTTGTAATGGAAAGTTACTTGGCATTGGTTGCCTAGTTTGAAAGCACGCCCACTTTATGGTGGTGTGATCGGAACATTTGATCCATATGTCCTTCTCTGGAAATCTGAGCTTCAGGCCTGTGAATTCTCTTGTTTAGTGAAGTTCTTAGTTAAACGTCTTGATGTTTGTGGCCTAGTATTTGGATACCTAAACGACAAGCGGTATCGCCACGATCCTTAAAACGTAAGTTAGTTTTTCTTGTTTGTTTACAACAATATTCCATGATTATGTTACTTGTTTTAATGTTACCATTTTATTTTCCTCAGGGTAATTTCGTTAGGGCTACTATACTTCAGCTTGATGGATCTGGTCTTTTCAATGGGATGTCATTTACGTTAGTTCCTTAGAAGAACTCTTCTGATTTAGCTATGAATTACATTCTGAAGGTGTTATCACATATACTTAAATGTGTTTTGAGGGAATACAATCATTCATTTGTTCAAATAAAACAATACTTACCCTAATTATTAAATAAGAAGCAAAGTGGTCCAATTCTCTTTTTAGATCTACTTATCTCTTCTTTGTATTAGAAATCAAAGGTGGTAGAACCAACCTCCGATTTATAATCTAGGGAGACGGATGCCCGTCGTAAGTTAGACGACATATTTTCAAAAATCATCATTTGTGAACCATTCAACAACCTTAATCATTTATTTACAAGCCCTTTCTTTTCCTCCAAATTAATGCCTTCATGTTCAGTCAGCCATTTGTGTAGTACTTTGGAAACCCTCATTTAATATTGTGTAATATAATTTTGTAGTTCACTATTGAATTAAAATGCTTAATGAAATTTGTGACGTATGGCTAAAATAAACAAGCAACTGTTAATAAATATCCATAATATAAAAAAGGGAAAGAATCATTTTCCCCCTATATTATGCCATATTGGTAATTCTCCTCCACTGTATTTTGCTTGATGGCCATTTCCCCCTCTCAAAGCAAAAGTATTCGTCAAATACCCCCCTACTGTTACCTTTTCCGTTAAAATGACAGATTGACTGTTATCTTGAAGGGTATTATGGTAACTTTAACAAATAAATGAAGGGAAATTATAATTTAATTTCTCCCCCTAAGGTTTTTCATATTAGATAAACTAGTCTCTCTAGTTTTAATAATAGGTTCAATACTTGATAGAAGGCGCAAAATGACTAATATTTAGAGTTTCAGGGGATTGGCTAACTATTATTGAAACTAGGGTGCCCAATTTATATAATATGGTAAATCTTAGGGGTGAAATGATAATTTCCCTTCATTTATTTTTTCAAGTTACCATGATACGCTTCAAGATAACAGTCAATTTATCATTTTAATGGAAAAAGTAACGGTAGGGAGGTATTTGATGAATACTTTTGCTCTGCGGGGGAAAATGGTCATTGGGGGGGGGGGGGGAATTACCAATATGGCATAATATAGGGGGGAAAATGATTCTTTCCCTATTTATAAAAAAAAAAAAGCATCACAAACCAAAAAAATAAGTTGCACTTACTGGTGGTGCAAATCTTTCTGTCGGATATCAAAAAACATAAGAATAGTTAGGATATTTCCTCTACAAACCATCAATTTGAATTTACACAGATTTCTAACATTTAAGACCCTTTTTCTTATGAAAGGTCCTACAATAACAGAAGCATAAAAAATATAAAAAAATTGTGCTCAATCACAAAACTAATTTGACATATAAATAACAAAACCATAAACAAAAATTCACATCAAATGACAATTTCTAAAGTTGGGAATTAGATAGGTTTAGAGATATCAGACACTTCCTAATATTAGAACGTGGGTTTCTTTATTTTCGGTAAAACTAGTTCACTTCTTAATGTGTAGAGAAATAAAAGAAAATGGTGCCTGAAATGATGAGATAGTCTTCATGATAGACAATACTAAACTTATATTTAGTAATGTTGTGTTTGCTTTAGTAACTGACATAAGATTTAAAGAGTTGTCAGAAGATTTTGAAAAGAGTTGAGTCTATGACGGTCTCCATTTTAGGTACTTTAACAATAATGAGATTGTTATTAAAAGGGATGATTGCAACATTATAAAAGTAAAGTTTCAACAAAATGTTGATGCTTTCAAGTTAGCTCTCATAGTTGTTGCAACAATACTCATTGGTATTAATCGGGAGAAGAAAATGTCCTTATGGTTATTGCATCTCGTGAAGAACGTTAATAATTTCAATGCATTTCAATGGTTTTATGGACACCGTTTTGGGATAATAGCAAGAGATTTGTTGAAGAATGGGAGGTATTTTGTCAGAAGTTCATGTAGGGTTTTGTTTTTTATTGACATCTGAGACCTCCATCTCAACTAATGGAAGGAGATAATCGGATATAACAGAATAACTGACCCCTGACCCCCCACCGCCGCACACGCCCCCCCGGGCAAATTCTAGCAGGCAGAGTATATCGTTTTCTATTCGAAACAGTGGGTGTTTGGCTGGCGAGAAGTGTAGAGCCGAAAAAGTGCAGGGTGTTTGGTTGGCGAGGAGGCAGTCATGCAAAGCATACAATCGAATGACTCCGGCTCTGAATTTTTATCACAAATAAAATTGTCTTTTTATCACAAAGTCTTGAGTTACTAAATATTTCTAACAAGGTCCTTTTCTTAAATTCAAACAATAAAGTTGTCTTTTGGTTGGCGAGAAGACATAGATGACTTCCCTCTTTTTGTCTGTTTTAAATTTAAAGCACATTGCGTAAAATTTCAGATACATAATTAGTTAAATATTGCTACCTGCAATCAAAAGCTTTCGTAGCTCAGTTGGATAGAGCACCCATTAATAATTTCAATGCATTTACATGAAATTAGTTCATTTCTTAATGTGTAGAAAAATAAAAGAAAATGATGTCAAAGATGATGCGATAGTCTTCATGATAGACAATACTAAACTTAGATTTAGAAGGGTTGAGTTTGCTTTAGTAATTAACTTAAGATTGGAGAGTTGTCGTATGATTTTGAAAAGAGTTATGAGCCGTTAATGATCTCCATTTTAGGTTTTTTTATTTTATTTATTTATTTATTTATTTATTTATTTTTATTTTTTAAGTAATATTGATATTGTATTTAAAAAGATCATAACATTTAAAAAAAAAAAAAAGTGTTTCAACAAAATGAAGACTCTTTCAAGTTAGCTCTCATGGTTGTTGCAACAATGTTCATTGGCATTAAATGGAAGAAAAAAAATGCACTTATGGTTATTGTATCTCGTGGAGAATGTTGCGTTTCTATAGGGTCAATATGTTTACGGTATGACATTTTAATCTTTAGGAAGTGGAGTTTGGAAACTACTCAAATTCAAATTAAAATGATAATGAATTGAGATACAATGCATATGGATTTCCTTGGGGATTACAGGTTAGTTCTAAAATTATTTCTCATTTTTGAAAGTAATTAAATTACTTACTACGTTACTTATTTATTTATTGTTGTGTTTCTAGTAGCAGTAACCGGTGAGTAAGATACTTAAAAAAGAAAAAAATTTAAAAAAAAAATGCTAAAACTAACAGAGAAATTAAGAAAGCACTACATAAATGAAAATTAATCGATCAGACTTAGACTTCAAGAAAGTTAATGAAAATTGGACTTTCTTTATTTACCATCGGTGTTGACGTCACAATCTCGGAAAATTATTCCCCTCTATGGTAATGCGTAAAATTTGTATGCACTCATATATTATTATTATTTTATAGTGAAGAGGGAGGTGTAATGTCATCTCTCTATGTTTCACACCATTGCACCTCCCCAAAAACACCAACGGCTCCCACACCGGCATAGTGTTATGTCAACCGAAGACCAGTGATGGAAAAAGTAGTTGGAGAAAGTAGTTGAGGTCGACCGGAGACAAACGTGATATGACATCGATCGGGGACCAAAAATGAATAAATGTGCGGTTTTATCATGTCGAGGTCGATGTAGACCAACGTAGAGTGGAGATAAGCGGGTTGACTATGTCAATATTAACCGTAGACTAACGTGGTATGTGGTCGTCCGTAAACCAACGTGGAGAGGAGATGTGCATGTGTTGATTATGTCGAGGTTGACGTAACCAACGTGGAGATATGTAAGTTGATTTTGTTGAGGGACCAATGCGAAGTGGAGATATGCGAGGTTATTATGTCTAGTTCGATGTAGACCAACGTGGAATGAAGCTATGCAAGTTGATTTTGTCGAGACGTAGACCAACATGGAGTGGACATATACGAGTTGATAGAGATCAACCAGATAGGGGTGTCAAATGGATCGTATGGAATCCGAGTCCAATCCGTGTTTGTGTTGTCTAGATCCGATCCGATCTGATATTATACGTTTTCGGATATATCCGATCCGATAAATATAATATCCAAACCCTTCCGGTCCGATGTTATATGGATTTGGATATATGGACCGGATTGTATCTTGCTTTCATATTTGTAAATCCGATCCGATCCGTTCGACACCCCTATGACCGGAGGGGTCGATCGTAGACCAATTAAACTAACCGGTTACTTGGGCTTTCGCATATCAAATATGTTGAGACGTTAAATCCACCCAAGCCCAATCACCATGGACTTCTATTCTAGGTGTACGTCATCTGCATCTTTCCATCACTATATACATGCACTAGCCCAATCCAACCCACCTACATAGTTTTAAAAAAAATCAGATTTTTGACAATTAAATGAAAAAAAAAAAAAATTACATTAAATTTCTTTTTCTCGATAGTCCATGGAGATCCATCTACTGTATTTATTTTTTTAATTTGTTTTCTTTCTTTTTTATCAATTATGGTAAAGTAGTGAAACTTTTTGTTAATCGTCACTTTCTTTTCTCTATTTTCAAGGTCTGCTATTATAATACTGATAGATTTAAGATTATGTGATTCAATACATGAATGCAGTCTTTGATCTGATGCTTCTTCTACGGGCCTGATATTAACAAGGAAAAAAAAAAAAAAAAATACAAGCCGGACTCTTAATTTGAGGGGTCGGGTATAAGCGGCCAGGCCCATTTGACAGAACAAATCAAAATTTGTCACGGAACCGATACAGATTACAGACACTGTTACTTAAATTCCCATTAAAAAAATCCTCTATGCGAAGCTCAAGACAGTGAAAAAAAAAATAAAAAAAAAACACACGGACGATGAAGGCGATAGTGATAACCACACCGGGCGGTCCCGAAGTCCTGAAACTACAAGAAGTCGAGGACCCACAAATCAAAGACGACGAAGTGTTGATCAAAGTGGAAGCCACGGCTCTGAACCGAGCCGACACGCTCCAGCGAAAGGGCTCGTATCCGCCGCCGAAAGACGCGAGTCCGTATCCAGGTCTCGAATGCTCCGGCACCGTCGTATCTGTCGGTAAACATGTCTCTAGATGGAAAGTTGGAGACCAGGTAATAAAAAAAAAAACTTCTGGGTTGTTCAAATTTGATGCAAAGTTTTGATTTTTATTAAAATTTGAGTGCTTAGGCAGAGTTGTGAATTGTGATCGTGTCATGTGTGTGTGTGTGTGTGTGTTGGGGTTGATGGTCGTGTTGTGTTGTGTAGGTATGTGCTCTTCTTAGTGGAGGAGGTTATACTGAGAAAGTTTAGATTTTTATTATTGTCTTAACAGTGTGATTAGAGACTAGTAGAGTAGGAGATTAGGAGAAAAAACAAATTTTGAGTGCTTTGGCAGTTGTGATCGTGTTATGTGTTGTTGGTGGTGGTCTTGTTGTGTGATGGTTTGTGTTGTGTTGTGTAGGTGTGTGCTCTTCTTAGTGGAGGAGGTTATGCTGAGAAAGTGGCGGTTCCCGCCGGACAAATTCTTCCTGTCCCACCCAGTGTTTCGCTGAAGGACGCTGCTGCTTTTCCGGAGGTGGCGTGTACTGTTTGGTCGACAGTTTTTATGACCAGTCATCTATCTGCAGGAGAAACATTTTTGGTAATTTTCAATTCTATTGGTAAAGATTGATTCTTGATGGTTTTCGTAGTGTAATTTGGTTTTATTTGGATGCAAGTGCTATGTTGATGGTTGGAAATACCTGTTGCAGCTCAAATTTCTATAGTATTTGACATTTATTTTAATTTCCAATTTGTTGCTTAGAGCTGTACGATAATTCACAAAATTTTGCTCGTGGTATGCTATTCTACTAAACATGATGGAAATGCATGAATTGTTCGAATTGAGACAGTGGTTCATTAAAATGTTTCTATTCTATTGTAAATATTTATTCTTGATGATTTATAGTGTAATTATGTTATAATTGGATGCAAATGCTATGTTGATGGTTGGAAATATCTGTTGCAGCCCAAATTTCGATAGCATTGGCATTTGTATTGATTTCCAACTTGTTACTTAGAGATGTAGGATAATTCACAAAGTTTTGCTCGCGGTATGTTATTCTACTAAATATGATGGAAATGCATGAATTGTTCGAATTGAGACAGTAGTTCATTGATGTGCTTTGATGATACCTCACCCTTGAAGATGCCTTTACTCCTTTACGCCTTTTTGTTTAGGCTAAGTGAATGTCAGTGCGGTCAAAGTAAAGTTGTTACTGATACCATCTACAATTGTACTATAGTTGATCTAAGTGATGTTCAATTTGTTTGCCGATTAAACCAGAGGAATATGTGGTATGCACTATGCAGCTTAATGTATGATCTAATGGCTATTTAATTATCAGGTTCATGGGGGATCTAGTGGAATTGGTACATTTGCGATCCAAATAGCCAAATGCCGAGGAGTGAGAGTATTTGCCACAGCAGGTCTAGCTGCAAATTCATCTAACTTTGAATCCATCCAGTTTTCATTTATTCTTATATTTTAGATATTGGTGTCCAGGAAGTGATGAAAAGTTAGCTTTTTGCAAGAAACTTGGTGCTGATGTATGCATCAATTACAAAACAGAGGACTTTGTTGCACGAGTGAAGGAAGAAACTGGTGGGAAAGGTATGTTCCGTAGCATTATAATAAAAAAAATGCAATAATCGCTCATGTATGCCTTGATGTCTGTAACTTGCCACAACTGATGGAAAGATGTTATTTTTCTGCTTCAGAATCTAACTTGGGATGATTTCAGGTGTTAATGTTATTCTAGATTGTGTTGGAGCACCCTACTTTCAGCAAAACCTCGACAGCTTAGATTTTGATGGGAGGCTTTTTATAATTGGCACCCAAGGTGGAGCAAAAACAGAACTAAATATCGGTTCATTATTTGCAAGGCGCCTCACAGTGCAAGGTAATGCAGCAGTCGGTCACTTACACTAGGCTTTAATATTTTCGGTTTAAAGTGGATGAATATGCCATGTTATATTTGGATCCATGTAGGATTTATTGGTTATATAAATTTGTTCTTGTTGTTTCTCATGCAGCGGCTGGGTTGCGAAGCAGAAGTCTAGAAAACAAAGCAGAAATTGTTTCTGAGGTGGAGAAGTATGTTTGGCCTGCAATCACGGCGGGTGAGGTGAAGCCAGTGATCCACAAGTATTTTCCGTTATCTGAAGCAGCAGAGGCTCACCAGCTTATGGAAAGCAGCCAGCATATCGGGAAGATAATGCTCGTTCCATGAATAAATTGAATCTCATGCTTCAAATATGTCCACAGATGCCTCAAATACTTGAGAGTGTGAATTTCAATTCAAGATACGATGTAACGGATATTCAGTGTGAAGACTGTTAAAAGATCAGTTTATGTATCAATAATGTTCAGCTTTTCTGAGAATATCGATACCTTCAGTGCAGCCTCTCTTATATCACCTTCAAGATTTATATATGACAAAAGTTCCTTATTACCATAATTCTGGAATAGATATAGCTGCAATACATTGAAAATTGGAGATAATGAGCTTCAACTACAAGGCTTTTTGGCACTCCAGGGTATGCGTCGCTAAGATTAGCTGAGGATACAGGGATTGAACATTCCTCCTGGCCAATGCAAGCCTGAAATTCCATTCAAATTTGTCAGGAATGCTTCAAAGAATCAATATGCAAAGAAAGGGTGTTTGTTTCTTACCTTCTCAACGATTGCTAACGCGTCAACATGACAGGTTTCCGGACTATATGTGCCACAGTTTCCTTCAGGAGTTCCGTAGCTGGCAAAATTGATCGAACTAATATGCCATCCTCGATCACAAGCCAATCAAACTTGAGGGATCTGAGACTTGAATTCTACGTTTGGTTTCCAAGAATCAACGGGTGGTGGATCAGCTTCTGATACGAATGAGCATATATCTTGGCCAGCTCGTGTAAGCAAAGAAACCAGTGACGGGTCACCGCCAAGCTCTTCATGGAGGACTAGCAGGTTCTCACCACGATGTATCCAAATGCACGGAATATGATACCTGAGCATTAGACACATTTTTCACAAAAATAATACAAAATTTCAATGGTGCATGAATAGAGATATACATATCCTCCATGGGGCCCATGGGGGTTTAGGGGTTTTCACCTCCAAATGGGGGATGGGGTTCGGGGTGAATTTAACCCCCAAATTACGGGAGTGCATTTCTCCAAAACATTATTCTTTTTAAATTAAAAAATTTAATTTTAATTTTTTTCCAACTTGTATTTATTTTGGATTAAATTAAATAAATTATTTATTTTGGACTGGATATTTGAATTATTATTTAATTTAATTTGTATGATTATTTTTAATTTTAACTCAAATGGAGTCAAATGAGATAGGTGGGGTAAAATATGAGATCGAGGATTGCTGGATTGTGAATTCCGGATTGGAGATTGGGGAAATGGGGGAAATGGGTGGGGTGGGCGAACGTCTATCCCCCATGAACGCACTAAAGGTGACCCATATATGTATATATATATATATATATATATATATATATACTCGAATATAAACAAACATATTATAATACAATTTTAACTCATATCTAAAATTAGTTTAAATTGAAAATAAATGTAAATCAAAATTATCTTATGAGAAATTTTGACCGTAAAAATGTTCAAATTAAAATATTTTTTAGATTAATGGGTCATGGCGGGTTTTAATGGGTTTGAAGAGATAAACCAAAACTCAAACTATTATTTTTTGAGCTTTAATAACCCAGCCCATAAGACTGAGATGAGGTTAGTCTGGTGGTAAACTTCTTACGCTTGTACCACAAGGTTGCGAGTTTGAGTCGTTCCCCTCCTTAAAAACCCCGAATTTATGTAATAGTGACCTGACCCGTTAGAGCTAAATCCATCAACCGTTTTTCCGAATGAGTTTGGATCAAATTAGAGGGTTGGAAGTAATTCTGCTAGGTTGTCTATAAAAAATACATTAACAAAGTATAATAAAACTTACTATTTTTAATTAGTTTTACACTTACTATTTTTAAAATTTTGTTTTTATTGGAAAGAATAAAACCTGTTCACGTGTAAAAATATTCTTTTTATTTATCTTCGGAAAAATATTCTTTTTATTAAAACCATAACTCTAAAATCTTTTTATTAACAAATATATTAAGATTTACCTTAAAAAAAAAACGAATATTAAGAGTTAAAGTAAAAATCTTTTTACTGTAATTTCCAAAAATTTATCCAACATCATTAATTGGCTACTTTGATTCGGACCATCAATATTTTGAAAAAATAATATATTAAAGAACTAATGTAAAAATATATAAAAGAGAAGAATAATTTTATTATTCGTGATACTAATTCTATTACAGTAGAAGCCTAAATAGGCATATAAAATTACATAAAATGGAAATATAAAATAAGAATAACGCTACTTTGTCCAAATATGGTGACCAAATATGGTACCCAAATGATGTGACAACACTCTAATCAATTCATTTAAATCATGCAAATCTAATACAATTTAAATGAATGCATTAGAGTGTTGCCACATTATTTGGGCATCAGATTTGGCAAGGTAGCATTAATAAAAAGGGAAATATAAAATAATATGGAAACAATTCAAATTGAAATACAAAAGGTAATCGTATAAAATATTTTATATATGGCAGATAATAATTGGGAGAATCAATTATTAACGATATATATGACCCTTGATGATTTCTTATAAAGTAATGCTACTTTTTCCAAATTTAGTACCCAAATGAATAAATAGATTATAATGATGTCACATTATTTAGTCACCAGATTTGTACAATACAATTTAAATGAATGAATTACAATGATGCCGCATTATTTAGGCACCAAATTTGGATACCAAAACTGAACAAAGTAGCATTATTGTTTCTTATATTTGTGTACAACTTACATATCAAAGGAGACAAGAGGTACTTGTAAGTTGTAACATTTTCACTAGCATGATGAGTCCTTGCAAACTTCTCCTTGTGTTGATTTCGTTTGTTCTGCTTCAAACAATATGTGAAGCAGGTCTTCTTGCTGCAAAACGTACCGTCAATATCTCCAATTATGTTTACGCGGACATAGCGGACATAACAGAGATAGATCTCACCGTTCATTGTAAATCAGGTGATGATGATCTCGGTGAACAAATACTATCCTTTAAAGGCTGGTACTCATTTAGATTTCGGCCTTATAAAAGGACATTATTCTACTGCAGTTTTGTGTGGCTAAATAATTTCAAATGGTTTGATATTTACATAGATAAGAGGGATCGTAAATTATGTCGTTATTGTCAGTGGTTCATAAAAGAAGATGGTTCGTGTTTTTGGAGCTATGAAAATGAGAATATGGAGTGCAAGCAATAGAATTAGATGCTGCATTGAATTACTAGTAGGCATTTTAATTTTGTTAGAATAAACTTCTCAAAATCATATATAATAATAATAATAATAATAATAATAATAATAATAATAGATTTTCATAGCGCCGTATGTCGCCGTGAGGAAACTTTGGATTTAAATGCTGTATATTCATTTCCATATATATGATTTTAGATTCATTTGATTTTCTAGCTTTAAATTCTAATTATATTGACCATTAAAACACTATCTTAAAATACACAAAGAGTAATGCTACATTGCCCAAATTTGGTACCCAAATCTGGTGCCCAAATGATGTGGCAACACTGTAGACTTAAATAAATGGTCTACAGTGTTGCCACATCATTTGGGTGCCAAATTTGGACAATGTAGCATTACTCATACACAAATAATACTCGGAAAATGAAAAGTATTGAAGTTTTAAAAAAGAGTAATGCTACATTGCCTAAATTTAGTGCCTAAATGATATGGCAACACTGTAGACCATTCATTTAAATTGTATTAGATTTGTATGATTTAAATGAATGGACTAGAGCGTTGCCACATCATTTGAGCACAAGATTTGGGCACCAAATTTGGACAATGTAGCATTACTCTTTAAAAAATAATACATGGAAAATGAAAAGCATGGAAGTTTCAAAACTCAAATTGAAATCCAAATCAATGCCGCATTCCACTCAAATTTTATCTTAAAAGTTGTTAATTAATCAATCAAATATGTTAATATTAATAAAATATATATATTATGAAAAAGGCTATTATTATTATTATTATATATGATATATGATATCCTATTATATAACATTAAATCCTTTTTGTAAAGTAAAACATCAATAATAGAATTAATGTTATGATAAGTTACACTTGAAAATTAACAATACATTAATACTTATTTTACAATTATTTTAACATGATGACTTGATTGCCTCTATTAATTTTCCATAATCACACTAATTTTTTAAGTCTCTTCAATCATCCTCATGTAAGACATGTAACGTTCATATGATGATACAAATCAATCATGATGTCAATTCTCTCCATAAACCATAACTTTACCTAATCTTTTACACATCCATCTATCAATCAATCTCTACTCTCTCTCTCAAAAATGTTTCTCTCCTAGTTTTGATGATGATTTATTGTTCCATATCATATAGAAATATTGAGGTGAGTCTTTTTTTTTTTCTCCTTTTTATTATATTTATGGAATAAAAGTTTAATCATACTAATTTTGATGATTTTATTTTTCTGTTTTTGTTTTTGGGAAAGACTTTTTCTTTTTTCTGTCTTTTATATTGTAAACTTAATTTCAAAGGATTAACTTTTGACATGGTTGCGATACGTGTCCTTCATTAAATATTATTATTATTTTTATTATATATAACATAGGCTTTGTGAAAACAAAAACTTTTTAAAATTTTGATTTATTTTTCTCAATTGAACATTTTATATTAAATTCTCTCATAATATCTCATTTCATAATATAATTCAGCTATTTATGTTGTTATTTAGCTCAATTTGGGATAATTTATAAAGACCATTCACCTTTCAATTTTTGTGCCAAGTGTACTCAATGATTTTTTTAGATTCAATAAGTAATAATAATTTAGATGTTTCAAATTCTACACCATTGAACCCGGTACATTCCTCACATTAAGTCGATCTTAGAAAATTATTAAATTTATCATTACAGAGGAAGTGAAGAGTCCATAGGAATAAAAAAGAATTAACTAATTTATCTCAAAAAAAAAAAAATATGAATGGAAGAGTCTATAGAGATAAAGAATCAAGAAGAATTAATGGACAATAAGGGTGAATTGAATGCTACAATTACTAATAATATCGTTATAAAAAAAAAAAAAAAAAAAATTATATTCAATAAAATAAAATCAGAGGAGTGGTCTAACTTTTCTTGCTAGACAAACTAGCCAAGTATTCTCTTATTGTTTTTACAGTTTTAGCTCTCTGACTTCTACTATTCTTCTCATCCTTGCTATCTACCTTGCATGTGATAAATTAAACAATTTAATAGTAATAACAAATTAAAGAACAAAAAAAAAAAATACAATTATTGGACAAATATATAAGAACAGTTCAAAGAGAATTTAGAGAGTAGAATCGATGCCTACTGTTTGAGTTTTAGAAAAACACAATCACACGATCATTGTCTCATTCGTATGACTTCACTACAATCATGTTTTCCAAAACCACAAAACACTAATTAACAAAATTAAATCAAGCGATTTTGATGATAAAGCTAACCTATAAGATCCCATTAACAATGAAGCTCATTGTTGCCAAAGTTGAATATGAATAAATAGAATATAATTGTCCAACGATATAATATGTAAATAACACCCAAACAACTACCTAGTTGAAACATAAAAGTAAAAACAACCGGAAAAAAAGAAATAACTATGATCAGAACAACAATGAAACCATAATACTAAAAATACTCCTTCAAGAAAAACAAAAAGAAAATACAAAATTTACTTGGAAGATTGAACTTGGAGAATCCCAATGGATCATGGTAATGGTGGTGGCTTAGTTGATGTTTAGACCGTCTGATTGATGTCTAGTGGCTTGATGTCTGGTTGTCTCTGAGGAATTATTATCCATCTCAGATCTCACACACTGTTTCAATACCTATATATATATATATATATATATATATTTATTTACCGGTTTCGTATAGTGTTTTAGCTTCCCTTATCAAATTTATTTTGTTATACTGCTGTTTTAGCTTCCCTTTTCAAATTCACTGCATTATACTGCAATACTTATGTTTTTTTTTTTTTAATAGCAAAACTTTATTAAGGCAAGCCAACCAGCGCAAAAAAGAACAACCAAGCAAAAACCACAAGAGGCAAACCACCACCCCAGGAAAACACAAAAAACAAAGACCAACAATAGCGACAAAACCAACAACAAAAACAGCCACAGAAAAACAGCAGCAAAAACACAGCAGGCCCGCACACTAACAGCCTTGAAAAACCCCAGACAGCCAAAGCTACCAAAACTCCCCAACTTGGATATCCTCTTCCCTCCCCGACCTCTTCTTGGCCAGGTTGTCAGCTAAAGTATTGCTGCCCTTGGGATATACAAATCGTCATGTTGCCTAACAAAGACAGCAATCTTTTAATCTCACTTATGGCTTGCACACAGTTAGAATTTATGTTGCTTCCACCATCCACCCAAGAGACAGCCACTCTAGAATCACTCACAATGACGACGAATTTCATTCTTAACTCGGAAGTTAGCACACACAACTCGCAAGCCTTAATGATGGCTTGAACCTCGGCAGAAATTGCATCCAAGAAACCCATATGGAAAGAAAACAAACCCAGAATTCTGCCATTACTGTCGTGAAGAACCCCCTCCAATTCCAGCGAACCCAGGATTCCCTCTTGACGAACCATCCACATTAAACCTCAAAGCATTTGGGGAAGTGGGCTGCCAGAAAGAGGAAAAGCTCCGTTTGCCTGAATTGTTTCGGGAAGAACAACATGATTGAATGTTCAGCAGCATCCAAGTAATTGGATCCGTTCTGTTCTTCTTTCCCAAATACTTAAACCACCAAACAACCCTAAAACCCACTATATCAGTAGCTAGCGAAATGGAAGCCTCTTTACCTTTGAAAACCCTGTTATTCCGAGCCTCCCAAACTGTCCAAACAATTGCAAAAAACAGGGAATTCCACACTTTACTACTGTCATATTTTGTCATAACCTGATGCAGCAGCAGCCTTGGCTGTGGAATATATGGAGGGGTGGGATTTGAAACAAGCCAAGTAAGACCAAACCCGGGCGACGGAATCAGAATGACTTGAAATTTTGACATCTGATGCGTTTCGGCGTTTCCGGAACAACTACGCAGCTTTGCTGCGTAAGCACGTCCTGTTTTAGCCAAATTCCGTCGTTTAGGCCTTCAATCGGACGTTTTTGCCGTTTTAGGAAAGTCTCGTTTTTGCAATAAATTGTGTTTCCCAATTCCGAATTGACTTCCGTCAATTCCGGAGTGTTTAGGAGTCTCAACAGAATTAGTTTATGCTTTAATCTCGTTTTTGCCTTTTTTGGTAATTTTCCCTTTTTATTTCGTTTTTCTTGCTTTCCAAGGAATGCGATTAGGGTTAGGAGTTGTTTCCTTTAAATATTGATGTAGGCCGAATTTGGCCATTCAGCTTTTGATTTAATAAAAATACCAGAGAATTGTTTCTCAATTTCCAGTTACTATTTGTAATTGAAGCCTTTTAACAATCCTTCGTGCGCGAAGTTGAATGTTATCAGTAGCCTGATATCTGGCATCCGTGCACGGATCAACAGATATTAGTAGGTTGTTCTAATTTGTTTCTTGCAGGTTTTTCTCGTAAGCTTCCGCTACACCACAAACCCTTCTTCACCTTTCTAGAGTCCATCAAGGAGTGCTACGAAACTCTGGTCAGTCCTCTTCTTAGCTTCAAAGTTTTTGTCTTTGACCCAATTTGTAACCTTTTAAGTCTCCTGGAAGACTAAAGTTTGTGTTTTGATGAAAATCAGACAAGGGCTGATTACAGTTTACTGATTAGCCACACTTCTTTTGGCCACACTTTTTTTGTCATTTAAATGGATCATAGTTTCCTCTGTAGTCACCATTTTCGGTGCAACCTGTCGATGGAGAGCGATGTGCAGACCAATATCGCCCTATGCTCTCCCCGTTAACCCAAGCCTGACCCTTCCCCATGCTAGCAAGATTTAAGGCTATAGGACCTTTCCCTTCTGGAGCAAAGAATGAAATCTGAGGATGCAAAAAGAGAACATCAAATTTACTCGTTATCTATACAAGCGCGATAAACACATAAGAACCTCAATGTCCAATCATGAAATGTTACCCAAATTTACTCACCTTGTACCATATCAGACTCTTATTAACTGGCAGAATGCTCTCTTCAGTCCATAACGAGTTGTTTTATCTGGTCCAAGGTATTCTCCTTCAATTCCTACCTGAATTGAAGGAATTAGACTGCTTAAAATGAATGATCAAACAGTTCAGATTACATTAGTTTACTCGGAAAAATACAATAATGAATTCGATAGGCTGCTGATAAAGTTTTCGTATTTTGAAGAAAAGTATGGATTTGAGTTTGCTAGATAGTTAAACCCGATAGGTCCATTCTTCCAAAGAAAGATCATTCATTCCATTCTTCAAGCCAATCATAGCTACAGCATAAAGTCCTGCTCCAGCAACATCAAACCACGGTCCATAGTTCTAATAGTACATCAGAAAAACGAAACAAACAATTAGTAAGCCCTCCGTGAGACCGAAAATACCTCGAAAAAGTTCCAAACAGCCGGTTAAGGTTGCCAAATTTATGTCAATAAAACTTCAAAAACATTGACAGAACTAGCTACAAAATTTTGACACCAATCATCATACATTCATACTCAACACATCCAGAGTATTGTTTCCTTCTTCGAAACTAATTTCCTCATTGATCAAAAAGTTTCCATATCCGAATGCTGTTAAAAGAGATTCAACAAATGATGAAATTAGTCACACTTAAGGTTCAAACTAGCAGGTGGCAGATGCTCTCTCTAAGCATGATTTGGGTTTGGCAGTCTCTTTGTGGTGGACGTCTACTCCGATTTTTTGCGCTTCATTGGTTAGCGATGATTGATTGCGTGGAAAAGAATCTTATCGTTTTCCTTAATTGTTTCTTTTTCGCTTCCTGTTTTGGCATGCGTGCCTTTCTCTTTTTGTTGCACCCTTGGCCATTTTTGCTTGGCTTTTTGTTTTTCCTTGTTTTTTTTTTCTTTTTTCTTTGTTTATATATTTTTATGAATACTCCTAAAACTTTTTTGATATATAATCTTTTATGATGCTTTTTTTCTAGGTCGGTCCAATTTTATTTTTAAAAACTAGCTAACTGATTTAACCGGCAAACAAGCACCAATAATAACGAACACTCTCCATGTTGAAACTCGAAATGGAAATAAATTATATTCGATATATTGAGATAATTCTCTGAAAGGTTTGCAAAGACAACAAGACCTACAACATCTCTCACCTCTCACCTACTGCATAAACAATAATACAATAAACACCCATCACCTACAACTCTCACCAACAACACCGGTTACACCATAATAAATAATCCAATATTCCAACATTTGTCTTTTGTTGTATTAATCTGCTCAACCAACCTGGCTTTGTGAATGTGTTGTTGCCAAAAACACCAACTTTTTCGAGTGGTGAGACCGGTCGCATGTAAAATTTTCTTCCATTCGCGAGCTTCCAGCAAAATTTGTCATACACGTGTCATTTTGTCCGTGACCGGCACTGATACAGGCACTGCTACTTAAATTCCCACCAAAAAAATCCTCTCTGGCCTCTGCGAAGCTCGATGAAGGCGATAGTGATAACCACACCGGGCGGTCCCGAAGTCCTGAGACTGCAAGAAGTTGAAGACCCGCAAATCAAAGACGACGAAGTCTTGATCAAGGTTGAAGCCACGGCCCTGAACCGGACCTACACGCTTCAGCGAAAGGGCTCGTATCCACTTCCGAAAGGCGCGAGTCCGCACCCGGGTATCGAATGCTCCGGCACCGTCGTATCTGTCGGTGAACGTGTCTCTAGATGGAAAGTTGGAGACCAGGTAATAAAAAAAAACTTCTGGGTTCTTCAATTTTGATGCAAAGTTTTGATTTTTATTAAAATTTGAGTGCTTTGGCAGAGTTGTGAATTGTGATAGTGTCATGTGTGTGTGTTGGTGGTGGTGGTCGTGTTGTGTTGTGTAGGTGTGTGCTCTTCTTAGTGGAGGGGTTTATGCTGAGAAAGTTTTGATTTTTATTATTGTCTTAATAGTGTGATTAGGGACTAGTAGAGTAGGAGATCAGGAGAAAAAACAAATTTTGAGTGCTTTTTTGGCAGTTGTGATCGTGTTATGTGTTGTTGGTTGTGGTCGTTTTGTGTGATGGTTTGTGTTGTGATGTGTAGGTTTGTGCTCTTCTTAGTGGAGGGGGTCATGCTGAGAAAGTGGCGGTTCCAGCCGGGCAAGTTCTTCCGGTCCCACCCGGTGTTTCGCTGAAGGACGCTGCTGCGTTTCCAGAGGTGGCGTGTACTGTTTGGTCGACAGTTTTTATGACCAGTCATCTATCTGCAGGGGAAACATTTTTGGTAATTTTCAATTCTATTGGTAAAGATTGATTCTTGATGGTTTTTGTAGTGTAATTTTGTTATAATTGGATGCAAATTTTGTGTTGATGATGGTTGGAACTCGGAAATATCTGTTGAAGCTCAAAATTTTGATAGTTTTGACATTTGCTTTGGTTTCCAACTTATTGCATAGAGCTCTGTTGGATAACTGACAAAGTTTTGCTCGTTGTATGCTATTCTACTAAACAAGACAGAAATGCATGAATTGTTCGAATTGAGACAGTAGTTCATTGATGTGCTTTGATGAAACCTCACCCTTGAAGACACACCTTTGCAGGCACTCTGCGGTGCCTTTTGTGCATGTATGTTGACTGGCATAACAAACACTGAAAAGCTCAAAATGTTTAGGCAAAGCAAATGTCAGTGCCATCAGAGTGGAGTTGTTGTACTATAGTTGATCTAAGGGATGTTCAATTTGTTTGCTGATTAAGCCAGAGGAATATGTGGTATGCACTATGCAGCTTAATGTATGATCTAATGGCTATTTAATTATCAGGTTCATGGGGGATCTAGTGGAATTGGTACATTTGCGATCCAAATAGCCAAATGCCGAGGAGTGAGTATTTGCCACAGCAGGTGTAGCTGCAAATTCATCTAACTTTGAATCCATCCGGTTTTCATTTATTCTTATATTTTAGATATTGGTGTCCAGGAAGTGATGAAAAGTTAGCTTTTTGCAAGAAACTTGGTGCTGATGTATGCATCAATTACAAAACAGAGGACTTTGTTGCACTGAGTGAAGGAAGAAACTGGTGGGAAAGGTATGTTCCGTAGCATTATAATAAAAAAAATGCTATAATCGCTCATGTATGCCTTGATGTCTGTAACTTGCCACAACTGATGGAATGTTGTTATTTTTCTGCTTCAGAATCTAACTTGGGACGATTGCAGGTGTTAATGTTATTCTAGATTGTGTTGGAGCACCCTACTTTCAGCAAAACCTCAACAGCTTAGATTTTGATGGGAGGCTTTTTATAATTGGCACCCAAGGTGGAGCAAAAACAGAACTAAATATCGGTTCTTTATTTGCAAGGCGCCTCACGGTGCAAGGTAATGCAGCAGTCGGTCACTTACACTAGGCTTTAATATTTTCAGTTTAAAGTGGATGAATATGCAATGTTATATTTGGATCCATGTATGATTTATTGGTTATATAAATTTGTTCTTGTTGTTTCTCATGCAGCGGCTGGGTTGCAAAGCAGAAATTGTTTCTGAGGTGGAGAAGTATGTTTGGCCTGCAATCACGGCGGGTGAGGTGAAGCCAGTGATCCACAAGTATTTTCCGTTATTTGAAGCAGCAGAGGCTCACCAGCTCATGGAAAGCAGCCAGCATATCGGGAAGATAATGCTCGTTCCATGAATAATTGAATCTCATGCTTCAAATACGTCCACAGATGCATCAAATACTTAAGAGTGTGAATTTCAATTCAAGATATGATGTAACGGATATTCAGTATGAAGACAGTTAAAAGATCAGTTTATGTATCAATAATGTTCAGCTTTTCCGAGAATATTGATACCTTCTGTGCAACAACTCTTATATCGCCTTCAAGATTTATATATGACAAAAGTTCCTTATTACCATAATTCTGGAATAGATATAGCTGCGATACATTGAAAATTGGAGATAATGAGCTTCGATTGCAAGGCTTTTCGGCACTCCAGGGCATGCGTCGCCAAGATTAGCCGAGGATACAGGGATTGAACATTCCTCCTGGCCAATGGAAGCCTGAAATTCCATTTAAATTTGTCAGGAATGCTTCGAAGAATCGATATGCAAAGAAAGGGTGTTTGTTTCTTACCTTCTCAACAATTGATCACGCATCAACATGACAGGTTTCCGGACTATATGTGCCACAGTTTCCTTCAGGAGTTCCGTAGCTTGCAAAATTGATCGAACTAATATGCCAACCTCGATCACAAGCCAATCGAACTTGAGGAATTTGAGAATCGAACTCTACGTTTGGTTTCCAAGAATCAACTCTGATACGAATGAGCATATATCTTGTCCAGCTCTTGTTAGCAAAGAAACCAGTGACGGGTCACCGCCAAGCTCTTCATGCAGGACTAGCAGGTTCTCACCACGATGTATCCAAGTGCATGGAATATGATACCTGAGCATTAGACACATTTTCACAAAAATTTAATTTTAATTTTTTTCCAACTTGTATTTATTTTGGACTGGATATTTGAATTATTATTTAATTTAATTTGTATGATTATTTTTAATTTTAACTCAAATGGAGTCAAATGAGATAGGTGGGGTGAAACATGAGATCGAGGATTGCTGGATTGTGAATTCCGAATTGGAGATTGGGGAAATGGTGGGGGTGGACGAACGTCTATCCCCCATTAACGCACTAAAGGTGACCCATATATGTATATGCATGCTATATATATATATATATATATATATATATATATATAGAGAGAGAGAGAGAGAGAGAGAGAGAGAGAGAGAGAGAGAGAGAGAGAGAGAGAGAGAGAGAGAGAGAGAGAATCTCTCATAAGGGATTCCTTATTTTAATTTCGGTAAGGACCACTATAAAATCACATCAATTTGAATGAATTTTGATTTGAATTTTTTTTATGGAAGATAAGTTCATTAATATCTACCTCTTAATAAAATTTGAAAATTTTTCAAGTACTTAAACTATTGTTATCGATTTTTTTAAATATGAAGGCATCAAAAAAATATACGAAATATAGAAAATTCAATAAAAATAGTTTTAGTGCTTGAAAAATTCTCAATTTTATTAAGAGGTAGATTTCAATGAATTTATCTTAACAAACATATTATAATACAATTTTAACTCATGTCTAAAATTAGTTTAAATTGAAATAAATAAAAATCAAAATTATATTATGAAAATTTTTAATAGTAAAAATGTTCAAATTAAAATATTTTTTAGATTAATAGGTCATGTTGGGTTTTAATGGGTTTGAAGAGATAAACCAAAACTCAAACTATTATTTTTTGAGTTTTAATAACCCAACCTATACACTTGTACCACGAGGTTCTGAGTTCGAGTTGTTCCCCTCCCTAAGAACCCCGAATTTATGTAATAGTGTAATACTTTAAATAATAATAATAATAATAATAACCCAACCTATTAATGACCTGACCCATTAGAGCTAAATCCATCAACCGTGATTCTGAATGATTTTGGATCAATTTAGAGGGTTGGAAGTAGTTCTGCTAAGTTGTCTATAAAAAATACATTAACAAAGTATATTAAAACTTACTATTTTTAATTAGTTGTACACTTACTATTTTAAAATTTTTGTTTTTATTGGAAAGAATAAAACTTGTTAACGTGTAAAAATATTCTTTCATGTGATGTGAGGTGGCATGTGAGGTATCAGCATCTTATAAATTATGAAATTATATGGTAACTGATGTGATATTGAGACCTCACGTGCCACATCATTTTGGATAGAATTTGGGAAAAAAAAATTGGGACGTCTAGCATTACTCTAATTTTATTACAGTAATGCTACTTTGCCCAAATCTGATGCCCAAATGATGTGGCATCACTCTGATCTATTCATTTAAATCAAGCAAATATAATACAATCTAACTGAATGGATCAGAGTGATGCCACATCATTTAGGCACCAAATTTGGGCAAAGTAGCATTACTCATTTTATTATTCGTGATACTAATTCTATTACAGTAGAAGCCTAAATAGGCGTAGAAATTTACATAAAATGGAAATATAAAATAAGAGTAATGCTACTTTATCCAAATTTAGTGTCCAAATCCGGTGCCCAAATGATGTGGCAACACTCTAATCCATTCATTTAAATCATGCAAATCTAATACAATTTAAATGAATGGATTAGAGTGTTGCCACATCATTTGGACACTAAATTTGGGCAAAGTAGTGTTATTAAAAATGGAAATATAAAATAATATGGAAACAATTCAAATTAAAATACAAAAGGTAACCGTATAAAATATTTTATATATGGCAAATAATAATTGGCAGAATCAATTATTAATGATATATACGACCCTTGATGATTTCTTATGAAGTAATGCTACTTTGCCTAAATTTGGTATCCAAATCTGGTGCTCAAATGATATGGCAACACCGTAATCCATTCATTTAAATCATGCAAATCTAATACAATTTAAATGAATGGATTACAATGATGCCACATCATTTTGGCACCAGATTTGGACACCAAAACTGGACAAAGTAGCATTATTGTTTCTTATATATGTGTACAACTTACATATCAAAGGAGACAAGAGGTACTTGTAAGTTGTTACATTTTCACCAGCATGATGAGTCCTTGCAAACTTCTCCTTGTGTTGATTTCGTTTGTTCTGCTTCAAACAATATGTGAAGCAGGTCTTCTCCCTGCAAAACGTACCGTCAATATCTCCAATTATGTTTTTGCAGACAAATCGGAGGTAGATCTCACTATTCATTGTAAATCAGGTGATGATGATCTCAGTGAACACATACTACCCTTTAAAGGTTGGTACTCATTTAGATTTCGACCTTGGAAAAGGACATTATTCTACTGCAGTTTTGCGTGGCATAATCAGTTCAAATGGTTTGATATTTACATAGATAAGAGGGATCATGACTTATGTCGTTATTGTCAGTGGTTCATAAGAGAAGATGGTCCGTGTTTTTGGAACTATGAAAAAGAGAATATAGAGTGCAAGCAATGGAATCCTCCTGATGTTGCATTGAATTACTAGTACGCATTTTAATTTTGTTATAATAAACTTCTCAAAATCATATATATAATAATAGACTTTCACAGTGCCACATGTCGCTGTGAGGAAGCTTTGGATTTAAATGCTATATATTCATTTCCATATATATGATTTTAGATTCATTTGATTTTCTAGCTTTAAATTCTAATTATATTGATCATTAAAACACTATCTTAAAAGACATAAATAATACATGGAAAATAAAAAACATGGAAGTTTCAAAACTCAAATTGGAACCCAAATCAATGCCACATTCCACTCAAATTTTATCTTAAAAGTTGTTAATTAATCAATCAAATATGTTAATAATAATAATAATAATAATAATAATAATATATATATATATATATTATTAAAAAGGCTATTATTATTATTATTATTATATATGATATCCTATTATATAACATTAAATCCTTTTTGTAAAGTAAAACATCAGTGACATAATTAATATTATGATAAGTTACACTTAGGGATGGGAATTTCCCCCATGGAGCCCCACCCCCACGGGGCCCCACCCCCATTTGGGGGCAAATTTTGCCCCCAAATGGGGTTTTGGGTTGGGGGTAGGGGTGGGGGTAGGGGAACCCCCCCATTTCCCCATTTCCTAAATGGGGGTGAAATGGGGGTGAGGGTGGAGCCCCAATTCTCCTATATATTTTTATTTATTTATTTATATATTTTTAATTTTATTTTCTAAAAAAAAAAAAAAAAAACTTTAACTCTATTAGTCAATTACTCATATTTTAGATTGATCGAAGACTTTAAATTTGTTTAGACTTTTATGTGTAATACATTAATATTATATTATTATAGTTATTTTGTATTAATTTTGGATTAAATTAAATCAATTATATATTTTAAATTGTATATTTTGTTAATTATTGGATTGTATATTGAAACATGGTGAAACAAAAGCTTGGTCCTATCGAATTCCAAATTTTGAATTCTAAATTCTGGATTTCGAATTATAAAATTGTAGTATTAGAAATGGGGGACGGGGGTGGGGGTGGGGGAAGGTTTTAGGACTTGGGGTGGGGGTGGGGGTGGGGGTACCCTCCCCCGCCCCATTGGGCCCCTAGTCCCATCCCTAGACTTACACTTGAAAATTAACAATATATTAATACTTATTTTACAATTATTTTTACATGATGACTTGATTGCCTCTATTAATTTCCCATAATCACACCAATTTTTTTGGTCTCTTCAATCATCCTCATGTAAGACATGTAACGTTCATGTGATGATACAAATCAATCATGATGCCAATTCTTTATATAAACCATAGCTTTACCTAATCTTTTACACATCCATCCATAAATCAATCTCTACTCTCTCTCTCTCTCTCTCTCAAAATGTTTCTCTCCCAATTTTGATGATGATTTATTGTTATATATCATATAGAAATGTTGAGGTGAGTCTTTTTTTTTTTTTTTTTTTTTTTTTTTTCTCTTTTAATTATATTTATGGAATGAAACTTTAATCGTACTAATTTTGATGATTTTATTTTTCTGTTTTTGTTTTTGGGAAAGACTTTTTCTTTTTTCTATCTTTTATATTGTAAATTTAATTTCAGTGGATTTATATTTAATTGAGCAATATAATTTCCTTAGCTTTTAGGTTTCTAATGACAGTAGGATTTTAAGATGTTTTGTATTATCAAAATTTTATACCTCATTGTATGAATTTCCTTGACTTCAGTGAATTTTTTTATTAGATTTATGACTTTAGAATAATAAATATTATTCTACAATTGACTTGATCTGCGAGTTTGAATCCATGATTTCAAACAGACAGTTGATAGCAATTAACATTTCTCCGAGTATCTTTGGTGAGTTTGATTTCTTTAATTAATTGTCGTGTCTTCTGCTTCTCTTCATATGTATCTTTCGTCTCTTAATTCGTTTTTACAATTGAATTTAAGCACAAAAACAAATTTTTATAAAGGTTTTAATTTCTATAAACTTTTCTGCGGTGTAGATTTAAGAATGATAGTCCACACGCTCAAGACAATATTGACATTATGCGAGATGATTGGAATGCCTTAGTGGGGAATTGCATATGGAGATTGAGAGACATTGTATTGTTGACTTTGGATAATATTGTAAAAAGTGATTTTGTAGTTTTGTTTATGATTTTCATATGTTTTTCGGGATATTAGTTTTGAGATGTCTTGTGGATATATATATTGAATTTGGATGAATAAAATTGTTGGAAGATTTGTGAATTTTAAGAATGAATGATATAATTCGTTAGTAATTATAAAAAAAAAAAAAAAAATGATTTCTATATGTATAAGAGATCACTACATTACTAATATATGATAATTAATATCATAAATAGAGATCATTTTTTTAAAAAATGATTTTTTAAGATCTCGTAAATAAAAATCGTTTTTAAAAGCGATCTCTTTATATATTTATATCATTTTAAGAGTGATCTCTAACAAGTTTTTTTTAGTATTGGTTATGAATATTGCCGTACCAAAAGTACTATTAGTTATCAATATTTGCCGACAATTTATTTTAATACATAACATATTTTATTTTCTTTTAAAACAAGTCCGTGCATAGCACGGATTGTTACACCATTTTTGTTATAATAATAGCTTTTTTTCAACTTTTGATGTGATTATGACACGTGTCCTTCATTAAATGTTATTATTATTTTTATTATATACAATAATAACTAGTATGCAGCCCGCACCACGTACGAGCACGGTAAAACATAAGTAATCGTTATCGAATTTATATTTTAAAAAAAATTTGTGTGTATTTTTCTATTTTTACTTTTGTGTGTAATTTTACACTTAGAATTAACATATAATAGAAAGAAAGAAAAAAAAAAAAAAAAAAAAAAAAAAAAAAAAAACACTAAAACCCCAATCAAATCAATCGACTACATATTTCTGTAATTACATTTGAAATATACAAAAATAAAGCTTTCAACTACAAATTTAATTATTTTCCGAAATTTCTAATTCAAATAATTCTAAACCATTGTTTTATACTCTCTAAGTTGATGTTCTAATTCAATCTCTGGTCTCTGACGAAATAAAACGGCAAAAAAAATCAATTTAAACAAATCTATCACAACTTAAAAATAATAGTAATAATAATAAATAAATAAATAAATAAGAGTTGTATATATTAAAACCTATCTTATTTGTATAAATATACCTAAAAACAGTGGTAGATAGAGCTCTGAACATGATCAAATCCTTGGCAAGCGAGTGTAGCATGTACAGATTTAGATACCAAAAATAAACATTAAAATTCAAGATTTAATTGTAAAATTATTTTATGTATAAAAAAAAAAAAAAAGTTTATTACTATTACCTCTTTTTGCACAATCACTTAAATTCACGGCTTAATCTTAAAGACTAACCGACCAATCACATGTGCATGTTGAATACATACATCAACACAATAGTTTTAACTAAAACTGAAAAAAAAAAAATATTTATATATAAATTAAAAAAAATACCAAGGTGATTTTGTGATGAGCAATACCTGAAACTATTTCTTTGATTGCTCTAGCTGACCTAAATCTGAAATTTTAAATATGAAGTCAAACGAATATGATTCAATACAAAACAAATATGAGATAGTACATAGAGAGATGCGTGACAATGTCATGCAATTTGTATTACATGAACTATACACAGATATATAAAATAAAATAAAATAAAAAACTCGAAAACCCAAACCAAATCACATGTTCACTTAAACTTAGAACCTACAATGGAGATCCATTAATCCTAAATTAGGGATGGCCATTGGGGAAATGAGAATGGATATAGGTTCCCCCCATCCCCATCCCTATCCCCATTTTCCAAACCCTCCCCTCCCCCAAATGGGGATTTGGGTCTCCGGGGATAAATGGCCATCCATATCCTAAATATGTACTAAAAAGGATAAATGAAATATAACACATCAAAATATAAGTGTTTTAAAAAATGAAATAAAAAAACGTGAGATCGTAAATGATAAACCTTAGTGGATCCCACCCCTAGTCAGTGACATCGGAGTAGAGTTGTTACTGTTGGAAATCTAAAATTTGTTCTTAAAGAAAATGGTTATGGATCAAATTGATGGCTCATGGTCATGGATTGATGTATGGATGGCCCAATGATTTAATTATGGCCTATTTTGTAACTATGGTTATGTTATTTATAGTTTAATTATGGTTAAGTTATGATGTAACTATGGTTATGTTAGTTTAGTTTAATTTAAACTTATTGTACTATTTAGTTTCTTTAGATTGCTTTGGTATGTGTTAGATTTACTTTTTGATTTTTTAGATGTTGTTAGTGGCTATGCCAGTCCTTATGTCTGTAAATCACGTCTAGCAGAGTGCCAGTTCATTGTAGCACATTAGCCGTTGGATGGCAGTGATGTGCAATCTAATGGTCGTACATTGCTCTGTATTTTCTATATATACCCCCCTTCGGGCATTGTATGTAGGAATGTGTGTGTTTACCCATCACCGAAAATGGCTGGAGATGTCAATATGCAAATATTCTCAAATTTATGTTTCTCTTATGTTTCTTTTCTTTTAATTTATGATCATGTCTCTCTATTTATGTTTCCATGTAGTGCTTTTATAAATGTTTAACAAAATATGTTTTCATGTAATGTTTTTCTGGTAACAGAGCAATGTTCTCTGTAATTTTCAATATGGAAAATGTTCATTTTTGTCCACCGGTTTCAGATGTATGAAGATAGAAGACTTCAACTTGCCTAGTTTCATACGTTTGAAACCAGTCAAGTAAGATATGTAAAACAATGTTTTTATTTATTTTTTCATATTTTCAACAGTTACTGATACCATCTACAATTGTACTATAGTTGATCTAAGTGATGTTCAATTGTTTTCCAATTAAGCCAGAGGAATATGTGGTATGTATGCAGCTTAATGTATGAACTATAAGTGATTTTGAATCCATTCAGTTTTCATTTATTCTTATATTTTAGATATTGGTGTCCAGGAAGTGAAGAAAAGTTAGCTTTTTGCCAGAAACTTGGTGCTGATGTATGCATCAATTACAAGACCGAGGACTTTGTTGCACGAGTGAAGGAAGAAACTGGTGGGAAAGGTATGTTCAGTATTATTAAAGTCTGAAACAACTGATTAGATGTTATTGTCTGCTTCAGAATCTATGTTCAGTAGTATTAAACTGGTTGTTTTTCATGCAGCAGCTGGGTTGCGAAGCAGAAATCTTGAAAACAAAGCAGAAATAATTTCTGAGGTGGAGAAGTATGTTTGGCCTGCAATCACGGCGGGTGAGGTGAAGCCAGTGATCCACAAGTATTTTCCGTTATCCGAAGCAGCAGAGGCTCACCAGTTCATGCAAAGCAGCCAGCATATCGGGAAGATAATGCTCGTTCCATGATTAAATTTGGATTTCATGAATCATCTTCTTCCTCAAATGCTTCAAATACTCAATTCAAGATATGATGTATAATGGATATTCAGTGTGAAGATCTAGTTTATGTATCAATAATGTTCAGCTTTTCCGACTATCGATACCTTTTGTGCAGCCTCTTTCTTATATCATCTTCAAAAGTTCCATATTACCATAATTCTGGATTAGATATAGCTGCAATCCTCTGAAAATGTTGAATCAATCAAGTTTCAAACCGATTGTATTTCTTATTTTGACTTGGAAATAGATTACAGAAGACATTGGAACAAAACTGCAAGAAAAATAGGAGAGAGACTTCTCTGGAAGTGTTTCAAGTTGTAACATTCTCAGCTGAAAACACATAACATCCCAGAAACCATTAATTAATCTTAATTATTCTGAACAGGAATTGGAATCTCACTCAGTAAGCAATGAGCTTCAATTGCAAGGCTTTTTGACACTCCAGGGCATGCGTCACCAAGATTAGCCGAGGATACAGGGATTGAACATTCCTCCTGGCCAATGCAAGCCTGAAATTTCATTCAAATTTGTCAGGAATGCTTCAAAGAATCAATATGCAAAGAAAGGGTGTTTGGTTCTTACCTTCTCAGCAATTGATAACGTGTCAACATGACAGGTTCCTGGACTATATGTGCCACAACTTCCTTCAGGAGTTCCATAGCTAGCAAAATTGATCGAACTAATATGCCATCCTCGTTCACAAGCCAATCGAACTTGAGGAATTTGAGACTTGAACTCTACATTTGGTTTCCAAGAATCAACTGGTGGCAGATCAGCCTCTGATACGGATGAGCATATATCTTGTCCATCTCTTGTTAGCAAAGATACCAGTGACGGGTCACCACCAAGCTCTTCATGGAGGACTAGCAGGTTCTCACCAGGATGTATCCAAGTGCGCGGAATATGATACCTGAACATTATAATCTCTTCGTAACCAATTGTAAAACATGTATAGTTAAGCATCGAAAAACAAAAAATTAGATGACTATCATCATCCTTACAGTGTTTGAGCAGGTTGTCCACACTTTTTTTGACATTTAAATGGATCATAGTTTCCTCTGTAGTCACAATTTTCAGTGCAACCTGTCGATGGAGAGCGATATGAAGACCAATATCGCCCTATGCTCTCCCCGTTAATCCAAGCCTGACCCTTCCCCATGCTTGCAAGATTTAAGGCTATGGGACCTTTCCCTTCCAGAGCAAAGAATGAAATCTGAGGATGCAAAAAGAGAACATCAAATTTACGCGTTATCTATACAAGCGCGGTAAACACATAAGAACCTCAATGTCCAATCATGAAATGTTACCAAAATTTACTCACCTTGTACCATATCAGACTCTTATTAACTGGCAGAATGCTCTCTTGAGTCCATAACGAGCTGTTTGCAAGACTCGGTTTATCCAGTCCAAGGTATTCTCCTTCAACTCCTACCTGAATTGAAGGAATTAGACTGCTTAAAATGAATGATCAAACAGTTCAGATTACATTAGTTTACTCCGGAAAATACTATTAACCCGACAATAATGAATTCGATAGGCTGCTGATAGAGTTTTTGTATTTCGAAGAAAAGTATGGATTTGAGTTTTACTAGATAGTTAAACCTGATAGGTCCATTCTTCCGAAGAAAGATCATTCATTCCATTTTTCATGCCAATCATAGCTACAGCATAAAGTCCTGCTCCAGCAACATCAAACCACGGTCCTCCATACTCAACACATCAAAAAGATGAAACAAACAATTAGTAAGCCCTCCGTGAGACTGAAAATACCTCGAAAAATATTGACAGAACTAGCTACAAAATTATGCCATTATGGAAAAGAAAGTACCTGAACACCAGTCATCATACTCAACACATCCAGAGTATTGTTTCCCACATCGAAACTAATTTCCTCATTGATCGAAAAGTTAGCATAGTCGTGATTACCATATCCGAATGCTGTTAAAAGAGATTCAACAAATGAGGAAATTAGTCACATAAATTGTCACACTTATGACATGCCAGAAACCAGAAACTATAAGATGGTGAAATATTAGTATTTTTCGAGAAGAATGCAAACTCAGAGACAGTATGCCAATGTACATATGAGGTTCAAACTAGCTTAACTGATTTAACCGACAACTTGCGTTCGATTATGTAAACTTTGTGTCTCTCCACATACACTTATGACTTACCTACAAGTTTTTTGTTTAGAAAAACAAGTGCTGCATGTCCCAAACTCTCAATATTCAGAAGAACTTGCTTCTCTTCACCACTTACATTTATGCTGCCAAGTGCCAACATGTCAGCACAAAATCCATGAAAACAAACAAGCAACAAGAACAACGAACACTTTCGATGCTGAAACTCGAATGTCTAATTATTACCTTGTAGTGTACCACAAGTAATCACTTGTGTCTTTTGTTGTATTAATCTGCTCAAGCAAATCTGGCTTTGTGAATGAGCTGTTGCCAAAAACACCAACTTTTTCTTCATACCAGCTCCATTCTAATGGCCCTCCCAATGACAATTCGTTGACATATTCTTTCTGATCAAATGGGTGGTCGCCAATATTTCTTTGCGAAACAACCTACAATTTGAGAAACCAAAAAATATAGCTGTACTTGTGACCAAGGCATAATTTTCGATGAAAATACGAGATCAGAGGATACGAATTGCATTGGGAGGCTAGGAGCTATACCTTTGCTGTGTTAAAAACGACATTCTTGCAATCTGGAAGGATGCTTACAGACCAAGCTGGAAGGAAGTAAGATACTCCATTAAACGTGACATTCGCGTCTGCACTGTTGTCGTAATTGGCAAGAAAGGCTGCACACTCATTGGAAGATTTGTAGTAGATATGTGCCTGAATTTGTAACAGAAAGATATATAGGCAGCAGATGATGTGAATTTTTCGTGTGTAACAAATCAAGTTTCGTAAACGTATCCTTGTAGTATCATTTGTATGTTTAAACATCTTGACTACCTCTAAATTAAGACCAAGTTTCTGTTGAGTTGGTTCTGAGCTGACCAAATACTCCTCGCATAGTTTTATCGCCATGTGCAAGTCACGTAGATGTCCCCATTTCGGCTGTCTTATAAAACCTGCAGTAGAATTTCAGATTACATTGTTGGTGCATACCGTTATTTTTGTGTCCTGATATCAGTTGGTATGCAAAAAATGTTGGAAATTTTTACCGTATTCATCTAGTGGGGCATCATAATCGTAGCTCGTTGCAACCAAAGGACCACCAGCGGTTCTTCCAAAGTTTGTTCCACCAAAATACTGCAAGGAAATATCAGTATCTCTCAAGCCACATTCACATAACAGAAATTCATTGCAGGCTGCAGGCTCACCATATAATAGTTCTGAAAAGTGCCACCAATTTCAAAGAAGCGCGCAACAGCAAACGCAAGGTCCTCAACTGGACGATAAGGAATGGCATAGCCAAATGAAAGAAACCTGAAATACCAAACACAGATTTTAGAACATCAATTCTTATATGCAGAATTTAACAACAATTTGGCTGGATCAATCAATCAGCTATAGATCAGACACAGATTGTTATTTGTTACCATCCACTATAGTTCTCAGTCCACATAGCCGGTTTAAAAGGGGAATTCGGCGTAAATCCATCACAATAAAAACCGTTGCAAGTGTTTATCTGCAAATTTGTTAAAAATTGTTACAAGTTTTCTCTCATTTTCGAACGAAAATAGAGTCAGTCCACCGGATTAAGTACTTACAATTGGGTCAGGTGCATCTGCTTGTGAGCACATCACCCATGGTACAGAAGTATTGAGACTAACAGCAGTTTCCGCGGCCCATTTGACATATAACTCTCCACCAACTCCATATGCCCCTTCGACATATCCATATTCATTCTCAACCTGTTAGATTGTATGAGATGTTGATAAACAAGACCATCATAATATGACACAGATCTTAGATTATGTATACTGGTAGATTAATCACCTGAGCAAGAATGATTGGTCCTCCTTGCGATGCAAATAGATTCTCCTCCTTCATTAAATCTACAATCTTTGACAGAAAACGACTCATTTCATTCTGCAGTGACAATAATAAGAATCAGTTAGCAACAGAGAACATTTTCAAGTCGTGTCTGACCAATTCAATATCAGGATTCGAAATGTACCTTAAAAAGATCGTTTGTTGTTCGAAACTGAATCCCAGGAATGAAATGTAACCAAATAGGAAATCCTCTGTCACAAAGTCAGGGAAACAATTTACAATCTATTTTCGGACAAAATTATCGATTATGGACTAAACTACAATCATGTTTTCGGACAGACATTGAAGTATATACTAAGTGATATGGCTTTGAAGATATGATAATTACAGCAGTGAATTGTGTACAAAACTAGGAAATTTACCCGTAATTCCATTCAGCGCAAGCATATGGACCGATCCTCAAATGAACCAGAAGTCCAGCTTCCTGAACTGTTTTTACGAACCTGACTAGATCGAACCTACCTTCAAAATGATACTGCATAAAATCCAAGAAAATATTATTAACTCCACCATCAAACAATATAAAAAGCAACAGGAACAACACAATGTACATGTTATACATAATTGCAGCTTATCACTAGCAATACACATAAGTTAATCGATAACAATCTTCGCGTTGAACCGGCAAAAATGATATGTATACCTGTCCTTTAACAGGCTCGTGATAATTCCAGAAAACGTAAGTCTCGATCACATCCAATCCCCCTTCTTTGGATTTCCTAATAAGCTCAGGCCACACCTGAATTTTCACATTGAAATTAAGCAGTTGAAAATCAAATTTAAACACAAATTGGGTACTAAACCAACCTCAGGAGTGGTTCGCGGATAATGGATAGAACCCGACTGCAAAACCCTTCTCTTCCCATCAATAACTAGAGCTCTATGATCATATGTCACGGTAGCAGAAAGTCCTGTATGGAAACAAAGACTCTCAAAAACAAAAACAACAAGCAAAACCAATGCAATAAAACTATTGCTGATCTCCATAACTGAGTTGAAAAAAAAAATGGAGATTAAACAGCACAAGTTTTCTATCAATTTATCAGAGAGATGATCACATGATAAGTTCAAGGTTTGAAGATAAGACAAAGGTAGAATTCAAAAGGATTGGCTCGTTTGTTTGGACCAAAACTGTGGAATATATTTGGACGATTTAAAAAATGGAGACAATGTAATTATGTGATTGTCCTAACGAGGTTTACAAGAGCTTGAGAGTTGGTTTCATGGAGACATAGGAATGAGACAGCACAAACATTCAAAGACTTTTGGAGGGTTTTGGATGGTTGTTTGAAGATCAAGACATCTATTAACGTTAGAGGGAAAACTTCACATTTTATACCGTATACTATAATAACTATCGGGTGCGGGATTCCCGTCTATTATTTTCGTACGGAATTGACTCTGTAACGTTACAGATTAGAATTTGTAACGTTACATAGTGGAACTGAAAACGTGTGAGATCGTGATTGGTCCGACACTGAGGCCACTCTTTATCTTCCTTCCAAAAATACCCCCAGTTGACATTTGATCATCATCATCAATAACTCAATCAGAAAACACAGAGCCAGCGACGATTAAATAACAGAACATCAGATCAAGAAAATTCTCATCTTTTTTTTTTCCAGTGATTTTCATTTTCAGTGGACCGATGGATCTCAGCGACATGAATCGAGCGGATATGACCCTGATAGGATCCGGATTGTGTGTATTGTTGACAATGCATTTCACTGTGCAGTTGCTGTTGCAGCATCTCTTCTACTGGAAAAACCCTAAAGAATAGAAGGCTATTATCGTCATTTTTCTCATGGCCCCCATTTACGCCAATGTTTCCTTTGTGGGTTTCTTGGATATCAAAGGAAGCAAACCCTTCTTCACCTTTTTAGAGTCCATCAAGGAGTGCTACGAAGCTCTGGTCAGTCCTCTTCTTAGCTTCAAAGTTTTTGTCTTTTAGCCAATTTGTAACCTTTTAAGTCTCCTGGAAGACTAAAGTTTGTGTTTTGATGAAAATCAGACAAGGGCTGATTACAGTTTACTGATTAGCCACACTTTTTTTGTCATTTAAATGGATCATAGTTTCCTCTGTAGTCACCATTTTCGGTGCAACCTGTCGATGGAGAGCGATATGCAGACCAATATCGCCCTATGCTCTCCCCGTTAATCCAAGCCTGACCCTTCCCCATGCTAGCAAGATTTAAGGCTATAGGACCTTTCCCTTCTGGAGCAAAGAATGAAATCTGAGGATGCAAAAAGATAACAGCAAATTTACGCGTTATCTATACAAGCGCAGTAAACACATAAGAACCTCAATGTCCAATCATGAAATGTTACCCAAATTTACTCACCTTGTACCATATCAGACTCTTATTAACTGGCAGAATGCTCCCTTGAGTCCATAACGAGCTGTTTGCAAGACTCGGTTTATCCAGTCCAAGGTATTCTCCTTCAATTCCTACCTGAATTGAAGGAATTAGACTGCTTAAAATAAATGATCAAACAGTTCAGATTACATTAGTTTACTCGGAAAAATACTATTAACCCGACAATAATGAATTCGATAGGCTGCTGATAGAGTTTTCGTATTTTGAAGAAAAGTATGGATTTGAGTTTGCTAGATAGTTAAACCCGATAGGTCCATTCTTCCAAAGAAAGATCATTCATTCCATTCTTCAAGCCAATCATAGCTACAGCATAAAGTCCTGCTCCAGCAACATCAAGCCACGGTCAATAGTTCTAAGAGTACATCAGAAAAACGAAACAAACAATTAGTAAGCCCTCCGTGAGACTGAAAATACCTCGAAAAAATTCCAGACAGCCGGTTAAGGTTGCCAAATTTATGTCAATAAAACTTCAAAAACATTGACAGAACTAGCTACAAAATTATGACACCAATCATCATACATTCATACTCAACACATCCAGAGTATTGTTTCCTTCATCGAAACTAATTTCCTCATTGATCAAAAAGTTTCCATATCCGAATGCTGTTAAAAGAGATTCAACAAATGATGAAATTAGTCACACTTAAAGTTCAAACTAGCAAGTGGCAGACGCTCTCTCTAAGCATGATTTGGGTTTGGCGATCTCTTTGTGGTGGACGTCTACTCCGATTTTTTGCGCTTCATTGGTTAGCGATGATTGATTGCGTGGGCAAAGAATCTTATCGTTTTCCTTAATTGTTTCTTTTTTGCTTTCTGTTTTGGCATGCATGCCTTTCTCTTTTTGTTGCACCCTTGGTGTTTTTTGCTTGGCTTTTTCTTTTTTCTTTGTTTATATATTTTTATGGATATGCCTAAAGGTTTTTCGGTATATAATCTTCTGTGATGCTTTTTTCCTAGTTCAGTCCAATTTTATTTTTAAAAACTAGCTAACTGATTTAACCGGCAAACAAGCAATAATAATAACGAACACTCTCGATGTTGAAACTCGAAATGGAAATAAATTATATTCGATATATTGAGATAATTCTCTGAAAGGTTTGCAAAGACAACAAGACCTACAACATCTCTCACCTCTCACCTACAGCATAAACAATAATACAATAAACACCCATCACCAACAACTCTCACCTCACACCTACTGCATAAACAATAATACAATAAACACCCATCACCAACAACACCAGTTACACCATAATAAACAATCCAATATTCCAACATTTGTCTTTTGTTGTATTAATCTGCTCAACCAAACCTGGCTTTGTGAATGTGTGGTTGCCAAAAACACAAACTTTTTCGAGTGGGGAGACCGGTCGCATGTAAGATTTTCTTCCATTCGCGAGCTTCCAGCAAAATTTGTCATACACGTGTCATTTTGTCCGTGATCGGCACTGATACAGGCACTGCTACTTAAATTCCCACGGAAAAAAATCCTCTCTGGCCTCTGCGAAGCTCGATGAAGGCGATAGTGATAACCACACCGGGCGGTCCCGAAGTCCTGAGACTGCAAGAAGTTGAAGACCCGCAAATCAAAGACGACGAAGTCTTGATCAAGGTTGAAGCCACGGCCCTGAACCGGACCGACACGCTTCAGCGAAAGGGCTCGTATCCACTTCCGAAAGGCGCGAGTCCGCACCCGGGTATCGAATGCTCTGGCACCGTCGTATCTGTCGGTGAACGTGTCTCTAGATGGAAAGTTGGAGACCAGGTAATAAAAAAAAACTTCTGGGTTCTTCAAATTTGATGCAAAGTTTTGATTTTTATTAAAATTTGAGTGCTTTGGCAGAGTTGTGAATTGTGATAGTGTCATGTGTGTGTGTTGGTGGTGGTGGTCGTGTTGTGTTGTGTAGGTGTGTGCTCTTCTTAGTGGAGGGGATTACGCTGAGAAAGTTTTGATTTTTATTATTGTCTTAATAGTGTGATTAGGGACTAGTAGAGTAGGAGATCAGGAGAAAAAACAAATTTTGAGTGCTTTTTTGGCAGTTGTGATCGTGTTATGTGTTGTTGGTTGTGGTCGTTTTGTGTGATGGTTTGTGTTGTGATGTGTAGGTTTGTGCTCTTCTTAGTGGAGGGGGTTATGCTGAGAAAGTGGCGGTTCCAGCCGGGCAAGTTCTTCCGGTCCCACCCGGTGTTTCGCTGAAGGAAGCTGCTGCATTTCCGGAGGTGGCGTGTACTGTTTGGTCGACAGTTTTTATGACCAGTCATCTATCTGCTGGGGAAACATTTTTGGTAATTTTCAATTCTATTGGTAAAGATTGATTCTTGATGGTTTTTGTAGTGTAATTTTGTTATAATTGGATGCAAATGCTGTGTTGATGATGGTTGGAACTTGGAAATATCTGTTGAAGCTCAAAATTTTGATGGTTTTGACATTTGTTTTGGTTTCCAACTTGTTGCATAGAGCTCTCTTGGATAACTCACAAAGTTTTACTCGTTGTATGCTATTCTACTAAACATGACAGAAATGCATGAATTGTTCGAATTGAGACAGTAGTTCATTGATGTGCTTTGATGAAACCTCACCCTTGAAGACACGCCTTTGCAGGCACTCTGTGGTGCCTTTTGTGCATGTTGACTGGCATATCAAACACTGAAAAGCTCAAAATATTTAGGCAAAGCGAATGTCAGTGCCATCAGAGTGGAGTTGTTGTACTATAGTTGATCTAAGTGATGTTCAATTTGTTTGCCAATTAAGCCAGAGGAATATGTGGTATGCACTATGCAGCTTATTGTATGATCTAATGGCTATTTAATTATCAGGTTCATGGGGGATCTAGTGGAATTGGTACATTTGCGATCCAAATAGCTAAATGCCGAGGAGTGAGAGTATTTGCCACAGCAGGTCTAGCTGCAATTTCATCTAACCTTGAATCCATTCAGTTTTCATTTATTCTTATATTTTAGATATTGGAGTCCAGGAAGTGAGGAAAAGTTAGCTTTTTGCCGGAAACTTGGTGCTGATGTATGCATTAATTACAAGACCGAGGACTTTGTTGCACGAGTGAAGGAAGAAACTGGTGGGAAAGGTATGTTCAGTAGTATTAATGTTTGCAACTTGCAACAACTGATGAGATGTTGTTATTGTCTGCTTCAGAATCTAACTTAGGACGATTGCAGGTGTTAATGTTATTCTAGATTGTGTTGGAGCACCCTACTTTCAGCGAAACCTCGACAGCTTAGATTTTAATGGGAGGCTTTTTATAATTGGCATCCAAGGTGAAGCGAAAACTGAACTAAATATCCGTTCTTTATTCGCAAGGCGCCTCACAGTGCAAGGTATTACAGTAGTCGGTCACTTTCTCTAGGTCTTAGTATTTTAGCTTTAAAGTGGATGAATATGGTTTCTGTCATTCACATTATTTGGATCCATGTATGATTTATTGGTTTATATAAATTTGTTCCGGTTGTTTTTCATGCAGCGGCTGGGTTGCGAAGCAGAAGTCTAGAAAACAAAGCAGAAATTGTTTCTGAGGTGGGGAAGTATGTTTGGCCTGCAATCACTGCGGGTGAGGTGAAGCCGGTGATCCACAAGTATTTTCCGTTATCTGAAGCAGCAGAGGCTCACCAACTCATGGAAAGCAGCCAGCATATCGGGAAGATAATGCTCGTTCCGTGAATAAATTTGGATTTCATGAATCATCTTCTTCCTCAAATGCTTCAAATACTTGAGTGTGAATTTCAATTCAAGATATGATGTCTAATGGATATTCAGTGTGAAGATCTAGTTTATGTATCAATAATGTTCAGCTTTTCCGACTATCGATACCTTTTGTGCAGCCTCTTTCTTATATCATCTTCAAAAGTTCCATATTACCATAATTCTGGATTAGATATAGCTGCAATCCTCTGAAAATGTTGAATCAATCAAGTTTCAAACAGATTGTATTTCTTATTTTGACTTGGAAATAGATTACAGAAGACATTGGAACAAAACTGCAAGAAAAATAGGAGAGAGACTTCTCTGGAAGTGTTTCAAGTTGTAACATTCTCAGCTGAAAACACATAACATCCCAGAAACCATTAATTAATCTTAATTATTCTGAACAGGAATTGGAATCTCACTCAGTAAGCAATGAGCTTCAATTGCAAGGCTTTTTGACACTCCAGGGCATGCGTCACCAAGATTAGCCGAGGATACAGGGATTGAACATTCCTCCTGGCCAATGCAAGCCTGAAATTCCATTCAAATTTGTCAGGAATGCTTCAAAGAATCAATATGCGAAGAAAGGGTGTTTGTTTCTTACCTTCTCAACGATTGATAACACGTCAACATGACAGCTTCCCGGACTATATGTGCCACAACTTCCTTCAGGAGTTCCGTAGCTAGCAAAATTGATCGAACTAATATGCCATCCTCGTTCACAAGCCAATCGAACTTGAGGTATTTGAGACTCGAAGTCTACGTTTGGTTTCCAAGAATCAACTGGTGGCGGATCAGCCTCTGATACGAATGAGCATATATCTTGTCCGTCTCTTGTTAGCAAAGAAACCAGTGACGGATCACCACCAAGCTCTTCATGGAGGACAAGCAGGTTCTCACCAGGATGTATCCAAGTGCGTGGAATATGATACCTGAACATTATAATCTCTTCGTAACCAATTGCAAAACGTGTATAGTTAAGCATCGAAAAACAAAAAATTAGATGTCTATCATCATCCTTACAGTGTTTGAGCAGGTTGTCCACACTTTTTTAGACATTTAAATGAATCATAGGTTCCTCTGTAGTCACAATTTTCAGTGCAACCTGTCAATGGAGAGCGATATGCAGACCAATATCGCCCTATGCTCTCCCCGTTAACCCAAGCCTGACCCTTCCCCATGCTAGCAAGTTTTAAGGCTATAGGACCTTTCCCTTCCGGAGCAAAGAATGAAATCTGAGGATGCAAAAAGAGAAAATCAAATTTACGCGTTATCTATACAAGCGCAGTAAACACATAAGAACCTCAATGTCCAATCATGAAATGTTACCCAAATTTACTCACCTTGTACCATATCAGACTCTTATTAACTGGCAGAATGCTCCCTTGAGTCCATAACGAGCTGTTTGCAAGACTCGGTTTATCCAGTCCAAGGTATTCTCCTTCAACTCCTACCTGAATTGAAGGAATTAGATTGCTTAAAATGAATGATCAAACAATTCAGATTACATTAGTTTACTCGGAAAAATACTATTAACCCGACAATAATGAATTTGATAGGCTGCTGATAGAGTTTTCGTATTTCGAAGAAAAGTATGGATTTGAGTTTTACTAGATAGTTAAACCTGATAGGTCCATTCTTCCGAAGAAAGATCATTCATTCCATTCTTCATGTCAATCATAGCTACAGCATAAAGTCCTGCTCCAGCAACATCAAACCACGGTCCATAGTTCTAAGAGTACATCAGAAAGACGAAACAAGCAATTAGTAAGCCCTCCATGAGACTGAAAATACCTCGAAAAACATTGACAGAACTAGCTACAAAATTATGCCATTATGGAAAAGAAATTCTGTGTACCTGTACACCAATCATCATACTCAACACATCCAGAGTATTGTTTCCCACATCGAAACTAATTTCCTCATTGATTGAAAAATTTGCATAGTCATGATTGCCATATCCGAATGCTGTTAAAAGAGATTCAACAAATGAGGAAATTAGTCACATAAATTTAGTCACACTTACGACATGCCAGAAACCAGAAACTATAAGATGGAGAAATATTGGGATTTTTTGAGAAGAATGCAAACTCAGAGACAGTATGCCAAAGTATACGAGATTCAAACTAGCTTAACTGATTTAACGGACACTTGGGTTCGATTATGTAAACTTTGTGTCTCTCCACATACACTTATGACTTACCTACAAGTTTTTTGTTTAGAAAAACAAGTGCTGCATGTCCCAAACTCTCAATATTCAGAAGAACTTGCTTCTCTTCACCACTCACATTTATGCTGCCAAGTGCCAACATGTCAGCACAAAATCCATGAAAACAAACAAGCAACAAGAACAACGAACACTTTCGATGCTGAAACTCGAATGTCTAATTATTACCTTGTAGTGTACCACAAGTAATCACTTGTGTCTTTTGTTGTATTAATCTGCTCAAGCAAACCTGGCTTTGTGAATGAGCTGTTTCCAAAAACACCAACTTTTTCTTCATACCAGCTCCATTCTAATGGCCCTCCCAATGACAATTCATTGACATTTGCTTTCTGATCAAACGGGTGGTCGCCAATATTTCTTTGTGAAACAACCTACAATTTGAGAAACCAAAAAATATAGCTGTACTTGTGACCAAGGCATAATTTTCAATGAAAATACGAGATCAGAGGACACTAATTGCAATAGGAGCCTAGGAGCTATACCTTTGCTGTGTTAAAAACGACATTCTTGCAATCCGGAAGGATGCTTACAGACCAAGCTGGAAGGAAGTAAGATACTCCATTAAACGTGACATTCGCGTCTGCATTGTTGTCGTAATTGGCAAGAAAGGCTGCACACTCATTGGAAGATTTGTAGTAGATATGTGCCTGAATTTGTAACAGAAACATATATAAGTAGGCAGATGATGTGAATTTTTCATATGTGCAACAAATCAAGTTTCGTAAACGTATCCTTGTAATATCATTTGTATGTTTAAACATCTTGACTACCTCTAAATTAAGACCAAGTTCCTGTTGAGTTGGTTCTGAGCTGACCAAATACTCCTCACATAGTTTTATCGCCATGTGCAAGTCGCGTAGATGTCCCCATTTCGGCTGTCTTATAAAACCTGCAGTAGTAGTTCAGATTGCATTGTCTGTGCATACCGGTCTTTTTCTGTGCTGAGATCAGTTGCTATGCCAAAAAATGTTGGAAATTTTACCGTATTCATCTAATGGGGCATCATAATCGTAGCTCGTCGCAACCAAAGGACCACCAGCGGTTCTTCCAAAGTTTGTTCCACCAAAATACTACAAGGAAATATCAGTGTCTATCAAGCCGCATTCACATGTTTACGGAATCAAATAACGAAAAACAGAAATTCATTGCAGGCTGCAGGCTCACCATATAATAGTTCTGAAAAGTGCCACCAATTTCAAAGAAGCGCGCAACAGCAAACGCAAGGTCCTCAACTGGACGATAAGGAATGGCATAGCCAAATGCAAGAAACCTGAAATACCAAACACAGATTTTAGAACTTCAATTCTTATATGCAGAATTTAACAACAATTTGGTTGGATCAATCAATCAGCTATAGATCAGACACAGATTGTTACCATCCACTATAGTTTTCAGTCCACATAGCCGGTTTTGAAGGGGAATTCGGGGTAAATCCATCACAATAAAAACCATTGCAAGTGTTTATCTGCAAATTGTTATAAATTGTTAAAAAAAATTTCTCATTTTCGAACGAAAAATAGAGTAAGTCCACTGGATAAAGTACTTACAATTGGGTCAGGTGCATCTCCTTGCGAGCACATCACCCATGGTACAGAAGTATTGAGACTAACAGCAGTTTCCGCGGCCCATTTGACATATAACTCTCCACCAACTCCATATGCCCATTCGACATTTCCATATTCATTCTCAACCTGTTAGATTGTATGAGGTGTTGAATAACAAGACCATCATAGTATGACACAGATCTTAGATTATGCTAGTAGATTAATCACCTGAGCCAGAATGATCGGTCCTCCTTGCGTTGCAAATAGATTCTCCTCCTTCATTAAATCTACAATCTTTGACAGAAAACGACTCATTTCATTCTGCAGTGACAATAATAGGAATCAGTTGGCAACAGAGAACATTTTCAAGTCTGTCTGATGACTAACATCAATATCAAGATTCGAAATGTACCTTAAAAAGATCGTTTGTTGTTCGAAACTGAATCCCAGGAATGAAATGTAACCAAATAGGGAATCCTCTGTCACAAAGTCAGGGAAACAATTTACAATCTGTTTTCGGACAAAATTATCGATTATGGACTAAACTACAATCATGTTTTCGGACAGACATTGAAGTGAATATTGTACAAAACTAGGAAATGTACCCGTAATTCCATTCAGCGCAAGCATATGGACCGATCCTCAAATGAACCAGAAGTCCAGCTTCCTGAACTGTTTTTATGAACCTGACTAGATCGAACCTACCTTCAAAATGATACTGCATAAAATCCAAGAAAATATTATTAACTCCACCATCAAACAATATAAAAAGCAACAGGAACAACACAATGTACATGTTATACATAATTGCAGCTTATCACTAGCAATACACATAAGTTAATCAATAACAATCTTCGCATTGAACCAGCAAAAATGATATGTACCTGCCCTTTAACAGGCTCGTGATAATTCCAGAAAACGTAAGTCTCGATCACATCCAATCCTCCTTCTTTGGATTTCCTAATAAGCTCAGGCCACACCTGAATTTTCACCACACTCATTTTAAGTACACATATTTCACAATGAAATTAAGCAGTTGAAAATCAAATTTAAACCCAAATTGGGTACTAAACCAACCTCAGGAGTTGTTCGCGGATAATGGATAGAACCCGACTGCAAAACCCTTCTCTTCCCATCAATAACTAGAGCTCTATGATCATATGTCACAGTAGCAGAAAGTCCTGTATCGAAACAAAGACTCTCAAAAACAAAAACAACAAGCAAAACCAATGCAATAAAACTATTGCTGATCTCCATAACTGAGTTGAAAACAAAAATGGAGATTAAACAGCACAAGTTTTCTAGCAATTTATCAGAGAGATGATCACATGATAAGTTCAAGGTTTGAAGATAAGACAAAGGTAGCATTCAAAAGTAGTTGAACCTTGGATTGGCTCGTTTGTTTGGACCAAAACTGTGGTATATATTTGGACGATTTAAAAAATGGAGACAATGTAATTATGTGATTGTCCTAACGAGGTTTACAAGAGCTTGAGAGTTGGTTTCATGGAGACATAGGAATGAGACAGCAAAAACATTCAAAGACTTTTGGAGGGTTTTGGATGGTTGTTTGAAGATTAAGACATCTATTTACGTTAGAGGGAAAGCTTCACATTTTATACTATTTAATAAATAATTATCAGGGGTGGGATTCCCGCATATTATTTTCGTACGGAATCAACTCTATAACATTAAAGATTAGACTTTGTAACGTTACATAATGATCTTCACACGGTCCCAAAAGTGACCTTGTTACCCTTCCCACCCAAGGAATCAAGAGATTCCTATATAATGATTACCGGGTATGAGATTCTTACACCTTTTTCGTGTGAGATTAGCCGTTCAATATTATAGAGTGAGCTTTGAAATGTTACATAAGCACCTACATACAATTTCAAGGGTGACGTAGATTACAGGAAGGATTTGTAATGTTACAGAATCATCCCGTATGAAAAAACGTACGGAAATTCTGGACCTAAAACTTTTTCTCGTACTATAAATATTATATTGAGGAAATTGGAAACGTTTCATTAATTTAATGTAAATGACTTGTAGGATTCTGACGTGGCAAATATGGCGCGAGATATAGCCAGTTGTTTCAACGGGAACTGAAAACGTGTGAGATCGTGATTGGTCCGACACTGAGGCCACTCTTTATCTTCCTTCCAAAAATACCCCCAGATGACATTTGATCATCATCATCAACAACTCAATCAGAAAACACAGAGCCAGCGACGATCGAATAACAGAAACATCAGATCAAGAAAATTCTCGTCTTTTTTTTTTTCCAGTGATTTTCATTTTCAGTGGAGCGATGGATCTCAGCGACATGAATCGAGCGGATATTACCCTGATAGGATCCGGGTTGTGTGTATTGTTGACAATGCATTTCACGGTGCAGTTGCTGTCGCAGCATCTCTTCTACTGGAAGAACCCTAAAGAACAGAAGGCTATTATCGTCATTATTCTCATGGCCCCCATTTACGCCATTGTTTCCTTTGTGGGTTTCTTGGATATCAAAGGAAGCAAACCCTTCTTCACCTTTTTAGAGTCCATCAAGGAGTGCTACGAAGCTCTGGTCAGTCCTCTTCTTAGCTTCAAAGTTTTTTTCTTTTAGCCAATTTGTAACCTTTTAAGTCTCCTGGAAGACTAAAGTTTGTGTTTTGATGAAAATCAGACAAGGGCTGATTACAGTTTACTGATTTTTTCAATTTTTTTTGGTGGGGTTTGTGTAATTTGCAGGTGATTGCTAAGTTTATAGCTTTGATGTATAGTTACTTGAATATATCAATTAGTAAGAATATCGTGCCGGATGAAATTAAAGGAAGGGAGATTCATCATTCATTTCCAATGACTCTTTTCCAGGTGAGCAAGGGTTTTGAGGAGAGCTTTTGCTAGAATTTGATTTTGCAAGTTGAAGTGTTGTTGACTAGTGTTTATTTATTTGGCTATTCAATTATACAAGTGCTTGTTAATCAAACTGTTAGTTAAGATTGTACTTTTTCAGTCTCATGATCTCATCATTTTGTTGTTGTTGAGAGTACTTTTTATTGTTGTTAAATGTGATTTACTAGCTGAGGTGATGGAAAGTCAGTCGGTTCTGAATACAAAATACTAATGTTTTGTTATCGGGATTGAACTGGAACTTAACTGTGAAATGATTATGTTTAATTTGATCTCTTAGCTTTACTTGTCTGAATTTTTATATATAAATTTGACATGGCGTTTTTTTCACCAATTGCAGCCTCACACTGTTAAGCTGGATCACCGTACGCTAAAGCAACTCAAACATTGGACATGGCAATTTGTTGTTATCCGTCCAATATGTTCCATTTTGATGATTATGCTACAAGTTCTTGGTATATATCCCACTTGGTTGAGTTGGACATTCACAATCATTCTCAACATTTCAGTTTCGTTGGCATTGTATTCTCTGGTGATCTTTTACCATGTGTTTGCAAAAGAGTTGGAACCGCACAATCCACTTGCAAAGTTCATGTGCATCAAGGGGATTGTTTTCTTTTGCTTTTGGCAGGTAAATATCTCATCCGGTTTTGTTTTGAAACTGATAAGCTTAACATATTTGTAGAAAGAAGCTAAGATGCAAACCCCAAAGGTCACATAGGACACAATATCGCCCTTAGAATTGCAAAAGAAAGAGTACCAGAGTAAAAACAATTGAAATCAACCTATCATAGCTTAAGAGGATAGGCAAAAGGCGCTAATAAATATCAATTTTTACATAAGAATTGTAGGGTTTGTCATTTACTCATTGTATTGACTTGATTTTAGACTAGATTGAAATAATAAACTAATAAAAGTAATTTGCTAACCTTAACTTACAACTTATTTCAAGTTTTGATAGTGAGGCTAGTGATAGGATTTAATATTTTGTAGTTTTATGAACCCTTAACATAATTTTGGTTAACTCAATGCTTCTACTTGAAAAGGATGTTAAGCACGGAGGTTTTTTAGTGAGTTCTAGTAGTTAGCACATAGTTTTTTCAGTGAGTTCTAAGAGTTAGGTAATTTGTACCTTAAAATAATTATACACGATTGCACTTCTCGCTTCAATTATCTTAAAGAGTTACGGTCATTTGAGCCATGGTGTAAGCATGTCGAAACATGGGGAACATAGTCGACTTTTATCTACATTACGTCCTGTTCTGCCCAAACGTCTCCCTTTTCCGCTCTACTATATCTATTTCATATCATTGTTTTATCATCTATATATTTGTGTTTGATAACTAGCACATTGTATGGATGCCATTACTTGTTCATAAACGCCATTGTTGACCACCTGCAGGGAGTGGTGCTTGAAATTCTAGTTGCAGTGGGCGTAATTAAATCTCATCACTTCTGGTTGGATGTGGAGCACATCGAGGAAGCTATCCAGAATATCTTGGTATGTATGGAAATGGTTGTCTTCTCTGTTCTCCAACAGTATGCATACCATGTTGCACCTTACAGTGGAGATGTAGGATCTAAGATGAAATTGAAGAAGGATGAATGACATGTTAAGATCCGAAAACAATACAGAGATTTGATTTTGTGTCATTGTATGCATGGAAACATATTTTAAAGATTGCCTTTCTTTTTTGTATGGCACTTGAGTCTTGGGATTGTGTTTTCTGTTCTTGTGTTTGTTCATTAGGACATTAGATAGAATGAAAAATGTGATACATATAAGACAATGTAGTTACCTATTGCCTATTGATATCCATGGAGATTGAGATACATTTTCAGTAATGTTGTATGGTTGAATGAGACTTTGGAGCCTTTATATTTTGTAATTGAAAAACTGGACTTGGTAGAGATTTTGGAATTTAAGATGTGGCAAATTGGTTCTGGATATTTTGGTTTTGAGAATGAATAGGTCTGGCTATTGTTTAGATACTAGTAAACTTTTTCCTTCACATATTTTGCTATGAGCCTCCTCTTGTTACCAAGGTAGGTTTTTGAAGTACCATATTGGGCCCAATCTTGCATTGACAATTTACATAACTTTGCACCATAATCTCACTTACATGGACACGAATGATTAGTCTTATTATCATTGGGTCACCCCTCAACTTCTGTCGGGTTTCTAATAAATTTTAGATTTATTGGCGCTTGATCCCCCTGAATTGAACGTGAATTTGCAATGTGCCCCTGGATGGTTTTTTTTAGACATTAAACCTCCTAAACCCTCATTTTTTGACAAAACCTTAATGTAGATGCCCTTTCAATCAAGCGATCAGAGGGTAATAAAACAAACTATTTATCAAAAAATAAGAGTTCAGGGGGGTTTAACACCTAAAAAAACATCCAGGGGCACATTGCAAATTCGGGGGTCTAGTGCCAATAAGTCTAAATTTTAAAACTAATTTAAAGTGCACAATGAAGAATTAAAAATGATAGGATTGATTATGGTTGTGGCCCTTGTAGGATAGTTTTATGGTCTCGAGAGAAAATCTTCAATACATCAGGTGTTCAGCTTTAGAGTGGTGTATCCGGTCACCGAGGATAAGACATATGTAACAATCGTAGAAAATATTTTATTATCTTATCCTCAACATTTTCTTGTCCCTCAAGTCATGATTGCATAGGGTTTGAATCCACTTATCACAGCACAACATCAATTATTTATATCAAACACCATATAAAATAAATAAATAAATAAATAAATAAATCATAGGTCATCTTCTAATCTGTTTTTAGCATGATTATTCTGTTGAAAATAGCTAATATTTTATGGTTCAAATTCAATTCTTTAGTCCAATAATTTATAATACCTAGCTGTGTGTGACATGGATGAGCCAACGTAACGATAAACAACCAACCCAAACTAAATTTGATATTGACATTTCAATTTTTTTTATTTATGATTTTGTGATATACTCACATTAACTCTTCAAAAAGTTGAATATTAAATTTACGATTAGTTGCTATTATAAAAGTATGTGAAGTTCTAATGCAAATTTAGTTATATAGGAAGTTGAAGCTAAAGTGTTGTCTCCATAATCTTTATATATATATATATATAGATTTTCTATTATCAGTTCGTCCTGACAATAAATATATTAAGACGAAAAATGTAAACCACTAGATTTACATACTTTGACTCAAAGTGTATGCACTTGTCAAAACTTCTCTATAATCTATGATCCACATTCTTCGTCCTAATATATTTATTGTCAGAACGAACTGACAATAGAAAAACTGTATATATATATATATATATATATATATATATTATTATTTTTGGTATCCGTGGGTGTCCGGACCAGCTTACGCGCACCTCGACTAATCCCACGAGACCTTGAAGTTAACAGTCGGGTAAACCTCCAGTGATTCCAAGAGAAACGTAGCTTGTAAAATTAATTGTTAACAGCCGACTAATCTTTTTATATGTTAATTGTAAAGTTAAAGTTAAAGTGTTCTCTTCTTTAAAAAAAAAAAAAGAAAAAAAAAAGTATAAAAAAATAAGAATACAGAAAATCATGAGATTAGGAAATTGTGCTTAGCTTATGATTTGAGGGAAATTTGGGCGGCACAAAGTTTTGAAAGTTCTCCCAATTGGAAGCATCATGAAAAGAAACCACTAAACTAATGGTCAAGCACTAGAATATAAACATGATCAAAGTCTATCTTATCAAAATCTAAAATCTAAACTCATAGGACCCAATAAGGGTATATAAACAAATAAGTGACCACTATCTATAGATGAAAATTATTAGGACAAGACGAGATTAGATTGATATAGTCGTATGTCTCTCACCTACACTATGTGATTATGAGTTCAAATTGTGCCTCCCTTGCCAACCCTATCCTTTGAATTTATTATAATGGTTTAAAAAATAAAATAATTAGGACCGAAAGATACTTGGATTTCGACCAAAACAAACAATATAAAGTTGACACTTGCCATTAATCCTAACCCAAAGTTGTCACTATATCATTGTCTTACACTCTCTCTCTCTCTCTCTATTTTGATTAATGGGGACCTAGTTTTGGTTCCATTCTCAATCAATTAAAGGGAAAAGGAAATGGTCTCATCCAACACAATTTTTCAAATCTATGAAGCTTATTATAATTACAAAATCAGTATCTTTACCACTAATTTTGTTTTGCTAACTAATTATAAAGGAAACAATCTTACTAAATCTTAAACATTTATATCTTCTTCAGTATTAAAATATGGATCTAAATTTATTTTATTTTTTATATATATCACACGGTACTGTTATTCAAACCAGGATATTGTTTGATTTTACCACCAAACACCGTTTGACCGTCATTGAAATTTAGAAAATTATATAGAAACTTATAAAATCTTACTTTTTTTATTGAAATTAATATCGAAATTGAATTAGAGGTTTGTCGGAATGTATCTTTATAGATTAAATAAGAACTTGTCAAGAAAAAATCACTAGGATTAGACAAAGAATAAATAATCATAGAAGTTAGTAAAAAGAATATCTTTAGGCTTCAGTCAATGGTTGTCCACCATACCTATTATCATTCGGTGAATTCAAAAAGGCCAAAGTCCAAACAAAGAAGAAAAAAGAATCTTTGAAGTATTTTCTTTTTTTGGTTTTCCTACATTTCTGAGCGACCAAACAGAAGAAAAAGAAGATTATGATACGCCCATCAATTTAAAGACCACCCGCTTGGAATAATAATAATAATAATAATACACGCCCCCAAAAGAGAAAAATTTGATGAGGTCCAATTTGCACGCGTGAATATGTACACGGGAGAGAGAGAGAGCCTTCAAAAGTTCAAACTTGCTGCAACAAAGTCCAAACCAGAAGTTAACCAAAAAACACACCACAAAAGAAGACATAACCCACTTTGCTATCTCTCTGTTTACTGTGCAAATTCTTCTGATAAAAGAGAAGAGAGAAAAAAAGGAGAGATTTTTTTTGGACAGAGAGGAGAGTGACAAAGAGTTTTGTTTTGCAACAACATGAACGGGAAGGCTTATGTTTCTAAAGAGCTCAATGCCAAGCACAGAAAGGTTTGTTTTTTCTTTTGTATCCACTTGTTTTCAACATGGGTTTTTTTTTTTCTTGGTGGGGTTTGATGGGTGATTTTGAGTTTTTGATTTGTTGGATAGATATGAATCATGTATGCTCATATTTTTTTTCTGGGTTCGTTTACATGGTTGCAAAGTTTGAAACTTTAAGCTTGTTATCATGTTTATTTTTGAGTTTCAAAATCTATCTGCATATGTTATTGTTATTTGGATTCATATTTGTTTATATTACAATTTTGAATCAGTTCTGTTCTGGGTTTATAGATAGTTCTTCAACAGAATTTTTTTTTTTTTTTCACTTTTATATTGGATGACTATTTTTCTTACTTGTTCTGCTTAGCTGGGCAGCTTAGGATGATAAATTGAAAGCAAGAGTTAGCCTACACAAGTGTAGATATTTGTTTGTCTCATGTTAATTACCCAATAAAGAAAGTTGGGTTTGGTGTCCAAAACATAGCTGTCTAAAGTGTTTGGTGAATTGTGCCTGAGAACCAAACCAAGGCCCACACAATACAAGTATTATGAGTTGTAAGTGAGTGATGGTTGGTTATATGGATTTTGTGCACAATCACTTGCATATACAGCTGTATATATTTGTTAGATCTTCAATAATATATGTTGTCTTATAGGCTTGAATTGTTATTAAATTTGTGCAGTAACTCTAGTTCATTATTGTTTAGATGTTTGAAATTCAAGGAGTTGATATAGAATTAATGTTTATGATTAAAAATCGATTCTTTTTCTTCTTTCCACCAACAGTGGTGCATTTTCTGGTGCATGATAAAGGTTCCAATTTGCTGTAATAAGTTTTTTCTATCTCCGGTTGTTATTAAATGTAGCGTTTGGTTTGAAACCGGGAATGAATGCGTTCTTCCATTTTCAACATATTAAGATGAATGTGAATCGTATTTGGCAAGCCTTTGATCTGAAGCTGTAGGTGAAATATTCCTTGCCCCAGTCACATTGTCCAACCTAATATTGCACATATTATCTCTATAGACTCGTAGTAACTGAACAATCAGGGAATACTTACTAATTTCTACAATGCATATATGTAGTCGTGGATGTATTTCTGGATTTTCCCACGTTTCTAGTCAACACATTAAATCAGTTGTTAAAATTGATTTCTCTTGGCTTACAATTTTTCCTTTTTCACCTTGCTCTGTCTTTATAATTTTCGTATAATTATGCTTTGTCTGTTGCTTTGTTTATAGATCTTGGAGGGCCTCTTAAAATTACCTGAAAATAGGGAGTGTGCTGACTGCAAAACCAAGTAGGTATCTGCGCACAAAAATAAGTACTCTTTCTTAATTTATGTAAACAACACAAGCACTCAATCACTCAAATAGTGAAGATTGGGAAAGCACATAGAAACAACTATGTTACAGTTTTGTGACGATACGCTTGGGTTGCTGTATGGCTCAAGAAGTTCTGACTTTGTAATCTTGACTTGTTTGCCATGCAGAGCCCCTCGATGGGCAAGTGTGAATCTGGGAATTTTCATATGCATGCAGTGTTCAGGGATTCACAGAAGTCTAGGAGTTCACATATCAAAGGTAGTAAATATCGCATTCTTTTCAAATTCTCAACTCTCGTTGCCTGTTTCTTGAGTTATACTGTAGAACAATTAGGTTCTTGCAACTGGAGGTTCACAGGTTTGGCATGTTTTTGATGCAGGTGAGATCAGCTACTTTGGACACATGGCTTCCAGAGCAGGTCGCATTGATTCAATGTATATATCTCCGACTTGTGTTCATTTCTTATGTCAGATCATTTCTTAGTTTCTACACACAGCGGTTTGAAACTAATATCGGTTTGTCGTTGTTACTTGCAGCTATGGGGAATGAAAAATCAAATAGCTACTGGGAAGCAGAATTGCCTCCTAATTATAATAGAGTTGGAATTGAAAATTTCATTCGTGCAAAGTATGCTTCATAGAATCATCGGTACCAAGTAGATTTTATTTACTTGTTCTGTTTTACTTGCATTATCAGTAGTATGTTTATCACCTGGTGTAGAGCTAATGGGAACTTGTGTTATCTATTAGGTACCAAGACAAGAGATGGGTTCCTAGGGACGGAAAAGCAAAATCTCCTTCGAGGGTGAGTGAAGAGAAGGCTTCAGTTCACAGACCCGGGAGTGGGCAGCGATATGCAAACAATATAAATCATGTTTCCGAAGGGAGGACGATTGCTCAGCCACCCATTACAAATAATAGCATCTCTGCTTCAAAACATAGTACTCCAGCAACTGTTAATAAAGTTGTCCAGCAGGTAGATAGAGTTCCTCACTTCCTCCAACGAATTTAAACATTAAAAGCGATGCAAGTTATTGAATTTGTTTTCATTTAGCTGGGAGACAGAAATATATCGTTAGAGATTTGTACGTCATCTTGTTCTAGACAAATTATTTTGAGACCATTCGATCGTCTTTCTTGTATGATGTTTGTAGGTGTATTGCTAGTCATTGGCTTCTTCTTTTACTTTTCCCTGATCTTTCCCGTTTTTAGATACAAATGAATTAATGAAATTGTTTAGCAGGTCAAACCTGATCCAAAGCCTCAAGAACCAGTGCAGAATTCAGAACTATCAGTCCCGAAGACTGAACCAGAAAAGCAGGAAGCTAATACCACTCCAGTTGCCACACAACCCAAAGTTACTGCTTCAGTTGCCACACAACCCAAGGTTATTACTCCAGTTGTCGCACAACCCAAAGTGGATTATGCTACTGAACTTTTTAATTTGCTTTCCATGGACGATTCAATAGGAAATGATTCAAAGATGTCTGCTAATCAGAACGCATGGACCAGTTTCCAATGTAAGTTTCTTTCCGTAATTTTCCCACCTTTCTGTCTCTTCACTTCAAGGCTTTTTACAAAGAACCATAGTCATGGTGATTTAAATTTGTCAATACCCTTGACCGTGAAACTTATCAACTCGCAGCTTCTGAAGAAATTTCAACTGCTGAGATGAGTAATTCATCAAATTCAACTGAGAGCAAGGTGCTAACCAAATACGGGAATGAGGGTCTATTCAATCCACCATCGGTAACACCATCTGTTCCGGAGAAACCACAGAAACATGCAAAGAATGATATCATTAACCTCTTTGAAAAGGTAAATGTTTCCAAGGTGTTTTAACGAAATTTTAAAAAAATGTAGATGGATTGTAGCACTGGAGGATCTATCTAAAGATTCACCATCGGTTACACCATCCTTTCCCAGTCAAAACTGATAATTTATGAAAGGCAATGACTTGCAGAAGATCATAGTGCCCTTTTCAAAATTTGAACGCTTTTATTTGTTGAAAACGAAATATGGAAAGATATTTGTTGCATTTCTTATTAATGACTATTTGTTTAGTCTGTGTTATTAACATTGTAGTAGTGGATTATGTACAGTCAAAAATGGTGTCTCCATTTTCAGTCCATCAACAACAACTTGCTACGCTGTCCCAACAACAGTCCTCTCTCATGGCGGATTCATCAAAATCTAATGGTGGCTCCCATACCTTCCCAGTCGTCAATGTACATCAACCTGGCTCAAATGGCATTCATTTACCCAATCAGAGCTGGGGAATAGTTGGCCATCAAGTTCCCGGAATGATGATCCCTGTTGCTGGTCAACAAAAATATGTACAGGTTGAGAACATAAAATGCTTGCTAACGTATTTTCAGGTTGAAACTCCATCTCTTATCTTACTGATGTTATCTTCTTGTGTCCAGATGGGAAATGACTATTACACGTATCCAGCAGGGAATCAAGTTAATTGTCCAACATCAAGGTACACTGATGGATTCATCATAGACATCTATAAATTGTTGGGTTGTGACATGTGACTTGTGACCCTAACTCATTTCTAGCAATCATGTTTTCGATAGCTTTGGACACGTTTTTTTTATAAGTCGGAAGCTGAAAATCATAATGCATCAGAATTCTGTGTTCACAAATATGAACAAGGATTGAGGAAGAATCATCTTCAAATTCCCAATTTGAGAGTCGAGTCAAATCAGCCTCTCACGTTTAGGTTGATTTTCTTTTAATGAAAATGTTCATGCACATGTATACCTTGTTTATCCTAATCTCTTATGTATATGTAGATACACACACACGTATGTCCCAGTTGCTTTAGACCGAAAAGATATTTCTTCAAAAGGTCTCTTACGCACGCATGGACGTATAAGGTCCATTTTCTTGCATATACATATATATATACACCTCATGTTATCATCTCTGTTTCTTTCTGTGCAGCAGCATGTATAATACACAAGGCACGGTAGTTGCAATCAATGGCGCGACGGTTATCAGAGCAAGTAGGCCTCCTTCAGTCAATCCAACTCAACTAGGAATTAAAGATTATGATTTTTCATCTTTAACGCAAGGGATGTTTACGAAACGATGACAAACTGTCCGCGCTATTGCTCAAAGTACAGATCATAGATGTTCGTATTTTCTTCTCGTAACGAAAATAATTCAATTACTGAAAATAATGAAGGAAAAAAAAAAAAAATCAGGTGCGTTCTTCTTTGTTGGTATTGGTATTGGTGTTCATATTCTTCATGGAGGGTGGGAAAATTATTCTGTTGGGTTATTTATTGGCTTCATTTGTTTAATTTCTATCTCCCTGTAATAAGGTCTGGTTCATATATAAATAAATTAACTATGATTTTATTTTATTTATTTTCTTATGATCTTCTTCAATCTTCATGGAGGAAAAATGTTAGAATTGTCTTAAAGAAACTCCTTAAAATTCACAATAAAATAAATAAATAAATAAAACTTCGGCGGGTTGGTCTCAACATGAAACCTCCGTTTAGGGGAATGATAAGTGACACAAGATAAGGTGTCATGTGTCGTTTTCTGAGTGAGAATCATACTGTGAGACCGTTCCACGGAAGATTTTCTCCATAAAAGTATAAGATTTGTTACAAACCTTCCTACATGATCAAAATTTCTAGAGGTGGTATTCTTCTTGGGATTGGAAGCTTTCAACCAAGAAATCGATCAGGTGGGCTGGGCCAACTAGGCTTGCAGCCTGTATAGTCAAGCCTGGTTTGCCTAATCGAAACGTGTCTCGTTTTATGAGATTGGATTGGATTAGATCAGGTTAGGCCGTCCAACCCATTTGACACGTACACATACGGCTTCCAGCTGCTTCTAAAATCTAAATAAATAAATAATTGATGTCAAATTTAGAATGTGAACACAAATTCACAAAATTGACTATAAAGCTAGCATCTTAAATAAAATTTATTGTCTTAATCTGCACGAAACTACATAGTAGAAATAAAGAAACCAAAATTGACCAACAGAATTCAGAAGTCAACTGAGAGGAATATTGACTTCTCAATTGAATAGATTGGTGATTCCATGTGTATACATACACCGTACACGTATATGATTATTCATATATTGTATGGTAGAAACACATCCATAAATAAAAAAATAAAATAAAAATAAAAATAAAAAAATGGTTTCCATATGTTAAGTTGTAATTGGTGTGGAGAATTAGAGAAAAAATGACTTGAATGTTAAGGTAAATGTTGGACAGAATCGAAACACTACATGTAGGCATGTAGCCATTCGGTGGGCCAACCATTCATTGCCATGTGGACAAATCTAATAACAAAATCAAATAACTTAATCCTTAAAACATATTGTCGGGATTTAAACATATTGTCGGGACCATCTCTTAACTACGGTGACATTCTTGACAAAATAGGTGATGTTATCAGTGACGTATTCAGGATTACCTTTTTTTTTTACGGTGTATTAAGCATATTTAACATTTTTTTTAATGAAACTTGATAAAACGTAAAAGTTTTAATAATGTAATATTATGTACACCTAGTTAAAAGAAATAAGAAATGTTAGAAGTCTTATTTATTTTGTATTTTGTACAAAATATAAAATTAAAATAAATGACAATAAAGAAAAGAAAAACAGAGTTTCGTAATTATTATTATGTTTGTAGTAGTAAATATATCAACAATTAAAGTAATATTTTGAGATTATTTATGTGGGGACTATAAGAGAGTTTAACTAATAAATTATTATTTTTTTTCCTAGTTTCAGACCGAGCTACAGCCGAGGGGTAGCCTACCCTTGGCTACATTCTTGGATGTTCTTGACAAATTGTCAGGAGCATTTCGGTAGCCTCTGAACCCATTTAGTATTAGAATTTTGTTCGATAAACCTACAAGGCTACGACAACTCAAATCTAGACATTGTAAAGCTAAATAAACGCTCTTACCATATAACCGTATTGTAAGGTAAATATAAAGATATCAAAACGCACATGTGAAGATCATAGCTAGGCATTCAAGCTAAGCTAATCAAACGACACTAATCATCCATGCAAACCAAATTGCAATTTGCAAATAACATTTAACATTCTTAAAAATGAAGAATCCAGCCAGCCAATCAGAGATCAACATATGTCGATCATCCGAGAAATGGACGGTGCGTGCATGGTGATAGTAGACTGTGTTGACTTCGACTTGAAAAAGTTACAAGCATTGCCTCACCGTTAATTTCTTTATCTTTTCCCTGAACAAGTTAATTAAATCTAGCCAATCAAATCCCTCCAATTTCTTGACCCTTTTTGTCTCAATGACCACCGCCCCATCTTTTAATCGATAGCTACAAAACGTTATCGTTTTAGGAAGTTTCCAGTCTCTCTCTCTGTGTTAGCTTATCCAGTTATATATTATCCTTTTATATTAATTTTAATTTTTTTTGGATAATTTAATGAAAAAGAAGTTACAACACTTTCGTCTTTGAACACTTAATGTTTTTAGACAAAACTAACTACTAGTACTGGACCAGTAAATCTTATTCAGACAGGTGGATGGTTAGTTAGTTGAACTGAAGTATATCAATTAACGGCCAATCCTGTTAGTGGTGGGACCGACCCTATATAATTTGTAACTTACGTCTTATCTTGTAGAGATTTATATATATTTATAGACATTTTCTTGCCACCCAAGCTTTGGAAATTTTACTACTCGTTAGTGTAGAGTGTGGACTTTTGGTGAATCTTTTTTTATTTGATTGAATTTAATTTCTACTTTGGAAGATGTTTAGCTGGGGAGCGGGATGGACTCTGCATCGTTACAGAAAGTAATCTAGTCCCTTACGGAAAAAGTGCATACAGATATTATGTTACAGAAGCTTAAACCTATAGTCTCATCGAATAAGTGAACTCAAACGGTGACAAAATGAGGCTGGTTCAATACTTCAATTCAATGATATACCTCTCATATCTACACCACGAGATTGAGGGTTCGAGTCATCCATATTCAAAAAAACCCCGAACTAATGTAATAATTAAAAATTAAAAAAAAAATAAAAAGGGTAAAATTGAGATCATTCTTCCATTGTGTTTTTGTGTGTATTTAATTTGATTTCTTCAAGCGGATAGATAAATTTCAGGATTAATTAATATTTTTTTTCAGCTTTTACATTAGGAAGTTATTATCTCAAAGAAAATTAATCAAAAAAACTAACTTAAATCACCAACCACAAATGCATCTCTCTCTTATGTACACACACGTAGCATGCATCCATGCAAACTTGTACATCTTTAATTAGTCTCTCCTAGAAGAAACTATACAAAGCCAACATAATCCAACTAATTGTTATTATTTTATTATGTATCTATCATGTTATAGCTAGATTAACTCTCCTTAAATTACGATTCACTTTTTTATTACTTAATTACATAAATTAATGGTCAAAACCTACTGTATGTTTAAAAAGTCCTAATGATAATTATTTAATTATATTTACCGACCATTAATGCACATGATGATATCCAGTTCAAATACGCGGTAGAGCCAAAAGCAATGCTTCCGATTTTCTTACATAGTTGCACTTCATAAATATGGAAGTTTATTTGGTAAAATAATTAATTAGCTCGTTTCGTTTACCGACATTGGATCGAACAATTAGCTGAAGTTTAATGTTCGAAAAGAAAAAAAACAAAAAATAAATGGATGTTAGCGTTTGCATTAGAGATACGACACACGTAAATATATACTTCCGGATGTGAACAAACATAGTGCTGAAATATTATCCAATTTATTGGGAGTCATAATCAGTAGAAGTGTAGAACTATCGATAACTTAGTGAAGGAGACATACTCAAAAGTCTTTTTTTGAGTCTTTTTCGATGAGTCTGGGTCGAATATTCTTTTTCTTTTTCTTTTTCTTGTAAGATTGGAATATTAACTGCTTTGATTGAGAATTGAGTTCGTTTTTTTCTTAACAAAACCCTATACGTGTACACGTACACATGCACATATATATATATATATATATATAAATTATATTATCAGTTCGAACTGATAAAAGTTATATCAGTTCCTTGCATATGGGCCACATATAAGGAACTGATATAACTTTTGTCAATTCGAAGTTTCGAACTGATAATAGAAAGACTGATATATATATTAATTATTAATGGTTTGACTGACTTCATGAATCTTTACCAATTAGGATTCTCCACACGTACTTATGTGCGAGCGATGGTGGAAAAATCCTTATAAATACAATGCAAATCATATATAATATATAATTATCCTTAAATAAAATATTATAATTTAAGAATATTCTAAACTAATTTTCAAAAGTGATGTAATTGTGATATGATGATCACGTACAGGGGCGTACCCAGGAACTATTTACCGCCCGGGCTAAATTATATATATATATAAAAAAAATTTCTCAGTACACACTAATATTATAAAGCCAACTCCTTAACTATCAATAGTTATTTATCTATTTTTATTTAGTCCATATATTATAATACTTAATTAATGACTCACAAACTCTCTCACATTAAATTTATTAAATTCGTTGTATATTATGGAGAAAACTCTTATGATTTTCTTCCTCAATGTATACGGAATTAATAACATCAGTGCAAGACATGCAAGTCATTCATTAAGAATAAACAAAAATTATACAATTCTTGATAAAAGTATTTGTTTATTTATTTTTAATAATAAGATGACACCAATTCAATAATGGACTACTCAATAATATGAAATACATTGTAAAATTTATACATAAACAATTATTTAAACTTGTAGTAAAAAATATATATATATTTAAACTTGTAAATGGCTTAATTCTATAATGTTAGAAGCCATAATATTATATGTATTTTTAAAATGAACAGTAAAACATTTACATTTCACTAAATTTAGATAAAATATCATAGTTTTGTAATATCATCAAACCTTCGGGGTGTTTATGTAATCAAGATGTATTGAATTTAATTTTCTTTTGGAGGGCTGCCCGGGCTGTAGCCCGGGCAAGCCCTCTCTTATGTCCGCCCATGATCACGTAACTGTATATTTCTATTTTATAGAAATTCTTAACATTATCAATGATGTATATAATTAAAGACGTTTCTAAAATATTTAGTTAAAATACAAATTATATAGGCTTTTTTTTTTTTTTTTTTTATGGCATTCTTTCCAAAGCCATTTATAGAAGGGGAATGCTATCTACCTTTCCCATTTGCCTTTCTCATTTACCTTTCCCACTCATTGTTTGACATGTGTACACTTTTTCATTTAATAAAAGCTTTCACTTTTTGCTACAAAACTTGTTTACATATTTACCCTTGATGGTTGCTTTTATCATTTCATTAATAAGGGATAAATATGTAAACAAACTTTGTAGCAAAAAGTGAGAGCTTTTTATTAAATGAAAAAGTGTACACGTGTCAAACAATGAGTGGGAAAGGTAAATGGGAAAGGCAAATGGGAAAGGTAGATAGCATTCCCCTTTATAGAAAAGTCACCTAGTTAATAAGTTTTATCGAAATAACACCAATTAATGGAATCTGTCAAAATTGCCCCTAATCTCTCTCTCTCTCTCTCTCTCCCTTTTTTTTTTTCTCAAAGGTCAATGGAGGTCGTCGAAACTTTCGACTCCATTAGAGGTCGTTCCTCAATTATAAAAAAATGATGGAAATAAGTTTAGGGTAGCTAGCAATAAATCTCGGGTAACTAAAATTAAGTTTCGGGTAGCTAGCAATAAGGAATATTGACTTTTCAATTGAAGAGATTGGTGATTCCATGTGTATACTTACACCATACACGTATATGATTATTCATTTATTGTATGATAGCAACACATACATAAACAAAACTAATATATATATATATATATATAATTATATATAATTATATATATATATATACATATATAAACAGTCTCATTCACATCAGTGCGCACTGATGTAAATATATAATGACACTGAATATGAGCCATTCATTATGAAAAAGTTTTAACAAGTGCATACACACTAAGTCAAAGCATGGAAAATGAGTGACTCACATTCAATGTCCTCATATATTTACATTAATCGCACTGACTTGAATATTTATATAAATATATATATATGTGTGTGTGGGGTTTCCATATGTTAAGTGGTAATTGGTGTGGAGAATTAGAGAAAAAAATAACTTGAATGTTAAGGTAAATGTTGGATAAAGAATCGAAACACTACATGTTGCCATTCGGTGGGCCAACCATTCATTGCCATGTGGACAAATCTAATAACTTAATCCTTAAAACTTATTGTCAGGTCCATCTCTTAACTAAATCCTTAAAACATATTGTCAGGGACATTCTTGACAAAATAGGTGATGTTATCAGTTTTTTTTTTTTTTTTTTTTTTTTTTTTGGTTTTTTTTTTATTTATTATTATTTTATTTTATTTATGGATTAAGCATATTTAACATTTCTTTTAAATGAAACTTGATAAAACATAAAAGTTTTAAGGTAGGATTTCACATAAGTTCCATTTTTTGGCGATTTGTCACATTTTTAAATGTATTTCCATATTCATCACTTTAGTCCTTATTTTTTTTACCAAAACTCATCACTTTAGTCCATTTGACCAAATATTTGAAAGTCAACTATGTTAAAATCTGTGAAAGTACACTTTTACCCTTATTACTATTTAATTTAGCTAAAATGATTATTTTAGCTTTAAATTAAAATGAAAAACAATAAAATTCTCAAAAATAAAATATTAAATAAATATATTATATAAAAAAAAATTCTTAAAAAATAATTAAAAAAATCCATTAATCTTTTCTTATTTTGTATTTATTTTTTTTCATAATGGATATTTATTTAGCTAAAATGATTATCTTAGCTTTAAATTATTATTTTTCATAAAAAAAACGTCTATTCACATCCATAGTAATACATACTAACATACGGGATCCATCAAATATTAGGTGGTGATGTATGCAAAGATAAACAAATAATGCTTACGAGATATGCAAAGAGTATTCTGGGCTCAAATACAAAACATTAGCTCGTACAGGAGGAGGATTTGCAGCCTGAAAACCAGAAGACAATCAATCGTTCACTTCTAATAAATCAAGATATAACAATATACGAATCAAGCCTATGAATTAATACCCTCATAGGTTACCTTGAGAAAAAATTTGTAATATATTGTGAAATTAAATTACTTAATCCTTAAAAGTTAAAACTTATTGTCAGGACTATCTCTTAACTTGATCCTTAAAACATATTGTCGAGACCATCTCTTAGCTAAGGTGACATTCCTGAAAAAATAGGTGATGTTATCAGTGACGTAATCAAGATTAAGCATATTTAACATTTTTTTTTTTTGTAATGGAACTTGATAAAACGTAAAAGTTTTAAGACAGAATTTCACATAAGTCCCATTTTTTTTGGCGATTTGTCACATTTATAAATGTTTTTCCATATTCATCACTTTAGTACGTCCTTATTTTTTCCAAAACCCATCACTTTAGTCCATTTGACCAAATATTTGAAAGTCAACTATTTTAAAACCTATGAAAGTACACTTTTACCCTTATTTTACTATTTAATTTAGTTAAAATGATTATCTTAACTTTAAATTAAAATGAAAAACAATAAAATTCTCAATAATAAAATCATAAATAATAATAATTAAAAAATCCATTAATCTTTTCTTCTTTTTTTCTTTTTTTCATAATAGATATTTATTTAGCTAAAATGATTATCTTAACTTTAAATGATTATTTTTCTTAATTTTTTATATTTTTTTGTAATATATTGTGAAATTAAATAACTTATCCTTAAAAGTTAAAACATATTGTGAGGACCATCTTTTAGCATTCCTAAGAAAATAGGTGATGTTATTAGTGAGGTAATTAGTTATTTATTTATTTATTTATTTATTTTATTTATTTATTTATGGTGGATTAAGCATATTTAACATTTTTTAGAATGAGACTTGATAATAAAAGTTTTAATAATGTAATATTATGTACACCTAGTTAAAAGAAATAAGAAATGTTAGAAGTCTTATTTATTTTGTTTTTTATACAAAATATAAAATAAAAATAAACGACAATAAACAAAAGAAAAACAGAGTTTCCTAATTATTATTTTTTATATAGTAGTAAATACATTGATGATTAAATTAATATTTTGAGATTATTTATGTGAGGACTATATGATAGTAAGAGATTCGTGCTAATATAACAGGAGATCAACTAGTTTAGGAAACTCATAATATAGGAAACTCAAATAGTTCGACCTCCATTTGATGTCTATCCGAACTCCATTGATAGATCAATGGTGTTCTTTGAAAGAAAAAAAACAGAAGAGAGAGAGAGAGAGAGAGAGAGAGAGAATCAAAAAGTAAAAGAATAAGTGAGGGTATTTTAGTCTCATCACATATTTTGATACTAAAAAACATTATTGAATTAATAACTTGATGATATTCCCACAAAACCAAACTCATTTGGTGCTATTTCTCCCTATTCCCTCAATTTTAAATATAGATATGAGTATATTACTATTTATTTTTCATTTACAACTAATCTTCTATGAAGAAGATCTAGCCGTTCAAAATTCATTGTCTATAATTAGATATCGTTCATATCCTTGAAATTTTTGCTAAATTAGTTCGATTATAGTGTGAAATTTGATATAATTAATTATCGAATATTTAAATATACACGTATAAAAAATCTCATTAAACAAAAGAATAGAAAGTTGAAAATTATTTCCATCAAAATAATAATTGAAAATTAATTCAAGGCGGTTGTTAGGTCTTTATGGGTACATGCAAGCACAAAATTCTCCAATTTATTTATTTATTTATTATGATTGTTATTATTTTAATTTGACTTAAAGACTATGCTTATAATAAATAATAATAAAAACTAAATATCTTCTCAACTGAAACGTGAACAATAAATCAATCAATCTCAAAAACAAAAAAATTGAGAAGAAAATTCATGAATGTGAGATTTTAATAATACTTAAAGTGAGATATGATCTCTCATTATCTCGATCTTTAATCATAAATTTTCCATCAATGATGGTGATGGTCTTCTCTGATGATGCAATTTATGGTGATTGGGGCTAACCATAAGTCCATAACATGTGGTCTAGGTTCGTCGGCTCCGTACCACGTGACTTCACATCTCTATTCACGTGAGCCACCTAGTGTGAATCGTAATCTACACGGTTTGATTAGTTTATAATTTATTATTTATGGATTTTGATCCTTGGCTATGTATGATCACAGTAAGTGAAAAATAATGAGATGTCACCGGATCTATTGAGATAAACATAAACCATGAATGCTAAATACACTCTCTCAATCTACTCTCTCTTCTTTCTTTGACAAGTGTCAACATTAATGTTAAAATTTTACTTTTTGATATGAAAATTAAGCCATAATAAATGGTTTGTCTGCTCATATTATTTACAACTAAAACAAAACATTCTCTTCCCAAACTACCCTTTTACTTTTTACCAACTATAATTTATAATCTCCTTTATTTAATAAAAAAAACATTTTAAAGTGTGTGTGCATATATATATATATATATATATATATGAGTAATTGGCACAAATCCCCCCTCGAGTGTATATAAATTTGTATGTTACCCCATAAACTTTTTTTTTAGGCATGTTGCCCCCTGAACTATCACTTATTGGCATAATAAGAGTAAAAATGCTCCCTCAGGGGGGGAAAAAAACCAAAGGATTGCCAATAAAGTGATAGTTCAGGGGGCAACATGCCTAAAAAAAAAGTTTAGGGGGCAACATGCAAATTTATATACACTCGAGGGGTGATTTGTGCCAATTACTCTATATATATATATTATCAGTTCGAACTGACAAAAGATATATCATGACGAAGAATGTGAACTACTAATTTTACATACTTTGACTCAAAGTGTATACACTTGTCAAAACTTATGTAAAACCAGTGGTCCACATTCTTCGTCCTGATATATCTTTTGTTAGTTCGAATTGATAATAGAAAGACTATATATATATATATATATATGTGTGTGTGTGTGTGTGTGTGTGTGTGTGTAATGATTTTTACAATCAATTTTTTTCATATTAAATAAATGTTGAATGAAAATAAATGGAAATATAAATTATTTTTTTTAAGTAATTATGTTTTTAAAGGAGAATAAATGATGTTTAGAAGTTATAAAAATAAAAAATAAAAAATAAAAAATAAAAACTCAAAAAGGATTCCATAGAGAATTAGATGAAATAGATTGCAAATTATATTTGGTATAAATTATGTTTTTGAAGGAATATAAATGATGTTTAGGAGTAAAAAAAAATTTGATATAAATTATGTTTTTGAAGGAATGTAAATGATGTTTAGGAGGAAGAAAAAAAAAAAAAAAAAAAAAAAACTCAAATTTTTTTTTTTTAAGATAAAAGGATTTTTTAGAAAAATCAAATATATATTTTTTTTTCATATCTAAAAAAGAAAAGAAAAGAATTAGATGAAAGAAATTACAAATTATAATTAATATAGTTAAACACGATATAATTATCTTCATCTAATTCAAAAAAATTAACATCTATTACAATTTTTTGACAAATTTGAGAATTTTAACAAGGTTTTATATGAGAAAAAAAAAAAAAAAAAAAAAGATAAATGTTCTTTACAAATTATTTGTAGGGACATACATGATACATACATGTGAGATCTTTCGAGAGTTGGTCTCCTTACACATAAAATTGGCAGCAATTGTGGGGGACATAACCACAATTGTTAAAATCACTTTCCATTAAAGAAGTAACCTTTTCTTTTCTTTTTTTTTTAATATCAAAATTTATAGTACTAGCTAGAAAAGCATGGTCATTGCATTGGTCGGTCAATGGTGGTTGTAGTGGTGGTGGTGCACCCACAAAAGCTATTGGGCACGCGCGGAGATCTAGCCAGACCTAGCCTCAGCCCGCACCCACTGGACCAGCGCCTCTGGATCTTGATTCAGGCTCCGTATGTAACGGTCATTTTTATTACCGTTGGTGGAGAGTGGTTTCTGTTTTTTTTTTTTTTTTAAATATTGAAATGGTTCTTCTGACAACTTTCATGGGCACTTGTAGTTATTAAATTCCTCAATAATTCCTCTTTACTCAATAATTCCTCTTTACTCAATTAGAAGCTTCTCTTTACAGCTTCACTTATTACTACTTCTTGAATCCTTCACATTAATTAATTATAGTTTATGAGTTAATTATTAACAAAAAAATCATAAATAAATCCCAATATTAAACACTAGATAAGATTATTCTTTTCGAAGTGTTACAACTATTATAATAGGACTATAGGATTTGTAAAGATTAGACAATTAGACAATATATGTGTGGTCCAGATATCTATTCTCATAAACCAAGAGAAAACTCTTTATACCAACAAGGAAGGAAGGTGCTAGGAGGTGTTGTGCCACTAAATAAGATTATTCATGATTAAAACACGTCTAAATTAAAACATATACTCTACTCTTAAAGATTAAAAAAAAAAAAAAAAAAAAAAACTTCGTATCACTTCCATCACTTTTCATAATTGAAAAACTTTTTTAGATGCTATGTTTAAAAATACTTAAATAAACACATTCACTCATAGTAAAATGGTTTTACATTCTCAATTCACTTTGAGTAATAAAAGAATTGAATCTCACGTTTATCAATAAAATCGAAAAGGGTAAAGAGACTATTAGGAGTTGTATTATAAGTCGTGTTTGTAACGATTAATTTCATGAAGTTTTGAGAGAACCTTAAGCTAATAAGTCAAATCAAATCAAAACACTATATATTAGCCATAATTTACTCATGTCAAATCAAATGCAACAAATTCGAAGCTAAGTTACTGATTAATGTTTTTTAAATAAGAGGCCAAAAGAGAAGCTCTTCAATTTTCATGTCACTTCAATTTTCATCTTGATAAGAAAAGGTTAAATTAAAGCAAAACCATACAATTTTCAATAATTACCATTGCCTTACTTTTCCATTATGATTTATTATCTAATTATCTTTAACAAATGTTTTTGATTATTATGTGGGACACCACACAAAAAAATATAATAAAAACAATGAACTTTCTATACCTAAACTGTACCCCACACTTCTACAAATCCCAACCATCCACCCACCCATCTCATTCAAATCCAACGGTCCAAAACCCATCACCAACCGCGTCCCTACACTTCCTTCTATAAATATTCCCTCCACTTCACAGCGACACAGCCACATCCAACGCTCTCACCACATTTCTTTCACTCTCCAAACACAAAAAAACACACACACACACATACCAAAAAAGCTTCTTCGAAACAAAAATGGTGTCTCTAAAGGTCGTTTTAGTGTCCACTGGTGTACTGTCAATGGCTCTATTGTTGAAGATGTCGGCTCCACTGGTTATGGATTTCTCGATCTCGAGAGCTCCGGTTTTGTGGAGCTCGTTTTTGTCTTGGCTCAAGCCTCCTTATCTTTACCTCATCATCAACGGCATCATCATCACCATCGTCGCTTCCACGCGGTTCTATCATAACGACGGCGACGATTCGTTGAAGGCGAAGACGAAGCCGACGGACTTCGTCGGCGGCTCGGTCTCGGCTGGACCGACGCCAGATTTGGAATATGAGATGAAGATGAGCTCCGATTTCGGCAGCGGTGCTGTTTTTTATGAAGAAAAACGGAGAGTGGAAGAGGAGGAGACTGTGACGACGGCTGTGGCGGCTCCGGTCTTTGAGGAGGAGAAGAGTGTGGTGGTTGTCGGTGGTGCGGTGTCGGTCGGTCTGGAAAATGCCACGTGGACTCCTCCGAGAAGGATGGACTCGTCGGAGATTCTCGCTGATTACGATTTGACGGCGGAGAAACCTCCCGTTTCTGCTAGATTCGGTCACCGGAAACCAGTTAAAGCCAGTCCTGAAGGTATCGATTTTTACTTCTTTTTTTTTCAAAATAACGGTTAGATTTTACCGTAAATCGAAAGGCGAAAAATATTTTTTCTGGTCGGCGTCGACGAGAATTCTGCGGCGGCGTTGACGTTGATTATTTTTTATTTTTATTTTTTGGTCGAATTGTCTTCTTAAAACGTTTTTCAAAATTTAAACAAGCTCTTTAGAAATTAGAATCTTCGCCGTTTTCATTTATTGTTTGTGTTGGAGGAGACAAAAGAGCGTTCAAAAATTGCATCCAAATTCCAAAGCCTTTTTTAAATTCCAAAAATGCCCTTTCCATTTCGAGATATTTACTAACAGTGTAAAAACGCCTTTTTTTTCTTTTTTTTTTTTAATTTTTTTTAATTTTTTTTCTTTTTTTTAATTTGAAGGTGGTAGTAGAGCGTTGAGAGTCGCGAAGCCGAAACGGCACGAGACATTGGAGAACACGTGGAAGGCGATAACGGAGGGGAGGGCAATGCCGTTGAATAGGCACTTGAAGAAATCTGACACGTGGGAGAATAATCATCACCATCACGGCGGCGGTCAGATCACCGTCGCCGTCGACGTGGACGCGTCGCCGCCGGAGGCGGTGAAGAAGGCGGAGACATTCAGGGACAGAACGAATTACCAGCAGTTGCCGGCTCTGAACAACAACAACAACTCTCCGGCATCGGCGGGGAAGCTGAGGAAGGAGCCATCGCTGAGTCAGGACGAGTTGAACCGCCGTGTGGAGGCGTTTATAAAGAAGTTTAACGAAGAGATGAGATTGCAGCGACAAGAGAGCTTGAATCAGTATAAAGAAATGACTAATCGTGGATTATAGGGTTTTTTTTTTTTTTTTTTTTTTTTAAAGAAGAAAAAAAAAGAAATTTAAAGTTTTGAAAAATATGTTTTTGGTTTTTTTTTTTTTTTTTTTTTCTCCAATAGGTTTGAAGGATTGGTTGGGGTTGAAAAGAAAAAAGAATTGGAATTATTATTTTGTTTTTGTGTTTATTTTTTGGTTTTTATTATTGGTTGGGGTTTAGAGTGGAAATAGAAATGCATCATATGTAAATGAAACTAAAATTAATTATTCATGTTTATATGAATGTATTTATTAATAGTATTTCTTCTAGTTTTTTTTGTTTTGTTTTGTTTTTTTTTTTGTTCTGAGACGGAAGGAAAATACAAAATGTTTAAAGAAATAAATTAACAAAATTTTATATAATAATAAAATTGATTAGGTAACAAAATAGATGTATATAGGGTGTACTTGAAAGTTCGTCCACTCGAAAACAAATTATTAACTATATATCAAATTGATTGTTAAAACTTATACCGGAATAAAGGAATTAAAAGAAACAATTTACAAAAATAAATTATAATTTGTAAATAGACCCTCATACATTACAAATATGTCCTTTCTTATAATTTTGAGTAATTGGCACAAATTCCTCCCAGATTATACCAGCTTTTGCATGTTGCCCCATAAACTATTTTATCAGGCACTAAACCCCCTGAATTATCACTTATTAGCAATCCTTTGGGTTTTTTCCCCCCTGAGGGGGCAACTTTAGTCTTGTTCTGCCAATAAGTGATAGTTCAAGGGGTTTAGTGCCTAATAAAATAGTTTATGGGCAACATGCAAAAGCTGGTATAGTCTGGGGGGATTTGTGCCAATTACTCTATAATTTTTGAAAAGAGGGCTGCTACATACAACCGGGGTCGTGGCACCGCCGCGGCCCCGTAGTACAAAAAAATGAAAAAACATGTGGGACTTGTGTAATAAATACATGTGACCCATGTATTTTTTTTTCCTTTTTTGCACTACGGTGCCGCGACCATAATTGTATAAAGTGTTTCTCTTTTAAAAAACAATATCAATTTGATAAGTTATAAAATAAAAAAAATAATAAATAAATAAATAAAATAAAAAATAAAAAGGTTCAAAGATTTCAATATCTAGGACTTTTTTATTTATTTTATTTTTTTTTATTTTTTTTAATAATTACTTAAGAATTCTACCAAGAAAAAGAAGTTATTTAGCGCTTATTTGGTTAAGTTTTCTACTACCTCAAAATATCTACAAATGTCTATTTAAGTTGTTTGATTGGGTTTTTGAGATTATCTATTTTAAATTGAGTAGAAAGCTTATAGGAAGGTGCTTCTCCAAATATATTAAAAAAAAAAAATGTCTACCAACCAAACAACTATAATTTTTTTTTTTTTCAAATTTCTAATAGATCTACTACAATCAGATTTTTTACTAATAGAGGATTTTCAAAAGCCTAGCCAAACAAGTTTTTAATACGGTTACAAAAAATAGCATAGCTCAAATGTTTAGACTTAATTATAGAAGCCCAAATGAGGAGCCAGGCCTATGCTGATATTAAAGAGCAAACATGGTCAGGCCCAAACGAGGTCCAGGCCCAATAAGAATCTAGATACATAAAGAAATTGACCAAGTGACTAAGGTCTATTATAATGGGGAAATTCTGGCTTGTAGCCTGGCCGAAGAAACCCAAATAATTAGCTGGAGCCCAAGTCAAGAGGTTAGGCCCAAACGTAAGTCCAAAAATGGTTGCAAACAATGACCAAGTCAGCAAAGACCAAGTTAGTTTGGTAGAGCACATGGCTGACTCATTTAAATATACTTGAATGGCAAGAATTTCGAGAGAACAGAGATTAAGTAATTGATTTATCAGATATATCAATTAAGTAATGATTTATCAATTAAGGCAATTAGTTGAATATTAAGCCTTTTCGAAAGAGTGGTGCTATTGGCACACCCCCTATTGATCTATTTATGCCCCTTTCTTTAATTATTTAGTTTTTTTATTTTCTCCTTATCAAAATTACTAAAAAGCCATATTAAAAAAAATATATTATTTTAATCTATCAGTCTTCTCTCTCCCAAATCTATTTTCTTCATCCACGTCACTTTCTCTCTTCATCTTCTCAAACTATCAGATTTTCAGACTTCTCTCATTTTTAAAAGCTCCGCCGCTCACCGCTGCCGCCCACCGCTGCCGGAGAAAGTGAGTCGACACCACCCACACCAGAAGATGCGGGAAGTGACGATCTTACGATCTCTCAAAAGATCCGTCGCCAAACGAAATCGTTTTCTTGGTCAAACCGTCCTTCAAAGTTTGACGAAGTTGCCGCCGCCGACATAATCACTGTATTGTTTGTTTTTTAAGGCCTGGTTGGCAAACTTCTATAAAACATTGCAAATTAGCTTAGTTTTAAATGCTTGATTCTTATTTTCTCTTTTAAATTGCAGTGCTAATGAACTTATTTTTAAGTAATTTGTTTTTTACAAGATTTTCACCTGAGAGGTTAGAATTCCTTTTTTTATATCAAAATTTCTTTTTGCTTTTCATTGATTCAAAAGTGAGTTTCATCCTATTGATATTTCATAAATTTTTCTAATTTCGATTGTTTGCCTTTTCAATTAATTGACCTTTACATCTGCGGTTTCATTGGAAATCTTGGTCTCTCTATGTCATGTGTTGTCTTAAAATATCATATATGTATGTTTCACTTCATTATTTATATGTCTGTAGGGTGTTTCAAATGTATCTCGTTTTGTGTTTGTTGTCGGCTTACTGTTTTTCGAAGGTCTTGCAACTGCTGTTGTTGTGGTTGTTCTGTTCTTATCTTCCTTGACAGTTTTTGTGTTTGGTGGCTGGAATGGTGGTGGTTTGTCAAAACTATTAAACCTGTTAATAGGGTACTATTTGGTGTAGCATGTTTTGAGTCTTTTGACCCATATTTCGATTCCGGTTTATGATTACGAAAATAAAAGTTTGAAAAAGATGTCTGAGAATTGAGATAGATAGGGATAATTGGGGTTTATTAAGTTTGAAAAACAAGTAAAAAGGGTAGTTATGGAAATAAATAAAATAAATTAATAAAATAATTTAACTTTATTTAATTAAATCAAAATTTTAAAAAAGGGGGTTTAAATAGATCAGTAGGGGGTGTGCCAATAGCACTACTCTTTTCGAAAAACCACAAGGTATATTATTGCAAGAGGAGTGCTAGATACACTCTCTCAATCTCCTCTCCTAACCCACTCTCTGTTCATGTGGACATCATTAATTTCTTCACATTAAATTCGTAGTCTTTAATAAATAGCCTCCTTTTTCATTTTATTTACAATGTAAACCAACAACTTATTTCCTAAATTGTCCTTCTTCTTTAACTTTAAACATATCCCTTAAAAAAAAAAAAAACTTTAAACATATTGTCATTTAATATAAGTTTTTTTTTTTTTTTCTTATTTTAAATATATGTATTGCTCATATATCTATTTCTTTTTTACCAAATTTACTTAAACAATTTTTTTATATCACTGGCTAACTTGATGATTGTTATATAAAATAAATAAATAGTAAAACAAATTAGAGTTAAATAATTTAAAAATATATTATAAAAAATTCATAAGACAGGATCAGTAAAACTTAATGTCTATATCTAAATTAAAAATAAAAAATAAAGAAAAAATCTGATGTTAAGTAGATACGTACATATTTTTTATCTTTTAATTTAAAATTGATTTGCTTTAGTTTGACTTAATTTGTCTGTCAATCTAACTAGATTCATTTGTTTTTTTTTTTTTTTTTTTCTTTCATTAGCTAAATCTTGAAAGGTAAAGATTTTGGCTCAAACACATATACAATTAAAGCAGACCCAATTGGGGTAACTGAGGTTCACGTTCTTCTCCTAAAATGTTAAAAATTAAAATAATAAATTTCGGTTTATATGAATTTTTTATAATATATTTTAAAACTATTTAACTATAATTTATTTTACTATTTATTTATTCTATACAACAACCATCAAATTAGCTAGTGTTTGGTAATGAAAATTTGGTGAAAATAAATATCAGAGCAATTCAATTAGGGACCGTACACTCAAGAAATAAAAGAAGTTGTTGAGTCTTGAAAATATGGCAATGTTAAAGTTAAAGGAGAAGGGCAATCTAGGAAATAAATTGTTGGTTTATATTGTAAATAAAATGGAAAAATAAAGGCATTTATAAAGGCTACAAATTTAATGTGAAAAAATTAATGTTGTATATGTGTAATCATATGAACATAGAGTATGTTGAGAGAGTGCATCTAGCACTCCTCTTATTGCAATTAACCCTTTTTGAAATTAAGTAATTGATTTATCATATATATATATATATATATATATATATATATATATATAGCTACTTCTATGAGGAAATGACACATGGCACCGATTTAATATTATTAATAAATTTTTATTTTTTTCATTTATTTAATAATATATATGATATAATAAAAATAGTTTTTTTTTTTTTCCATGTAGGAGTGACATGTGTTATATATAATATAATTAAAATCATATTATATAATAATATAATAATATAATAAAAATAGCTACTTTTTATAAATGAGTGACATGTGGCATTATTTAATGTCATTATTGTTTAAAATTAAGTAATTAATTTATCAAATTGAATTGAATTATTGAAACCATTGATTTGAAATCAAATGTAAACCCTTTGTATTAAAGAAAACATGTATTTTCAAATTTATAATGGTTGGTTATTTATTTAAACCATTGAATTGAAATATTAAAACCACTGAATTGAAATCAAATGTAAACTCTTCATATTTCAATAAAAGTACATGTATTTTTTCATGGAAATATTTTATTAATTAGTTATTAATTGTAATATTTTAATATATCATATATCATCATATAATAATTACATACTTTTTTTTCTACTTTTGATGTAGTTGTGGCATGTGTTGATCATAAATGTTATTAATTTACTATTGAATTGAAATCAAAGGGATCTTAACGACCTACCATTTTATCTTTCATTTTTAAAGTTATTACTTTTGCATATTTACTAAAACCATTGAATTGAAATCAAATGTACACTCTTCATATTTCAATAAAAGTACATGTATTTTAAAACTTATAATTGTTGCTTATTTATTGAAATCAAATGTAAACTCCTTCGTATTTCAATAAAAATAATGTATTTTCAAATTTATAATTGTTGCTTATTTATTGAAACCATTGAATCGAAATCAAATTTAAACTCTTCGTATTTCAATAAAAATACATGTATTTTCAAGGAAAAAATAATACCAAAAGTGTGCCATAAGTTAATTATTGCATTGAAGTTCAAAGATTGTCAATTCATTAATATTGAAACATGTGTTCCAGTCTTTTTTCTATAAATTTAAACACTCAGCAAGTGCCACAATATTGTCAAGCTCCCAAGATGATTATGAAGATCCTCTCATATGTGTTATAACTGTTAAGATCGGTTGCTGCACATCCATGTCATGATCTAGATCTTGAGATTGGTAAAGATAGCCATCTTTTTTAATGCACTTATTAGTTTATTTGATTGTAAAGAAGGCTTGGAAAATTAATTGAGTTGCAAGGCTTTATATGCAAGTACGAGCCCCTCAAATTTTCAAATGTCAATGTCTTCAATTAATGTTTTTACTTTTATATTTTCAGACACAACTCCACCAAAAGGTTATGAATATTCTCTATTGCATTTAAATTTTCTTTTCCCTATTTTGTTTTTAAGTTTCATTTAATAATTTATTTATAGGTATGAAAATGTTAAATATTTTCTTTATGATACAGATGGATCCCAATTTTGTCAAGAACCAGAGGTATGCAATAAAACATTACAAGTAGAGTGGTGGAACTGCAACTAGAGGTGGCACGGTTCTGGTTCGGTTCCGGTTCTGGTTCCAAGGTTTGGTGGAACCGGAACCGGTATATGCTGGTTCCTGTTCCGGTTCCGGCCAAACCGGCAGTTTTGAACTTTTTTTATTATTATTATTAATAAAACTCAGTCTCAGTCAAGTCTGTCAAGAGATCAAAAGACCAAGAGTCGGTCCAACACTCCAAGTCTCCAACCCACATCAATCCAAGTAATCAACTGTCCAAGAAGAAGAAGAAGAAGAAATAAATAAATCAAAATCAGATGGTGCCATACTGCCATGGTGGTGATGCTGTGATGATGGTGGATCGAAGGGATTTGGGGTGGATCGAAGAAGAAGAGGAGGAGATCGATCGAAGAGGAGAAGAAGAAGAAGAAGACTGCCATGGTGGTGATGCCGTGATGATGGTGGATCGAAGGGATTTGGGGTGGATCGAAGAAGAAGAGGAGGAGAAGATCGAAGAAGAAGAAGAGGAAAAAAAAAAGAAAAAGGAACCGTCGGTTCGAACCGGAACCGGAACCAGAACTAGAACCGCCGGTTCCATTCCGGTTCGAACCGCCCGGTTCCACAAACCTTGGAACCAGGACGGTTCCGGTTCCACTCCGGTTCCATCACAAACTCTTTCGTAGGACTACCATTCACTAGAATCGATAACGAAGCTGTAGAGATACAACTTCTAATCCAACCTATCCATCTATCTCCAAAACCCATCAAGTGCAAAGTTTCTAACAAAAAATCATGATCCACATCGTATGCTTTCTCAAAATCAAGTTTAACTAAAATCCCTCCTTTGCCATCCTTTTTCCAAGCATGAATTATCTCCTCAGCTACCACAAAACTATCCACCATCTATCTACCTTTTACGAAAGCCATTTGGTTAGGGCTAATGATAGAATCCATAACTGTCTTCAACCTATTCGCCAAAACCTTTGCTAGAATTTTATACACAATGCCAACCAAACTTATAGGTCTATATTCCTTTAGAGAATTAGGATTCCTAACTTTAGGAATGAGAGCCACAAAGGAACTATTCAAATACTTCACCACTGAACTATCCCTATGGAATTCCCCCATAAAATTCATAACATCATCCTTCATTACCTCCCAGTTAGCTTTCACAAAATTCATGTTGAAACCATCCGGACCAGGTGCTTTGTTCCCATCGCATTCACTCACTGCCGATCACATCTCTTCCAAGGAGAAGGCTGTCTCCAAAAACATGCTGCTGTCCACCGAAATTTTGCTGGTGATCACTAGTGAATATAAATGTATTATTATATACATGTCCGTCTTTATATGTTCCGTTGAATAATAATACATTTATATGTTCCGTTCTTTTGTGCCTTAGTAATATAAATGTATTATTATATACATATTTTGAAAGTAATGTTTTGGCTCAATGTCAGTAGTAAATGAAATGGTGATCACTAGTGAAAATGTAAATGCAGCGCGCGCGACAAAAGAAATGTTATGATTTTGGTCTTGTACCAATTTCTAAATGAATTGTTATGATTTTGGTCATGTATCAATTTCTAAAATGTAAATGGCCGGGTCACCGGGGGTATTGGTGACACTACTTGACTTGAGCTTATTTTTATGAAATATTATTAATCGTTATCGTACAATGAAAATGTTACTTTTACAAGTTTACTTGTATATGAATATTTGATTTTTGCTTTTATGTACTCTTTAAAAGCTTTTGATATTTTTTGTAAATGTTTTCGATTGCGTATTATGCAATGCTTATTGAGTTGATAGCTCACCCCTAGTCATTTAACATTTTGCAGACAGTGATTCTTAAGAGCTTACCGCTAGGGCGATAGACTTGGAGTTGGAAGTGATTGAGATTTTATATAACGACTCCCTTTGATTTTGTTACTTAGAATTTGAAGTTAGGATTCTCGGAATCGTTTTAAAATCCTTTAGCTTGATTTGGACCTTATTGTTGGTTTTGTTTGGAGATATATTTACGTTGGAGAATGACTTATTTGGAGGTATTTTATAATTATTAATTTTCTTTTGTGAATTAATTTCTGATTTATGATAGAACATTCCATATCAAAGTGCTTGATTACTCTTTGAATTTTGGGGTGTTACAATTGTGACAACTTATTGCACTATGAGAAAACAAGAATATATCTTACTATGTTCCAACAATGCGGTTGGTGTATCCTTCAATGCTCTCCTCCGAATATTCTAGCCATACCAAAGTCTGAAATTTTCGAATTTAGTGCAGAGTCCAATAAAACATTACTGGCTTTTAAATCTCTATGGATGATCCTCAATCTCGAATCCTGATGTAAATACAAGATTCCTCGAGCAATCCCGCAAATAATTTCAAAGCGTTTATTCCAATCTAACAATGTCCTTTTCGTTTCATCTGAATCCAATGTTGAAACTTCTATTAAATCAATGTTATCAACAAAAACAAAAAATAAAGTATCAAGTGACAAGAAGAATATAAATACATGCTGAAGATGAAAACATCCAAGCTTTTGTTAGGCACATATTCATAGACTAACATTTTCTCTTCTGCTTCAATGCAACAACCTAAAATGCTTACAAGATTCTTGTGTTGAAGTTTTGCAGTAAGAGTTACTTCATTTTTGAACTCTCCGATTCCTTGTCCAGAGTATTTCGATAGTCTTTTAATTGCTATTTCTTGTCCATTTGGAAGCACACCCTGAAACCATTTCGACATTAACTACGTATCACCTTCCTTTTCGATAGCTTAATTAGGTGAGAAATAAGCAACTCAATTAGTTCTCAATTCACTGAAAAGGTTCAAATTGAGAGACTTGAGGAGGGAGATCGCTACCTTATAAACAGAGCCAAAACCACCTTCTCCAAGTTTATTTTCAATAGAAAAATTATTTGTGGCTGCAGCAATGGTGCTGAAATCAAACAATGGTAAATCTGTATTTCTTCTATTCCCATCTTGATCCTTTCCGCTTAACGAGACATAAAGGAAGGTTGAGCTTGTAAAAGTACAATAAGTAAAATCCCTACTTCTCGATTTCACTTGTACCGAACACAAATTCTTGTTCAACTTTTTATGCATTAATAGAGACTGTAAAATAGTGCATATATAAAACCTGAAAACAAAAAAAAGAGCGAAAGAGAAATTTGATTACCTTTTATTTTCCTTCTGTAAAACCAATATACAAGGGCAACCAAGAGCAGAATTGCAACAGAATAACTGATCACAATTGCCACAATTTCTTTCTTCCCAAGTGAACCATTCTTCGCATGCAAAGCTAAATAGAAGAAAAACAATCCACATTTTTTTCTGTCAAAAATTCAATTAAGTGACCTAACCAAGCCAGAGGACATGTCAATAGAAAATCATAATATATGTCAAATAACTGAATGAGCATGTTAATGTAACTAGAGGCTGCCAGCTTTCGGATTTTGGGGGGCCAATTAATTTGAAAAACTATTAAAATTTTAACAAAAAATGAAAATAATAAAAAACATTAGAATTTTTATTTTATTTTAATAAAACAGTGGGCTTGGAGGGCCATGGCCCTCACCCGGCTCACCAACAACGTGGCTTTGCCACTGAATGTAATCACCGCCCCATGTGGTTTGGTGATAAATGACATTCATTCAGTCTAGTAATATCTAATCAGATTCTAGTCGTCACACTATGGGTGGTATAAGTTGAAAAACAAAGGCCAACTAATAATAAATGAGTTCGTTGCAATGAAATTAATTAGACAGATACCTAACTCAGCTACATTGACACGAACATATAAATCCTGTCCAGCATTTGTATACGTTCTTGTATCAATCAAGTCCCCGTGATAAGTCAAGCATCCAATCCCCGAATTGCTCTCAGAATATGCACTTGTGTAAGCTATACAAGAACAGTTGCTCAAACACTTAATCTCACACTGTTTCAAATCCAAACTCATGTCCACACATGTGACCGATGTGTCGGGGACCTTCACACGTGCTACTTTTATGGACCCTTCTCTGTTTTGACACGTGGACATCCCCAGCTTCCTCTTGCATCCGCCTGACCCATCTCTCAAATACCATTCTCGTGGGTACTTGGGTTCGTATCCGGGTAGGCATGTGCACTCAAACACATCCGAGCGATACGAGTTACAATTACTATTTGGCCCGCAGTGATTGTAATAGTCACACTGCTCCTTCAGGGCGGACCAGAACCCAAACCATTTGTTTTCGTGTCTGTTCCAGGTGAAACGTTGCTGCATTCCGGACTCATTCACTACCATTCTTGATAAAATAGTGGGGTCAGTAACACCAAACATTATAGAAACTTCATCTTGATTGTTGACAAAATTGTAATTAGAGGCAGGATCAGTGGCCATTTCCGGTACCCTGCTCCATCTTTGTCCGGTCCATGACCCGGTTTGCCACCATTTATCCGAACCCTTGTATAGTGACAACTGAGGAAATCCTGTAGGGTCAATCCTGTAAGAGTAGTTCCCGGTTCCAAGATCATCCGGGGATTTCCAGGACGATAAGAACCGATTCAGACCTGTTTTTCGATCCAATCCAAGTTTCATAAACGGAAGCATAGTATCTGTAGGATAATCAAAACTTTGCCACAACATATTTTCACTACCATTCTGAGACAAAACAAGATTTCCGGAATGTAAAAGCTGAGCTACCGTGTCGTTATATTAGAATAGATAATTCGTATATATTATCTTTCCTTTGTATTGCCTATATTATAGTAGGACTCCTAGTAGGACTCCATATATTGTAGTAACAACTTCCTGACTTGTAGGAATGGTTAGAATTCTCACTTTGTACAAATACACGTTTCCTGTATCAATAATATTCATTCAAGCAAATTCTATCTTTCTTTCATCTTTTCATGGTATCAAAGCAAAACTAAGATCCTGATCCGCCGCCACACTCTAATCTCTCGTGTAGCATCTCTATCTTTTAGCCATCATGGCCAATGATGAAGTACCACCACCGCCTCCTATCTCTGGCAAAGAAATTGCCGATTTTAACACTGCTGCAGATTCTTCAAGATCGAATGTCTCAAACCCATTTTTCACTCATCATTCAGATCATCCAGGTTTGGTTTTGATTTCCAAACCCTTGAACGGAGACAATTATTCTACCTGGAAAAGGGCTATGACTTTGGCCTTAAATTCCAAAAATAAACTGGGTTTTGTCAATGGCTCCATCAATGCTCCTTCAAAAACAACAGATCTTGAAGGCTATGTAGCTTGGTCTCGGTGTAATGATATGGTCCACTCCTGGATCATCAATGCTCTCAGTCCGGAAATTTCAGATAGTGTGATTTATTATTCTATTGCTCATGAAGTTTGGGAAGATCTTTGTGAGCGATTCTCTCAAAGCAATGCCCCTTGAATCTTTGAAATTCAACATGATATAGCTTATCTTCGACAAGAACAACTCTCTGTCTCTGCTTATTACACAAAATTGAAGGGTCTATGGGATGAATTAGCTTCCTACAACGATGTAGTCCTTGGGGCACAACAAGATCAACAAAAATTAATGCAATTTCTGATGGGATTGAACGATTCTTACAGTGCTGTTTGTGGACAAATTCTCTTGATGAATCCCCTTCCTTCGGTTCGTCAAGCGTATTCCTCTGTCTCTCAAGAAGAGAAGCAGCATCTCCTGAGTTCAACGCATGCTGCAGCTGATTCTGGTGGCAGTGCAACCATGGTGGTTCGAAGCAAATCCACTCCAATCAGGTCTGAAAGATCCAACCACCAGTTAGGATCACATGATTTCCGTTCGCAAGAGAAGCCACTAGAAAATCTCAGTGGGGTGCGCTGATTTGACCAAGACAAGCGCCGCACTGGTTCTGGAAGAGGAAGCCCAAATTGCTCTCATTGTGGAGACATGGGCCATTGGGTCCAAACCTGCTATGAACTGATTGGGTATCTAGTGGGTCATCCAAAAGCAAAGGGCCAAATACGTTACAATAACAATAACAAGCCTGCTAACAAAACTAATCATGTGTTTCCTACAGCTAATCATGTGTTCGAGGGGTTTTCTAAAGAAGATGTGAATCAAATTGTTGGGATTTCGCAGATTCAAATGAAACAGCTCTTGTCACTTATTGACAACAAAAATGAAGGTTCTAACTCTCAAGCAAATGCCACCATCAAGCCAGGTTTGTCTACAGTCACTTCTCGCAATTGGATCATTGATAGCGGGGCAACGGATCATATTTCTTCCTCATTTAATTTATTTTTCCGCAAAAATAAAAATTGCTCGTTGCCTCCTATATTGCTGCCTAGTGGAGAAAAAGCTAATATTGTTGCAAAAGGATCATTACCTTTGAATTCTGTTTATTATTTGCACGATGTGCTATGTGTACCTACTTTTAAAGTTGATTTGATGTCAGTTAGTCGTCTAACAAGGGCCCTGAATTGTTCAATAACTTTTTTCCCTTATTGGTGTATTTTGCAGGATCTGGCTACGAGGAGGATGATTGGTTTGGGTAAACAACGTAACGGACTTTACTATTTGGTGGCATTAACGACGGAGAAATAAAAAATCACCTCACCTGCCAACCGACCAGCTTGCAATCTCACCATCTCATCCACCGATCTTTGGCATAAACGTTTAGGCCATGCATCACCACCTCGTTTAAGTTTCATTGCTAAGAATTTTAAAATTTTTTCCATTCAGTCGAATAATGCTTGCCATAAATGTCCTTTGGCTAAGCAAAGTCGTTTACCTTTCAGTCCTAGTGTAATTTCATCTATAAAACCTTTTGAGTTAATTCATTGTGACATTTGGGGTCGTTATCGACACCCTTCTCTTTTTGGTGCTTATTACTTCCTTACTATTGTTGATGATTTTACACGTTTCACATGGATTTTTTTAATGCGACACAAAGATGAAGCACAATCACTTTTAAAACGATTTTTCAGTTTTGTTTTCACTCAATTTGAAACTCACATTAAGACTTTTCGAAGTGATAATGGTGGAGAATTTATTTTGCTTCGTTCTTTTTTTCAAGATAATGGTGTCGTTTTTCAACACTCTTGTGTTTAAACGCCTCAACAAAATGGGGTTGTGGAACGAAAGCATCGTCACATCTTGCAAGTAGCTCGGGCTTTGAAATTTCAAGCTCAACTTCCTACCCAATTTTGGGGGGAATGTGCTCTTACTGCTGTGCACATCATCAATAGGCTACCGTCTCCAGTTCTCTCTTTTAAAATCCCTTTCGAACTTCTCTACTCAAAACCCCCTTCTTTTTCTTACCTCCGTGTCTTTGGTTGTTTAGCCTATGCTACTAATGTTCATATGTCTCACAAATTTGACCGTCGTTCCATACCCTCGATTTTTATCGGCTATCCTATTGGTCAAAAAGCTTACAAATTATTCGATTTGTCGACCAAAAAGATTTTCACTAGCCGCGATGTAAAATTTCATGAAGATTTTTTTCCTTATGCGTCTGTCAGGTCTAATCCCTCTTCACACACTGAGTCTGGCCCAATTCCTCTTGTGGCCCACGACATATCTTCTTCTTTTTATCCCAATCCAAACACTTCTCAGCCACACACATCACCACTTCCAGTCACGTCTTCTCCTTCTCCATATCTCCCATCTGCGTTTGTCCCCTCTTCTTTGCCGAAATCCCGATCTCCTCACCGTTCATCACGACAATCATCCCATTCACCCACTCCTTCACCATCATCTCCTTCACCCACTCTGTCGCCATCATCTCCTGACATCCCATCGCCACAATCCCCTTTATCCACTCCATCGCCGGATTCCTCGACCAGCCCACTCCCACATCTGTCTCCACTATTACCTGACCCCAATCTTGACCCTGTTCCATTCCGTCGTTCTAGCCGCCAAGCTGGTCCACCGGCCAAACTCAGCGATTATGTCTGCTCCGCTGTTTACTCCGACCAATCGCTCTCCTTATTGCCGGGTCCGACCAAAGGTACGTGTTATCCACTAGCCAATCATGTTTCGTATCATAGATATCAACCGGCCTATCGATCCTTTGTTGCTCAGCTCAGTTCTATCACTGAACCTCGGTCTTATTCGGAAGCCGTCGCTCATCCTGAGTGGCAGGAGGCAATGTGTTCCGAATTGCAGGCTCTCCAAGCCAATGGCACTTGGTCTCTCACTTCACTATCGGTTGGCAAGACCCCTATTGGCTGCAGATGGGTGTATAAAATTAAGCTCCGTTCGGATGGATCTATCGAGAGGTATAAAGCCCGATTGGTCGCCAAGGGTTTCACTCAACTGGAAGGTGTCGATTATCAGGATACTTTTTCACCCATTGCCAAGATCGTTTCCGTTCGCTGCCTACTCGCATTGGCCACAGCCCGTGGTTGGTCCCTTCATCAGATGGACGTCAACAATGCTTTTCTTCACGGTGACTTGGCTGAGGAAATTTATATGTCTCCGCTGCCAGGGCTTCGGCGACAAGGGGAGAAAGACTTGGTGTGTCGCCTTCATAAGTCCTTATACGGTTTGAAACAAGCATCTCGCCAGTGGTTCGCCAATTTCTCAGAAGCTATTTGCTCAGTTGGATTTATACAATCTCGAGCTGATTACTCTCTATTCACCAGGACACAAGGCAAGTCTTTTACTGCTCTTTTAATATATGTTAATGATATTCTGATTACTGGTAATGACTCTGTTAGTATTGCTGCAACTAAGAAATTCCTACATAGTCATTTTCATCTGAAAGATCTTGGTAATTTGAAATACTTCCTTGGTATTGAAATTTCTGCTTCTAAGAAAGGAATTTTTATTTCTCAATGTAAATATGCCTTAGAAATTATAGAGGATGCATGACTGTTGGGCGCAGCCCCTGTTGATACTCCGATGGAACGAGGCTTGAAATTATCGGACAAGAGCGATTTGCTCAAAAATTCGAGTCAGTATAGAAGATTAGTCGGAAGATTAATTTACTTGACTGTTTCAAGACCAGATATAACATATGCAATACATGTCTTGAGTAGATTTATGTATCAGCCTTGAAAATTCCATATGGAGGTAGACCTTCGGGTTGTCTGATATTTAAAAGGTGCACCTGGCCAGGGCTTATTTTTCTCTTCTAATAGTGATTTCAAGTTAAGGGCTTATTGTGACTCAGATTGGGCAGGTTGTCCACTCACTAGAAGATCCACTACAGGTTATTGTGTCTTTCTTGGACCTTCATTGATATCTTGGAGGTCAAAGCGACAGAAAACCATTTCTCTCTCTTCTACCGAGGTAGAATATCGAGCCATGACAGGAGCCTACTGTGAGTTAACATGGCTGCGTCATCTATTAAGGGACTTGGGACTTTCACACCATGACCATGCTTTACTGTATTATGACAACAAGGCTGCCTTACACATTGCAGCCAACCCAGTTTTTCATGACCGAACTAGACATATTGAGATGGATTGCCATTACATTAGAGACAAGATTCATGATGGTTCAGTGATTAGGAAGAAAGTACTGAGGAGAGTGATTCGCAAGTGGAGACTCCACGGCAGATGCCACAGCAGGTACCAAGACAGATTCTGCAGCAGCGCCAAGCACTAGATCGTGAAGACAATCGGCGGTGGGAGTCGGGAATGAAAACTGAAATCCCAGAATTTCAGGGCAGCCTTTCACCTGAAGAGTTTCTCGATTGGCTTGGAGTAGTAGAAGAAATCTTGGAGTTCAAAAACGTACCGATAAATGCAAGAGTAGCTTTGGTGGCAACTCGACTTCAAGGGCGCACCGCAGCTTGGTTGGCAGCAAATCAAGATTACACGGACTCGAATGGGCAAACCGAAAATTACAGATTGGGAGAAAATGGTTCGAAAGTTACGCGCAGAATTTTTACCACATAATTTTCGAAAATTGATGTATCAAAGATTACAAAATTTGCGTCAAGGTATGAGATCAGTAGATGACTAAACAACACAATTCTACCAATTGATTGTGCGCAATGATATTCAAGAAGCCCAAGATCAATTAGTATCAAGATATTGCGGAGGTTTGCGAGCACAAATTCTAAAGGTCATGAATCTCTTTGATCCGATCACAGTTTCAGAAGCTCATCAGAGGGCCTTGCAAATAGAGAAGACAGTATCAAGACGAGGAGGCGGACTGCTTTCTTATGGTGGTAGTGGTGTGACGGGAAGAACTGGGAACAATAGCAACTCAACCAACCAACCAGCTACCATGGGAAACAACAGCAGTGCACAGAAAAAAATTTTAGCGCCAAACCAACAGCCAAGACCGACAGGAGGGCTGAAGTGCTTCAGTTGTGGGGAGGTTGGGCATCGGCAATCGGAATGCAAGGCAGCAGGCAGACGAGGGTTGATCGCTGAAACAGGGGAGGAAGATGTGGCTGAATTTGGAGATGAACTGCAGCTTGAAGAAGAAGAGATGATTGATGAAGATTTAGTGGAGGGTGATGTGGGTCCATTGTTAATGGCCCAACATGCATTGTTAACAATTGATGATGAACCAACACTTGATAAAAATCTCACACCTGGCAGATTTGAAGATAGGTCTTTTACACCTGCGTTAGTTACACTGGATGATGATCCAACATTTGATGACATTCCCACACTTGGCAGATTTGGGGAGAAATTTCATACGGCAGCAACAAGTGGCAAGGAAATATCCTTGTGCATTGGAGACTGCCTATCACCCAGTTTGGAGGTCGTGGACAGCGGCCACATACCTGAGATTCGTGAATCGGCCATGGTGACAAGACGGACGTTCTTGACTCCATGCGCTGACGAGAATAATTGGTTGCGTAACAATGTCTTTCAATCCACATGTACTATCCTGGGCAAAGTGTGCCGATTTATTGTTGACGGAGGGAGTTGTGAAAACATTATTTCTACGGAGGTGGTGCGCAAATTGGAGATCAAAACCGGAACTCATCCGAAACCATACAAATTGGCTTGGCTGCAGAAGGGGGGAGAAGTCACGGTATCGCAGCGTGCTCTTATTGATTTTTCAATTGGCAAGCATTACAAAGATCAAGTGTGGTGTGATGTGGTTCGTATGGACGCTTGTCACTTATTACTCGGGCGACCATGGCAATACGATCGCAAGGTAAGACATGATGGTTTTAAAAATACTTACTCTTTTCTTTTTGACAGTATCAACATTGTGTTAGTACCAAGCAAGCCAACTGAAAAATTCAAGGCAACCGAAGGATCCAACCTTCTCTCGTGCTCCAATTTCGAATTAGAGATGGAAGATACCGAGACAGTGTACTTGTTACTAAACAAGGAGGTGGCCGCTAAAGTGGAAGTCCCAGAGGCCGCGTTACCTTTGCTTGCGGAGTTTGCGGAAATATTTCCTGAAGATTTACCGGAAGGACTTCCACCATTGAGAGATATCCAACATCAGATTGATCTCGAGCCGGGGGCTATGTTACCAAACCGTCCACACTATCGGATGAGCCCAAGTGAGCATAAGGAGCTGCGAAGACAAGTTGAGGATTTACTCGCCAAAGGTCATATCCGCGAAAGCCTTAGTTCGTGCACGGTACCGGCACTATTAATTCCAAAAAAAGACGGATCATGGAGAATGTACGTGGACAGTCGTGCCATCAATAAAATTACAGTCAGGTATCGATTTTCGATCCCTCGATTGGATGATCTCCTAGACCAACTAAGTGGGGCAACGGTGTTCACAAAACTGGACCTAAAGAGCGGCTATCATCAAATAAGAGTTCGACTTGGGGATGAGTGGAAAACCACGTTCAAGGCGCGTGAGGGGCTCTATGAGTGGATGGTCATGCCATTCGGGTTGTCAAACGCACCAAGTACATTTATGCGTGTGATGAATCAAGCATTACGGCCATTTATAAGGAAGTTTGTAGTCGTCTATTTTGACGATATTTTGATCTTCAGTGCTGCCCATAGCTTACATGTTCAACACATTCAGGAGGTTTTAACAGTGCTAAAAAAAGAACAATTGTTTGCTGTAGTGAATAAGTGCGTCTTTATGGCTTTGAAGGTTTTGTTTTTGGGGTATATAATTTCGGGACAGGGTCTTCGAGTGGACAAAAAAAAAGTAGCAGCAGTACAACAATGGCCTAGTCCGACTAACATCACTGAGGTGCGAAGTTTTCATGGTTTGGCGGCGTTTTATCGTCGATTCATCCCTCACTTCAGTAGTATCATGGCTCCAATTACTGATTGCTTAAAGGAAAAAAAAATTTCAGTGGACGCAAGCTACGGAAGAAGCGTTTCAGCTCATCAAGTTGCGCCTAACTACTGCCCCAATCCTAATTTTGCCGGATTTTTCGCAACCCTTTGAACTGCACAGTGATGCGTCCAAGGTAGGGGTGGGGGCTGTCTTGAGTCAAGCAAGCAAACCAGTTGCTTATTTTAGTGAAAAACTAACCGGCGCAAGGGTAAGGTACAGCACTTATGACATCGAATTCTACGCGGTGGTTCAAGCCGTCAAGCATTGGAGACACTATCTTTTTCACCGTGAATTTATTCTCTACACGGATCATGAGGCCCTTAAACATCTCCATAGCCAGGATAAAATTTCAGCTCGTCATGCCTCCTGGTCCGCTTATCTGCAACAATTTTCTTTTGTTCTGAAGCACAAGTCAGGTGCGTCTAATAGGGTAGCCGATGACTTAAGTCGACGAAGCAATTTACTGTCCAAAATGTCAGTCTCGGTACCAGGCTTTGAGACATTCCAAGAACTGCTGCAAGCTGACCCATATTTCGGCCCTGTCATGGCAGATTTGGACTCCACTAAAAACAGGGAATTTTTTTTGGTGGACAGCTTCTTGTTCCGAGGAAATCAGTTGTGCGTGCCTGAAGGGAGCTTGCGCTTACATATAATCAAGGAATTACATGGAGAGGGGCATGTTGGTAGAGACCGCACTCTACAGCTGGTCAGGGACAGCTATTTTTGGCCAACGATTCGGCGTGAAGTGGACCGATTCGTGGAGCGTTGCCATGTATGTCAGGTTGCGAAAGGCAAGGCAACAAACGCTGGACTTTACATGCCGCTGCCCATTCCTTCACAACCATGGACGGAACTGAGCATGGATTTCGTGTTAGGATTGCCAAGGACTCAACGGGGGTTTGATTCAATTTTTGTGGTTGTTGACAAATTCTCTAAAATGGTCCATTTTATTCCATGTAAAAAAACCACTGACGCAGTGAATGTGGCTTAGCTTTTTTTTCGCGACATTTATCGCCTACATGGTTTGCCGAATTAGATTGTCTCGGATCGTGACACTCGGTTCCTTAGTCATTTTTGGCGCAGCCTATGGAGGATGGTGAATACGCAGCTAAATTTCAGTAGCGCCTATCACCCGCAAACGGATGGTCAAACCGAGGTGGTGAATCGGTCGCTTGGTAACTTGTTGAGATGCTTGGTCGGTGACAATGCTCGTACATGGGACCAGAAACTAAGTCAGATGGAGTTTGCTCATAATCATGCCACAAATCGGAGCACGGGTTTTAGTCCATTTCAGATTGTATACTCGATGCTTCCTCGAGGGCCACTTGATTTACTGCCGTTGCCTAACATGACTCGAGTTAATGGCAAGGCTGAAGAGTTTGTGCAGAAACTGCAGGTCACTCATGCCCAGGTGCGTGACAATTTGGCGAGGTCATCAATTAGATACAAGCTGGTTGCTGACAGGAAACGTAGGCATGTGGAGTTTGAGGTTGGGGACTTTGTGTGGGCTGTTCTCACGAAGGATCGTTTCCCTGTTGGCGACTACAACAAGCTTGCTGTGAAGAAAATAGGGCCATTGGAGGTGCTTGAGAGGATCAACCCAAATGCTTATCGTTTGCGGCTTCCGAGTCACATTCGAACTGCTGATGTGTTTAATGTGAAGCATTTGGTTCCTTATTTCGCTGACGATTCTTCTACTGATATGGATTCTACGTCGAGGTCGACGTTTCTTTCACTTGGGGAGGATGATGCAGCAGCATCTGGTGCGTTGGGTTGCTTGGCATACACGAATTGCAGCAAAGTGGGTATTCTGGCTAAGAAAGGGCGTGACTTGGCAAGTTGTGTTGACATGGAAGAAAGGGGGCAGTTGCTGTGAGTTGGCCGTTTGGGCTCCTTAGTTTTTTAGGATTCAATTTCCTTTTTCGTAATCTTTTTTATTTAGGAGTTGTTTTCTTTTCCTAGTTAGGATTTCTTTTAGTTTTAGTTTAGAATTTGATTCCTTGTGGGAATTAATTTACTGTTTTTCTATTTAAGTTGTTGGAATTCTATTTGTTTTGTTTAGTTGATTTATTAATAAAATTTCAGAGATAGTTTTCTCAAATCCAATTACTACATTCTTTGCGAAGTTTGGAGTTCTTGAAGCCTGTCAATAATCCTTCGTGCACAAAGTTGATTATTTTCAGTAGGTTGCTTTCCAAATTAGTCTCGCGAGTTTTTCTCGTATAGCTTCCGCTACACCAAAAGGTGATAGTTTGGGGAGAAGTGTTAATAAAGATAGTTATAGGGTGGCTTCTTTGTGTAGTTTTGAGAGTGATTTGGCTAATAGACAGAGTGTTATGGTCTTTGGTTCGGAAGATGAGTCGTGTGGGGGTGTGGGCATTTTGGGTAACCAAGTGGTTTATATTAATTTTAAAGAAGGTACAGATTCGAAGGGGGGTAATTTTTGTGATCCAGCTATTGATCTTTTTGTTGGTCTTGAGGGTTTGGATCTTTTTGTTTGGAAAGGAAAGGTGGGGGATTATTCTTTGTGCTCATCTGTTGCAAGGCGAAGTAATAAGAATTTTTTTCCTTCAAGATCTCACCGAATGAAGACTAGAAGTGGGGCTTGTGGTTTTGATTTCAGTACTGTAGAAGATGTGTTGGTGGACCGAATTGCTAGAGGGAATGAAGTTGTCAAAGTCTAGTTTCAACTGTGCTTTGACTGTTGGGGTTTAGGGGCTAGGGGCTTTGGCGGTTCGGTTTTCGTTTTTGCGTTAGTTGGCTGTTGGGTTGTTCTTTCAGCTTGTTTGCGGTCTTGGGATGGGTTTTCTTTTTGTTGCTTGTTTTGTTTGTGCGTTTGCCCCTTGGGCCTCTTGTATCCTCAGTTTTTGCCACTTGATTTATAAACTTGCTGTTATAAAAAAGAAGAAGAAGCTATGAATTGAACTGGGTTCCAGTTGTTGTCTCTAATGCATGAAGTGAACCGAAGAGATTGAATATCACAAACAGTACCAAGAGACAGAGAGCTCTATAACACCCCATGAAGATAAGTGTTTGGACTGCGTTTCTCGGATGTGCCAGTATCTGTGACAACTTCTATGAGCATCCAGCAATACTGCAATATTAATATAGTATCCACTTGTTTCACGTGATTTTGAAACAAGTGAAACCTGACAAATTCATATAAAAAAAATTCTATTCATCTTCTCAAAATATAATAACTGTAATTTATACAACACCTTGGGGAAACCTGATGAATTCATCGAGCGTTAAACGTTGTAATCGTCACCTCATTAAATGAACACTTTGTTCCTGTAGTGGAGGAATTTGGTTCATTCTTCCTGATAGCAAATGTAGATTTCTTGGGAGAAGGAAGTATAGTTTCATTGCATAACATAAAAACTACGGTCGACATGCTTGGCCTGTCTCTCGCGTTATCTTGAGCGCATAAGAGCCCGACCTGGATGCACCTCAGAAGTTCATTTGAAGGACATGAATCAGCTATGCATGAGTCAGCTATCTCCAGGGCCTTACCTTCTCTCCAGAGTTCCCATGTCTTATATGATTATATCCAGCATTACATGAGAATACAAAAAACAAATGTCAGTTTCAAGCAAACGTATGATGAATAGAACATGAACACAAAAGATTAGGCAGCAACTTACATATTGTATCAAATTTGAGTATGGATCATCGTGGAAAAAGCCCCAGCTCTTTTTGCCACTTATGATTTCTAATACTATGACTCCAAAACTGAAAATGTCTGATTTCATTGAGAAGACACCGTCTAGTGCATATTCTGGTGACATATAACCACTGCAAGCCACATATATAAATGACTTTATAAGTTATTGCATACTCCTAACTAGAGATCCATTTCATTTATATGTTATGAAGATATTGTAAGGAATTTAATAATAATAATCCATACAATAAAGAAAATAGATTAATTTGACATTCCACGTGTTTTGTGTTGACTTACTAGGTTCCAACAACTCTTTTTGTATTTCCTTGGGTTTGATCCCCTCTAAATATTCTTGCAGTACCAAAATCAGAGATTTTGGGTTTCATCTCCCCGTCTAAAAGAATATTACTAGCTTTTAGATCTCTGTGGATAATTCTTAATCTAGAATCTTCATGAAGATAAAGGATCCCTCGTGCAATTCCTAAAATTATATCAAAACGCATTTTCCAATCCAACAATATCTTTCTTGATTGATCTGCATTAGTTACATTGTATCACATATAATAAATATTAGATTAAACACAAGCAATACACACTCACAACTAGTGCAAAACTAAGGAGTAAACATACCAAAAATGAAGTAGTTCAAGCTTTTGTTAGGCATAAATTCATAGATTAACATCTTCTCATCTTTCTCTGTACAATAACCCAAGAGCCTTACAAGATTTCTATGTTGAAGTTTTGCAATCAATAAGACCTCATTTTTGAATTCTAGGATCCCTTGTCCTGAATTCTCTGATAATCTTTTGACAGCTACCTCTTGTCCATCAGGTAATTGACCCTGAAAAATCAATTAGAATTTTACTTATATTAGTTCGCCAAAGTTATCAACATTGCTTTTTGCTTCTTGCGCTTTTGACAGCAGCTCTAGAATTTGATTACTCCAATCTCATATAGATTAAGAGTAGCTTTGTTCTACTCATAGATGACAGAATAGCAGGGTTTCAGGTGTGAGATTCTACATGATTATTCTAGTGAGATCCCGCACATGATAATTTTTATGACAGATCGAGAATATAATTTTCTGGAAAGCGCTGTCGTATCTCCAAAATAAAGAGAAATTACCTTATAAACAGGGCCAAAGCCTCCTCGTCCAAGCTTATTAGCAGAGGAAAAATGGTCTGTTGCAGCCATCACAGTACTTAGCTCAAACAATGTCAATTCTATATTCTCACTTTGACCACTGCTGTTAGGAGAGTTCTTGTGGGTAGACGAACTTCTTGCCGAATCCAAAAATAAACTCTGACGAAGCTGTTTTTTCTTCTTCTGCTCTGTAATAAGAAATTTATTTTCACATACAGAAGAAAGAAAAGTTATTCAGTATTCTACAATTGAATAAGATATATAGCTATTAGTACTTTGAATCACCTTTCCTCTTCACTTGCCTCCTCCACAAGTAGTAAAGGCACACGGCTGCCAGAAGCATTTCCACAACAACGGGAACAATAATAAAAGCAAGTGTACTTTTTGTTGCTAGAAAGTGTTTTGAGTTTTTGCGGGCATCTGCAGCTGGAAAGCAGAAGTTTTCATTCAGATTAGTTGTTCAAATCACCCTGAAAACAAAAACTTGAGGGTCTATTCTGCCAGGTCGATCAGGTTCAATAAAACTAATCGATGTAGCATATAAAATGAAAAATTGAATAGCATATATTTATATTTATACCTAGTTCCACAGCATCAACTCTCAGGTAAAAGTCTTGTCCTTCTTTATAGAGTCTTATGTCTGTTAACTCATCATACCATGTTATGCAGCCTTGTTCACTTCCGGTAACATCTAAAATAGCATACCCTGTACAATTACAACTCTTCAAGCACTTTCTCTCACACTCCTTCAAGTTCATATTACTATAAAGAGTAGAATTTCTGGCATCTGGTAACTTTACAGCTTCCAGTCTCACAAACCCCTCCCCATCACCCTTGCCGCAGCCATCCATTTTTCTTGTTTCTGAACATTTTAGGAACAAGTCTTGAGGATACGATGGTTGAAAACCAGGCAGGCATGCACAATGCACGGCATTCTCATCGTTGCAAATTTGATTTGCACCACATAGATTATACTCATCGCACAAGTCCTGTGGTGCCATCCAGAATTTCGACCATTCTTGGCTCTCACGCCAAATTAATCTACTCAAGGTTCCCATTGGCTCCAGCACAAGTGTAGAGAAAAGGGGGCCGTTCTTCGATGAGAATGTATAATAGCTTTCATTTTCATTGTTGACAAATGTGTAATTGACAAGATCAATCTGATCAGAGTAATCAACCTTGTGGCCTTGGCGTCTAGTGACTACATTTGGTACACCATTCAGGTTGCGACCATTCCAAGGACCACAACGCCAATATGGACCGGAGCTTCTGTACAAAAAAAACTGAGGTATGCCATGAGGGTCAAGCCTTAGGGAGAATTCTCCAGGCGTCGGATCATCAATTGACTTCCATGAAGTTAGGATATGGTTGAGATCAGTTTTCCAGTTCAATCCAAACTTCATACTAGGAAGTATCGTGTCTGTGGGATAATCAAAGCTTTGCCATATAATGGTTTCTTTAGCTACCAGAACCAGATTTCCTGAATCCAACAGTTTGGCAGTGGAGGTGTATGTTGGCACCGAGACATTGGTAGACCAAAGAGAAATGCTATCATTGCCACAAAAGACTGCAAGATTCCCGTCTCCACCAATCTTGAAAATGCCAGCAAAGTTCTTAATCGGAGTTCCTCTGTTGGCGACCCAAACGACCTTTTGTTCTGAGATTTTGTTGAGCCATATACCAACATAACGAGCCTGAGACTTGCCGGGGCTGAAGAATCCCAGTTTGAAGTTTCCATCAGAGGATACAAGGCTTCCGTTTTCACTATCAGCTATGAACTGGGTTCCAGTTATTGTGTCTAATGCATGAAATGAACAGAAGAGTTCTGATATTACAAACAGTGCTGAGATACATAGAGCTCTGTTACACCCCATGAAGATAAGTGTTTGTGATGAAATAGGTGCCGCAAATTCTAGAATGCTGAAGAGTTAATGCTAACCTTCTAGAGACTACTAGCAAGATGCTTCTGGTTTCATCAGAGAATTAACTAGAGCTATCTCCAATCTTCTAAACAATTTAAAAATATTTTTTTCAAGATTATCGTAATTATTAAGTAAAGTTGATGCAACTTGTACTAGTTGTTGCCGACAACAACAAAGCCTATAGATACGCTTCATGAATCAACTTTTGTACACCCAATAAAAAAAAAAAAAAAGGAATACGATAAAAAAAAAAAAAAAAAAAAGGAATACTTTGTAATCAATCAATTCAACAAAGTATAAAGAAAGCTTATCCGATAAGAGTGCTCTCATACTAAGACTGCTCTCATACTAATTAAAATAAAGGAGATAAAAAGCTCCCGAGCTCCGAATACTAACGGTGGTATCAGAGCACAAAATATTAACAGTGGTATCAGAGCAGTGTACGATCATTGTCGGGCGTTCGTTCGTAAGTTGTCATTATGGCTGAATCAAGTCATTCATCAGTTTCAATGTCGGTCCCAGTACTCAATGGCGACAACTACGACTTCTGGAGCATCAAGATGTAGACATTCTTTCAGTCTCAAGATCTTTGTGAGTGTTGCATTTTTTGGCTCATCAAAACCCAATTCAAGGCTTAGGAAGGAAATCCTAATTGGATAAGGAGGAAATAAAGTGTGCACATAATTTCATATTGGATTAGGAAATTAGATTTTCTCAAGAATCCCAAATCAACTAGGATAAGGAAATAAGTTAGCTTTTTTTATTCTAAGAGGATTTAGGAGTCTTATTCTAGCACGGAATGTAACCCAAGTCCTATATCTATAAATAGGGATGCTGAGAATTTATTTTTAACACAAAAAACAGCAAGCATACAACGGGTAGAGAGCAAAAGTGATATAGAGGTTCTAACAAGTTTTAGGGGAATTAGCTAAGGGGTTTCAATAAGTTTCTTGTAACCAAGCATTTTTCTTCATAGTGCTAGTGATTTCTCAAGAGAGATCACACGAGGATGTAGGCAAAGTTAGCCAAACCTTGGTAAATTCTTGTCTTGTATGTGTGGCATGTCTTCTTTATCATTCATACTTTATTCCGCATATTCACATATCATTATCCTATAAGTTTGTAACCGTAGTCTATTGAGAAAACATGATCAATAAGGGAGTTTAAAATCAACAAATTGATATCAGAGCTTGGTCATAGCGTTTTTGAGACGGCAGGTGATAAGATCAATGACGTGAAGCCCATCATAATCGAGAAGTTTGATAGGAATGGTAACTTCACGTTATGGTAGAGGAAGATGAAGAATGTCTTGATTCAGTAAGATCTGCAGCATGCTTGTAATACTTGTATTTTTCAAACCGAATTAAATCAAGTGTTAACTGAAAATGTTAGAGAGGTAAATTTCCAATTAACAACTTTTAAACCACGACCTTGGTAGGTCACAATTGGAGAGGTACCACGACTGGTACCAGTACGTGCCAATAAAGACGAGATAAGTGTGGAACAAATCAAAGATAAAGACAAATATATGTATGTATTTATCAAGAGAAAAACAAGGGGATGGTTCTTTCCATTGATAAACAACAAACGACATACATCTGAATAGTACAATGATGGTGTAATGGTGTTTTTGACACAATAGGCGATGGCGAATCCGTGTTAGTCGATAAGTGGAAAAACTATTTCTAGTTCTAACCCCTCTTTTTCTTCAGAGAACTCTGTCGTTCTTATAGGTCCCAATTCCTGCTGTCCATTCTGTTAATTTAATCGATTGATTTAGCAATTAAAGGGACACTGATTAGGCATTGATAGAGGTTGTGTTTAGGCGCGGGGATTGCCCCCAAAATCAAGTGATTTGTTTCCCTTTTGGGTGAGATTGATAGAGTTGACTATTCCCGTTTAAATTGAGTTTACGAATGGCGGGAAAAGGTCAACTTTCTTTGTATAAGGATGTTACTGCGTGCTGCTCTTCTCGTAGTATGGTCTTGGTTCCTTGGTGTACCAGTCCTTCCTTCCTTGATAGCTTTCTCCTTTGACGTACTGAGGTCTCTCTTATTGTCATAAACCCTGCTGCTTGGTGGATCGGTCCTAGGCGGGAATCGTGATACCGGGGTACTATGCATCATTGAATCGTGGTACCAGTACTCTTTAGGTATCAGGGAATCGGGACGATGTGGTAGCGGAACCCTCTGGACCTTGACTTCAATTTTTCCTGGTACTTGGGGACTGGAGTGACCTCGACCCTAGTCTTGATTCATGGATGGCGTGTATAAGTGTATTGATCCTGATTCTTTTACGAGGTAGCCGAATGCTCCCTGTAGCGTCTTTCTACTCCATGCAGTTGTGGCAAAGGTGGAAAATTCTTCTTTGGGTCCCTGCCTTTTTAGGCGGTTAACACTTGGTATTGAGATACACCAAGAAAAATCTGGAATCTTCGTGTCTCAAAAGAAATACACGGAGAGTCTACTCAAGAAATTCAAGATGAGCGAATGCAAGCCAGTAGCAACTCCTCTTATTACTAATGAAAAATTCAAAAAGGAAGATGGGTCAAACAAGGTAGATGTGTCACTTTATAGAAGTCTTATTGGAAACCTACTGTATCTGACTACCACAAGACCAGATATTATGTATGCTACAAGTCTACTTTCAAGATTTATGCAGAATCCGACTCAAGTTCACTATGGGGCAGCAAAGTGGATACTCAGATATTTGCAAGACACAAAAGACTATGGCATTTGGTTCAAACCTACTGATAAGCAGGGGCGTACTCAGGATTTTTTTACAGGGTGGGATAAAACAAAAGCATATATATATAATTAATGATAATAAAACTTTAGCAGTACTATAAAATTTCATTAATCGAAAAACAAAAACAAAGTGATGTAAGTAATTAGGTTCTGTTCGGTAATGTTTTTTGTTTTATGTATCTTCATTTGGAGACATGTAATTGATTTTCAAGTTTTCAGAAGCTGGAAAATTTTGAAAACGCATCGGGTAGAAATAGTTGAAAACAATATTCTAAAAAAAATGAACATGTATTTAACGAAATTGTTTTAAAAATACTTTTATATATATTATAAGAGTAAAAATAATATTATTTGCAGTTATATTATATTATATACATTATCAAAAACAATTAAATTAAGATAAAATTATATAAAATGATATTTTTTATCTATTAAAATAATTAAATTAATATAATCAGTTATTGATGACAATTTATTTATATATTATTATTTAATATAATTAGAATAATAAAAAAATTAATTTGATCTTTGAACTTTGAAGGGAGTGTACATGCAAAACAAACCAATGAATTGGAAAGAGGGAGAGAATTGGTACGGCGAGAGAAAGAGAAATAGAAAGAGATGGAGATAATTGGATATGATGTTGATGTGACCTTGTCTCTGTAGCTACTCTAACTCTATTATTAATTAAATAATATTAAATAAATTATAATTTTTTATTTTTTAACAAAAAGCTGACTTGGCTATAGCCCGGGTGAGCCCCCTCTAACATCCGCCTCTACCAATAAGTCTACATTGATTGGCTATACAGATAGTGACTTCAAGAAACAAAACAGTGTAGCACAGTCATCGGCAAAAGCTGAATACGTCGTAGCGGCTACTACAACTAGTTAAGCTATATGGTTGAGACGAACATTCGAAGATATGGGCGAAAAGCATAATCAAGCTACAAAGATCCTCTGTGATAGTAAATCCGTAGTTGCAATGCGCAAAAATCCCGTCTTCCATAGTCGAACAAAACAAATTGCAATCAAGTATCACTTCCTAAGAGAAGCCGAAGCAAATAAAGAAATTGAGCTTGAATATTACAAGACTAAAGATCAATTAGCAGACATTTTCACTAGGACATTGCCAAAAGCAAGATTCGAATTACTACGGAGCATGATGGGAGTCACCAAAATGTGCATCAAGGAGGAGTGATGAAATAAGTGCTGCACATTCTAGAATACTAAAGAGTTAATGCTAACCTTCTAAGACTGCAAGAAAGATGCTTTTGGTTTCATTAGAGAATTAACCAGAGGGTTAATTGTACAAACATACCCTCTATTTATCTAATAAAGCAAATTTTCAAATAAATTCCCTATTCAAACACAAACATCCCAATTGGAATGTGCTTGGGGTATGGAAAGTCAATAGTGCCTTTGGATAAAAGGGAAATGTTATTTTGATGGGTAAATTTCACAAACAACCCTGAATTTAGGTGTAATTGTATAAATATTCATTTGTTTTCTAATAATTACATAAATATACTCTATCGTCATTTGACTTTTGTTAACTTTAACCTTTAACCACATTTGTATCCCAAAATGACTAAACTACCCTTGAAAACTTATTTATCTTTTCTTTTATTATTTAAAAATATTAAAAATATATTTACTTAAAAAATTGAAAAAATTGGTACTTTTTTTTTTGTTGCTTTTTATTTTCTTTTTCTTTCTATCATTTTTTTTTTTACATTTTCCATGTCCCCAAACACCAAATTTTTAGATTTCAAAAACAAACTTTGTCACCAAAACATTCAATTTCATACTCATCAATCCACAAACAATTTCATTTCATCAACACAATAAAAACCCACCAACAATTACATTTAATCAACAGAATCAAAACCCACCAACAATTACTAAACACAATCAAAACCCACTAAACACATCCAGCATTTGCAGTTAAAAAACTAAGTTTTCAAGGGTAGAAAGCAACAAAAAAATTGTACCGATTTTTCAATTTTTTAAGTAAATATTTTTTAATATATTTAAATAATAAAAGAAAAGATAAATAAGTTTTCAAGGGTAGTTTAGTAATTTCAGGATACAGATGTGGTTAAAGGCTAAAGTTAACAAAAGTCAACTGACGATAGGGTATATTTATGTAATTATTAGAAAAAAAATGCATATTTATACAATTACACCTAAATTCAGGGTTGTTTGTGAAATTTACCCACCAAAATAACCTCTCATTTTACCTAAGGGCACTATTGACTTTCTATACCCCAAACACATTCCAACTGAGATATTTGTGTTTGAATAGGCCATTTATTTAAAAATTTGCTTTATTTGATAAATAGAGGGTATGTTTGTGCAATTAACCCTTAACTAGAGCTATCTTTTTTTTTTTTTTTGAAAGAACGAAACTATTATTAAAACCTCAACGAAAACGGACCTCATCTGAGATATACCTCTCCACACACGGAGGGTAGTCCTCCATCCAAAATTGGTCAGTTACAACAGATAAAGCCAATTTTGAAAGGTAGTCAGCAACATAATTTGCTTTCCTAGAAACGTACACAACATTCCCCCCAACAATAGAATTAAGCTTACATAGAATTTCCCCAATGATCAGACCAACATCAGCCAGGGGAGCCTTACCACCTTGGATCAAGTTCACCACAGCCAAAGCATCAGTCTCAACTACAAACGGCGTCAAACCCGTCTCAATGGCCAAATTAATGCCTCTTAACACAACAACAGCTTCAGCTACCAATGGACTATATCTAGCACAAATTCGTTGGGCACTCGACACCATCACCAACCCCTGGAAGTCACGAACCACCAGGCCAATACCCACACCCAGCTGATCAATATGTATAGCAGCGTCAGAGTTCACCTTGTAAGCTCCCTCGAAAGGAGGCTTCCACAAAACAATTCTGTCGACAGGGGCATTTCTCGGCATAACCACAGCAGCATTTGCAGTTAAAAAACCTGCTATGAAGTCCTCTGACCAAGCCAAAACCGAGTCCGTATTAAGCACTAAATTCCCATGAACATACTGGTTTCGTAAATACCAGATTCTCCACCACATCACACACAAAATGGCCATATCCTTCTCAAGAAGGGAGACGAAACAAGATTGGAAAAAATCCAAGAAACTCAACGAAACGTCACATTGAATACCTTGCATAAACCTGCAAGAATTACAAAGATTTTTCAATTTGGAACATCCCCATAGAGCATGAGCCGTAGTTTCATAAAACTTATCACATAAAGGACAGATTCCGCTGACATCAATTTTCCTATTTGCAAGGTTCACCATGGTTGGGATATAATTTTTACTTGCCCTCCAAAGGAAAATTTTCACCTTCGGTGGAACTTTAATACGCCAAATATTCTTCCACCATGACTCCTCGAGCTGAAGACCAGAAGAGCTTGGAGCCTCAGTACACAACATCCCGAGTTTATACCCACTCTTGACAGAAAAACTCCCATCATTTGAGTAATGCCAGCAAGGAGTGTCCTCGCATGGAACATTACTGACAGGGATGGAAAGAATGGATTCTGCATCTTCTCGCATAAAGACCTCATTAATTAGAGATACATTCTAACTACCAGAGCTATTCTTTAACTGTCTTACCAAATACAAATCTTCTCTGATCTGAGGAGAAATTTTTTTGAAAGAGGACGGCCTAGGAATCCACTTGTCAGTATAGATAAATAAGGACGAACCAGACCCTACACACCACCGCAGGCCATTCTCCAACAATCTTCGACCCCAAATAATTTCCTTCCAAATGTAGGAACTACTACCAGACTCCTCTGCCTTCAGGAACATAGTTGTTGGAAAATAACGGCCTTTAAGAACTCTGGCAGCTAGCGATCCTGGACTAACAAGCAACCACCATCCTTGCTTAGCTAATAAAGCTTGATTGAAGATCCGTAAATCTCTAAAACCCATACCACCATCATCTTTACTTTTGCACATTTTTTTCCAGGTTGCCCAGTGTAATTTTCGATTCTCCTATGTTCCTCCCCACCAAAACCGATTACACAAACCATGAATTTCCTTAATCAGTGTCTTTGGTAAAATAAAGAGGTTCATCGAATAGGCCAGGATTGCTTGCACAACAGCTTTCAAAAGAACTTCTTTACCCGCAGCAGATAACAGTTTACACCTCCAACCCTTTAACTTGTTCCAGATCTTATCTTTAATGCCATTAAACAGTGCCCGTTTGTTCCTAGACATGAAACTTGGAAGACCTAGATACTTTTCATGGCAACCTACTCTACGGACACCAATCAAAGCCGCCAGCCGATCACCCTCTACACAAGTAACTGACTTACTGAAACACATGCCAGATTTTTCGAAATTCACACACTGATCAGAAGCCCGTGAATAAACATCCAGAAGCCTTCGGATAACAAGACACTCCTCATCCGAAGCTTTCGAAAAAAGTAGACTATCATCTGCGAAGAAAAGGTGTGAAACAACCGGCCCCGTGTTGCTACATTTGTATCCCGTAACTTCCCCTCTCAACATGGCATTTTTTATCAAACCAGATAATCCTTCAGTAACCATTAAGTAAAGGTACAGGGAAAGTGGGTCGCCTTGTCTTAGCCCACGCGAAGGAACAACAGAACCGCACACTGCCCCGTTAATCAAGAAAGAAAAGGAAACCGTAGTAACACAACTCATAATACGTTTAATCCAAGCTTCCGAGAACCCAAGCTTTCCCATAATCTGAGCCAAAAAACTCCATTCTACTCGATCATACGCCTTTGACATGTCTAATTTTAAGGCCATAGCACCCGAACTCACCGTCCTTGTTCTTAGAGCATGTAGACACTCAAAACCAATAATGGCATTACCCGTGATAAGCCTTCCCGGGATAAAGGCGCTCTGCTCTTCTGAAATAACTTCACCAATGACGTGCCTGAGTCTATTCGCCAGACACTTCGCCACAATCTTGTACAACACCGTGCAAAGACTAATAGGCCGAATATCCTGAACATGTTCCACAACTCTTAACCTTTGGAATAAGGCACACCACTGTATGGTTTAAAGCAGCAATGGACTCACCCTCATTTAGGATTCTTAGGCATGCTTCTGTTACTAAAACCCCCACAATATCCCAGTATCTTTGATAGAAAAACACTGGCAGTCCATCTACACCAGGAGCTTTTCCCGGAGCCATATCAAAAATCGCTCTCCTAACCTCATCCGCGGTAAAACTACCATCCAGGAAACCACTAGAAACTGCAGACAATTTTGGTTCAATACACCCCAGTACCTGATTAACAGCTGCAGAATCAGGTTCTTCTGACTTGAAAAGGCTTGAAAAATAATCAACCACAACATGCTCCATTGCAGCTCTGTCCACACACCAATCTCCCCTCTTATTATACAAACCCCGAATCATAGTTCTAGCTTTTCGCGAGGATGCCTTCCAATGGAAAAACTTGGTATTGCGATCACCTTCTTTTAACCAATTCACTCTTGATCTCTGATGCCAATACTTCTCTTCTACTTCCAATAAGTTGTCCAATTTTGCTTCCACATTTTGAATATGTTGCCAGGAATCTGGCTGAATCGGGTCTGTAGCACGACGTAACTCGTCTTGAGTTTCTGCAATGTTTTTCCTCATATCCACTTTTTTCCTAATGTTCCAGCTCGAAAGTTTCTTTGTGCAATTTTTTATTGCAGAAACTACGTTGTCTACCGCACCACCACCTTTGGAAGGATGCCATGAGCACTTAATTAAGTCACGACAGTCTTCTCCCTCTGCCCAGCAACTTTCGAAGTGAAACCATCCACCCCGTTTTCTCTTTTTAAATTCCATAGCTTCAGCATCCAGGACCTCAACCACTAATGGTCTATGATCCGACCCCAGAAAATCCAAATGCTTAACATAAGAACTTGGAAACAGCATCCTCCAATTAAAGCAACTAACCCCTCTGTCAAGTTGTTCCTGAACCATCCCTTCTCCAGAGCGTTTATTACACCAAGTATGTGCAGGCCCCGTAAATCCCAAGTCCTCCAAACCACAAAAATCCAAGACCTCTCTAAAGTCTTCCATCAATCTTCTCGGTCGGTCTAATCCCCCCAATTTTTCGGCCCCAACAACTATTTCATTAAAGTCTCCTACACAAAGCCATGGTAAATTAGACATAACATGTAGTCGCTTCAGAAGGCTCCAGAAATGTCGTCGCTGTCCCGATTCCGGGTCCCCATAGAAACCGGTGAATCTCCAAACTTTGTGAGAGTTGGAATTCACCTTCACATCAATATGGTGATTGGAGTAAGATAGTAAATCCACATCCACATCACTCGCCCATAACATACATAATCCTCCACTACGACCAATTGCATTTACCACCAACTTGCTTGAAAATCCCAATTTGATCCGCACCATTTCCATCAGCTGATACTCACCTTTAGTTTCTAACAAGAACACAATTGAAGGCTTTTGCTCCCGCACCAAAAGCTGCAGGGCACGAATTGCTCGAGGGTTTCCCAACCCCCGAGCGTTCCAAGATAGGATCATCATTACGTCCGGTCGGCCGGGCTGTCCCTGGCCGCCGATATCTGAGAGCCCTGTGTCTCTCCTTTAGTATCAAATTTGGACCTTTTAGACCCATCATCAGCTTCAACTTGCTCCACCCTTCCATCGTTGCTTGGATGTCGTTTCCCCAGAATTTCCCCATCGGCCACCACCTGCACCGACGGTTGTGATTCACCCCTCGCCCTTCATTTCCACCGTAGATATCCCTTAGTTGTTTCACCACTTACAATTGACTTGGCTCCCAATTTTTTCAATTCCATACCGTCCCGTCCAGACCCAATATCTCCTTCTATTAGACCCATTGGGCCATTTCCAGTGATGACATTTTGTTTCAAACCCCCACTATGGGCCTTATTAGAGGCCCCAGATGTTACCTTCCCTTTCCCTTTCCACTTGGGCTTTTCAGCACTCAGAACCGGCCCACATCCGTTAACCTCGCCTATACCCATATCAAGGCACTGACTTTGGAAAATAAATCCATCAGCCTTTATTGCCTTCTCATTAAAACCATCCCGACAATCATTCTTATCATTACACAAATCATTCTCATTAACTACTTTTCCAAAACTGTCAATCGCATTTACTCCATCCGGTTCCTTTCCAATAACAGTCAGGGATTTTGAAACCGGTGGCTGTAGTTGCCCCTCCGGTACTCCTCCACCATCCCTTGGCTTCCCTATCGGATATGAAGGTTTGAAATTGCTTCTACGTTGCCATTGTTTGTCCGGCGCTGACGTGCGAAGCCAGGCACCAAACGGCAGTTCTTCCATACTAGTGTTAGAAGACAGAACTGGGGCTTCCGAACATTCAGCCGTTGAGTGTCCTAAACGACCACATCGAAAACAATGAGTAGGAAGTCTCTCATACCGTAGAATCATAACAGTCTCCTCACCGTCTCCCATCACGTCAACCCTTAAACATCGTCGAAGAGGTTTCGTAATGTCTACCACCACACGCACCCTTAGAAAATCACCCGAGCATTCCCCGGAGATTCCCACGTCAACCTCCTTGACCACACCTACCATACAACCCAGAAAATGACCAATCTCCTTTGACATACACAATAAAGGGACCCGATGAATCTGGATCCAAAACTCAGAAAAACTAAACCGCATACTTTAAGTGTCCCCCTTACCAGAAGGTTCCTCTAACACAATTAGTGCACCATCGAAAGTCCAAGGACCCCCTGCCAGAATCCGACGTCGATCCTCAACACACCTGAATTGGAACTTGAAAATGTTACAGGATACTACCTCTATTTCCACTCCCTGCTTCACCTGCCAGATCTTTTTCATGACCCCAATGAACACATTATTGTTGACCAATTTATTAGTTAACACCTTTCCTACAAGACTCAGGCCAAGCCTTTGCACTCCGGCTGACTTCAATCCTTCATGTAAACGAAGGACCGGCCCTTCCCTTTCCCTCAAAGATAGGTTTGCACAGAGATTCGCAATTTCCTCATAACCCATAGGAAACGAAACCCTGAGAAGAAAAAACTAGGTTTGAAAAAACCTCACACTCGCTCTACAGAGAAAACCACAGAGAAGAGACTACTTTAAATGTATTTTATTTTCCTACACTCCTTTTTTTAATTGTTCAAAAGAACTTTTAATAATAAAAAGGTGTAAAAGATTATATATAAAAAATTATGGTATGCAAACTAGAGCTATCTCTAATCTTCTAAACAATTTTAAAAATATATTTTTTTAATATTATCTTAATTATTAAGTAAAGTTGATGCAACTTGTATTAGTTGTTGCCGACAACAACAAAGCCTATAAATAGGCTTCATGAATCAACTTTTGTACACCCAATAATAATAAAAAAAGGAATACTTTGTAATCAATCAATTCAACAAAGTATAAAGAAAGCTTATCCGATAAGAGTGCTCTCATAAACTAAGAGTGCTCCCATACTAATTAAAATAAAGGAGATAAAAGCTCCCGAGCTCCGAATACTAACAGTGTATCAGAGCACCAAATACTAACAGTTTGGACTTTGTTACTGGGATGTGTCATTATCTGTTAACATTTTTTATAAGCATCCAGCTTCAGGAATTTTTTTCATGTAATTTCAACGTTTTTTCTCCAGTATATGAATGAAAGAAAGTAAGGATCAACAAAAAAAAATATTATTCTAGTCAATGGAAATTGCCAAGTAAATAAGTGGCAGTGTTGTATCTTCTAGATTTCGCACATTGATTTTCAAGTGTCCCATATTTTTAGAGAGGGGAATCGGGTTTCGGATGTACTGTCTAAACATGCTTTGGAGTCGGAGGCAGGTTCTTGGTGGTTCTCCGCCCGGTGTTCTATTCCTCGTTGATTGGCAATGACTACATGGGTCGGGAGTCTTTTCAATTTTCATGATACCTTATATTTCTTTTTAGTATAGCCTGCACGCCACTATTTGTTTGGGGCTGTTTTCCCCCTGATTTTTTGTGCCTTTTTGGTTGATGATGCTTTTTGTTTTTGTTTTTTCTTTTATATAAAAAGATTTAGCAAAAAAAAAGTGGTTGCGTGTTCAGTGGCATATACGGAATCATCAATTGTCAAAGAAGTCACTTATAGATTGAATGAAATTAATGGTTGTGTTCTTACACTGTTACACATCACTTAGGTTTGACTACGAATATAAATAGCTTTTTAATGGTTTACGAAATAATTTTGAATAGAAAATTGTTATGTGAATTTTGGATTGAGTTTATTTGATAAATAAATAAAATGATTGAGATTTTTAAAAGTAGCTTTGAAATGGGAAAGCTTTTAATATGAAAATTTGATTCTAAAAATATTATGATGTAGGACACTGTGGGAGCCTCTTTGAGTCTTTGGAGTGGCAAACGATATCCGTTTTGGACCTACAATATATTTTTGGAACCGTATCGACGAGTCCTGTAGAAGGCACCGAGAGGGTTTAATTTACCCCCATAACGCTTCATAGTTTTCCTAAATTCGATCGTTTTGCCTTCTGTTTTTTAGCTTCTTAATAAATTATAAAATAACTAATGGATAGAATTTGGGACCTTCATTTTAGGTGGGGATTAGGCAGCCACTTCAGCTGTCTAGGCACTAACCAGCCTTATGTAGGGATGGCAAAATGAGCTGGGTTTAGAGGGTCTAGCCCTTACCTGCATGATGAGGGCCGGGTTTAAACCCAAATTGATTGTGGGTTGGTTGTGGGTTTTAACTAGGGTTCATTTTAAACCCTCAAAAAGCCCATATCAACCTAGACTTTCTAAATAAAAATACCAGCCGTTCTAAACTTCTCTTCAAAAAACAAACACAGCGCCGTTCTACACTTGTCTTCAAAAAAACGAAAACCAGCTCCGGTCACCACCAGTCGCTCCGATCTACTCTTACTGCCAGTCAGCTTCCAACAAAACTTCCTCTAGTCACCTTCTTGCTCCGGTCATCTTTAGCGTTTTCATCTTCTGGGAATCGCTAATTATTGTTTCTCCATTGGAGCAGATTTTCAACTTTCCAGATGGAAGGTTGAAGGTCTTCAAATTTCCAAATCTTCAACTTTTTTTTTTTTTTAATTATTTGCTTGAGTTTTGAGTTTTGTTTGATGAAGAGTTGTTTTTTGATGGGTTGTATGTGGATTTTTTTTATTAGATTCTTTGTGAAAATGTTTTTTGAAAAAAAAAAATTTTGGAAATTTTTGAGATAGAGGGGATGATGATGGCGGTGGAGAGATAGAGGGGTTGATGATGGCGGTATGGAGAGATGAGGATGATGAATTGATGATATATATTTTTTTCTTTTTTCAATTATTTATTTTAGATATTAAATATACTAATTTAAGGGATAAAAAAAAATACCTTTAATGAACTCTACAAAAATTAATTAGATAAAAAATATATATTAATTAGATGTGAAATGTGATATTACGGGTCAAATACAAATTCAGGTCACAATATGAGTAATAGTACGAGTCAAATTACAAGTAAAAAATATACGTAAAAAATTCGGGTCAAAATTCAGAACCAAATCCGGATCATAATGTGTAAGTAACACTGTAATAGTAATGGTCAAAGGGCGGGTTTGGGTAAAGCCCTGACTTTTGCGGGTTGGGTTCTAACCCTACCCACATGCATAAATTTCTTATTTGGGCAGGGTTTAAGCCCATTTTAAATTGTGCGGGCTTTATGATGGCTTGTGTCCAGCGAGGGCCCAAGCCCTCAAATTGGTGAGATTTTTCTCTGATTAAATGTTGTTCAGTTGGCAAGCCTTGTGACAATCAATTAAAAGTTAAAACTTCAATTAAGATTTTACATATGAAAGGCTTGTATGTAAATCTGATGGGATCAAGCTCATATGCAATTTTATTTCCAACGTATTTCTATACTGCTTTTTTTTTTTTTTTTTTTTTCCTCAGGTTAAAGACATATCATGTTCAAGGCTCTGTATAATGCAATTTTATCACACGAACTCTTTAGCTTTTTGACAGATAAACATGGCAATCTACAATCTACAGTAATTTAAGTAAAAGCTAAGATTTGAAGTTTTTTTTTTTATGCGAAGTTTGCTTTGATTCTTTTAAAGTGCAGGCCTATCTTCTACTATGTAATATACAACTTCTCTTCTATCTTATTATACAATAAGAAAATATCTACAGGAGTTAAATATACATATCATGATTTTATTACATATATACAATAATAGTAATCCAAAAATTAGCATGACAATGCAAATGTTAATTCATAATTCAAAAAGCTGTAACTACAATTTAAACAAATATGTTTACAAAACCTAACAAATTCATCGAGCATTAAGTGTTGTAATTGTCACCTCATTTGCGGAACAATTTGTGCCTTTGGTAGATGACTCTGGTGCATTCCTCCGCCTGAAAGAAAATGTAGATTGCTTTGGACAAGGAAGTGTTGCTTCATTGCATAACATAAAAACAACAGTTGACATGGTTAGCCTATCTCTTGAATCGTCTTGCACGCACAGGAGCCTGACTTGGATGAACCTCAAAACTTCATGAACCGGACATGAATTAGAAATGCACGAGTCAACTATCTCCAGAGCCTTATTATCTCTCCAGAGCTCCCATGCATATCTTATTTCAACATGTTACATCAGAATAAATCATGTCAAGTTTTGGCCAGTGTTTAAGAATGGAACACATGCAAGATCAAAGAAAACAGAAATGTGTCAACAACGTACATATTTTAACAAATTTGATGATGAACTCTCATGGTAAAACCCCCAATTCTTTTTCCCACTTAAGATCTCTAATAGTATGACTCCGAAACTGAAGACGTCTGATTTCACTGAGAAGAGGCCGCCTAATACATACTCCGGTGACATGTAACCACTGCATTTTATAGACATTGAATTTAGCTACAACATACACTCCAAATTTAAAAGTGATTCAAGTTAGTGTTGAACATGTCTTATGTGACTTACAATGTTCCATCCACTCTCTTTGTATTTTCTTGAATGTCATCTCCTCCCACTATCCTTGCAATACCAAAATCTGAGATTTTGGGTTTCATTTCTCCATCTTGAAGGATATTGCTCGCTTTTAGGTCTCTATGGACGATTCTTAACCTAGAATCTTGATGCAGATAAAGGATTCCTCGAGCAATTCCCAAAATTGTTTCAAAGCGACTTTTCCAGTCCAACAACAATTTTCTTGATTGATCTGTATCATTAGAATGGTATATCACAACACAACATAAGCTATAAATACATACACATATCAAGTGCATAATTATTAATTAAGGAATCAATTCATACCAAAGATAAAGTAGTCCAAGCTTTTGTTGGGCAGAAATTCATAGATTAACATCTTTTCATCTTTCTCTATGCAACAACCCAAGAGCCTAACAAGATTTATGTGTCGAAGTTTAGCAATTAACAAGACTTCATTCTTGAATTCTTCGATACCTTGTCCTGAATTACTCAATAATCTTTTAACAGCTATCTCCTGTCCATTAGCCAACTGACCCTGAAAATCAATGTAAGTAACACAATTATCAATTCACACCTCTCAAGCTTATCAAAAATCTCTTTGATTGCCAAAATAGTTCATACCCATCACTCAAATATATGAAAAATGTAAACCCAAAACATCAAAATGAAGAGAAATTAATTACCTTGAAAACTGGACCAAACCCTCCTCGTCCAAGCTTGTTGGCAAAGGAAAAATTCTCTGTTGCAGCAATCACTGTATTCAATTCGAAGAATGTTATTTCTATATTCCCACTTTCGCTAGCACTGCTATTTGCATTAGAAGAGTCTCTATAATTAGACAAACTTCTCTCTGAATCAAAAAGTAACATTTGACGGGGCTGTTGTTTCTGCTTCCCTGTATTAGGTAGAACAATACATAATCAAAATGTAAAACAAATAAATATGTAGAAGAAAAGGAAGTGAAGCTGTGAAACCCACCATTTAAAAAATAGAAGCTTTAACACGGAGCAGAAATGGGTTTCCACCATTGAAACATAACTTGTGAGAAAAACTAAATTTGGGGATGAAAAACATTTCCATCCCTACCCATTTCCCCATTTTCCCCCAAAAGTTCCCCCCAAATGGGGATGGGGAAGTGGGAATTTGGGTACCCGGGGATAAATGCCCATCTTTACTCACAATAACATGTGTCCTTTGAATTACCTTTATTCCTCTTCGCATTCCTTCTCCACAAGTAGTAAAAACACAGGGCAGCCAGAAGTGTTTCAACAAGGGGAACAATAATAAATACAAGTGTACTTTTTGTTGCTATAACATGTACTTTTGCATTTTTCTGGGCATCCGCAGCTGCAAATTTAAAATTTCTTTCAAGCTCAATAAATTTAAAATTTCTTTCAAGCTCAATAAATTTGAAACTAATGATCTTAATTTATAAGAACCTTTTGCTGCTAACAGATGACAAAACTTGTGGTGTCAACCTACTGTTGTAATATGAAACCTATTGAATAATATATTATACAACATAAAAAACTATTATTATGGAAAAATAGACAGTAAATACCTAGCTCCACAGCATCTACTTTTAGACCATCTCCAATGTATATATGACAATGTCAATGCCAAATTTGGCACGAAATATAGTGAAATGTTATATTTGGCATATCATTTTAGCATTGTACTCCAATGCAAAATTCTTTTGGATATGCTATTTTTTATTTTTTTTATTATTTAAAATTATAAAAGTAAACAAATATAACCAATGCATTCAATGAATGCATTGAATATTTTGTTAAAATTGTTTAAATCTCAAATTTTCCTACCAAATTTGTTAAATTTTATTATTTAAAATTAAAAAGTCAACAAATACGGCTGCATTTATTGCTGTGCCAAATTTGGCATATGCTATAAATTGTGTCAAATTTGGCACAGTTTATAGCATATGCCAAATTTGGCACAGCTTTTAGCATTGCATTGGAGCATATTTTTTTTACTTTGTGCTAAATTATAGTATTTGCACAATGATTTAGCATTGCATTGGAGATGCTCTTAGGTAAAAATCCTGTCGACTATTATAGCGTCTCATGTCTCATAACTCACCATACCGCACTATGCAACCTCGTCCCAATTCATCAACATATACATTAGCATACCCTGTACAGTTACAACTCTTCAAGCATTCTCTCCCACACTCCTCTAAGCTCATGTTACTATAAAGAGTAGAATTTCTAGCATCTGGAAACGTTACACCTTCCAGTCTCACAAAACCCTCCCCGTCACCTTTGCCACAAGCTTCCTTCCTCGTTTCCTGACATTTTAGTTACCAGTCATGAGGATACAACCTTTCAAACCCGGGCATGCATGCACAATGTGCAAACGTATCCTCATTGCAAATTGCGTTTGCACCACATCGCATGTACTCATCACACATGTCTTGGAGAATGACCTGGAGTTTTACCCATCTTTGGCTCTCGTGCCAGATTAGTCTATTCATAACTCCTATTGACTCCAGAACAATTATGGAGAAAACATCAACCTTTTTCGGTGAATATTTAAGATAGATTTCATTGTCATTACTCACAAATGTGATATTGATAAAAACATTCTGGTCAGAGAAATAATCTTTGCGGCTTCTGGTGTATGGCAAGCCATTCAGGATGCGACCATTCCAAGGGCCACTACGCCAGTGTGGAACTGAGTTCTTGTATGTAAATAACTGAGGTATGCTGTGAAGGTCAAACCCTGCAGAGAATTCCCCAGGCGTGGGATCATCAATCGACTTCCATGAAGTTAGGATATGGTTGAGGCCAGTTTTCCGGTTCCATCCAAATTTCATACCAGGAAGAAAGGTGTCTGTAGGATAATCAAAGCTCTGCCATATAATTGTCTCTTTTGCTACCAGAACCAGATTTCCTGAATCTAAGAGCTTGGCAGCAGAGGTTTGTGCAGGCACCGAAACATTGGTAGACCAATGAGGACTGCTCTGATTACAACAAAAAAACTGCAAGATTTCCATCTCCACCAATCTTGAAAATACCTGCAGAGTTCTTAATTGGAGTTTCTCTGTTGGCGACCCAAACAACAGTTTGTTCTGAGATTTTGTTTAACCATATTCCAACATAACGAGCTTGAGACTTGCCAGGGCTGAAGAACCCCAGTTTGAACTTTCCATCAGACGATACTAGGCTTCCGTTTTCATCGTCAGCTAAGAACTGGGTTCCAGTTATTGTCTCTAATGCATGAAGTGAACCGAATCGAATATCACAAACAGTGCCATTGTGCCAAGATACAGAGAGCTCTATAACACCCCATGAAGATTAAGGGTTTGGGCTGTGTTTCTCGGATGTGCTGGTATCTGTGACAACTTCTATGAGCATCCAGCAATAGTATCCACTTGTTTCATGTGATTTCAACATTATTTTGTTTTCAATTAGTAAGAGTCAACAAGCTAACGTAATTCATTGATTGAGCGGAAATTTTCAGCCATACACGGAATCAATAATGTCAAAGACGTGTTATTTATGGAGGCATGAAATTGACTTTTAGTTAAAAAAAAACAAAAGAATGAACAAAAAAATCAATCAGCAATGACGTCAGGACAAACCAATTTGAATATGACCCAAAACAGACAATGTCGATACTTAGCAACTCCAATGTAAAGCACTAAAACTCAAGAGAAATTCATAAGTAGCCATAACATTTATCATACTTTTGTTTTTAACCACTTTTGAATTTTTAATTGTTAATAACAACTTTTTAAAAAAAAAATTCAGTTTAGTACCATGAATTACCAGAGTACCCCTGAAAATAGTATTCTTTAAACCTCGAAACAAACTTGAAATCACGACTAAATTGAAATACACAAACTTGAAATCATGCCTAACTGGAAATATTAAAACTTGAAATCATGCCTAAAATAGAAATATTAAAACTTGAAATCTGGACTAAATTGAAATTAGGATAAGTTTTTTTTTTTTTTTCCCCTCTTTCTTCTTCCTCTTCTTCTTCCCCAAATTCAAATTAGGTTTAGGTTTTTTGTTTTAATTGTAGGTCTATTCGCCGGCGATCACACAGAAGACGGCAGCAGCAGCGACGACGCCGACGGCCAGCTGCACGACGACGACGCTGTCGTGCAGCCCCTTCGTTCAACCCAGAAGACGGCCAACCCCTTCGTTCGCGAAGGAGCACGACGACGACGGCCAGCTGCACGACGACGGCGCTATCGTGCAGCCCAAAAGGTCGCCGGCCCCGTGCGACGCCTTCGTCGGCCCTCGGCGACGCTGCACGGCCACGCCGGCGGTGGCTTTGAGGGAGAGAGAGAGAGAGGAGAGGAGAGGAGAGAGAAAGAAAAGAGAGAAAAGAGAGAGAGTGTGTTTTGAGGGGGGTTTTTATATGAGGGCTTTTGAGTAATTTCTCAAAAACATGGTTAAAAACAATTAAAAGTATGCATGTTGTTAAAAAGAAAATCCCATAAGTAGATGGTTCAATTTTGGCAATTTCCACCTAAAACTCTACTCCAATTTGAATTTAAAAGAGAATCTTTTAGGAATATGTTTACACCAAATTTTTTTACACTCCAGTGTTTCACACCAAATTTTACACCAAAAAAGTATGAATATTCTCGCAATAAATATTTATATAATACCAATTATTTTATATTAGTTAATTTATACAATATTCGATAATCAATAAGTAAATTAAATATGTATATCAATATTTGTGTCATTTTAAAGATCTCAACGAGATCTTTTCAATGGCATATTTTGTTGGAATACATATTATTAGAATTAAGTGTAGGAGGGTTAAATTAGAGATTTGAAAAAAAATTAAAACATTGATTTGACATTTAAAGAATTAAAAAAAAAGAAGTTGGTGGCTTTTGTGCTTTGACCATATATAGTGTGCTACTGTTGCACAGCAAAAAAAAACTTTTTGAGAATTACAAATTTGGCTCAATGTTGGAGCTCTCAAATGTGAAAAGTATGCTCTATCTTAGAGTTTAGTGTTGGATTTGAAGTGTAGTTGGAGATAGTCTTATAAAACAAAAATAAGATTATATACATAGAGCAAAAGTCAATTTGACTAATGACTAGTTCTAATGATAAATTAATTATGATTCTGGTTTTCTATACATAATAAAAAGAATGCAATAATTAGTATTATACAATAGTACAACACGTTGGGGAAACCTGACAAATTCATCGACCATCGAATGTTGTATTCGTCACCTCATTAATCGAACACTTTGTTCCTGTAGTAGTAGATGAATACAATTCACTATTCTTGACAGGAAATGAAGATTTCTTAGGTGAAGGAAGTAATGTTTCATTGCTTAACATAAAAACTGCATTCGAAATGCTTGGCCTGTCTTTCGCATTATCTTGCACGCGTAAGAGGTGCTGGACCCCAAATGTATGAATATACAAAGGACATCAATAAAAGTGATGTAAATCGTGAATAGACATCAACAAAAGAGATGTAATATCGATATCCCTCTAAAGACAACAGAGGTGATTGAAAGGAATTTTAAGAGTTACAGAAATTTTGAACACAAAACTTGTTATTGAAAGGAATCTTATGCAACTTTTTTTGAAGTATCAATGGAGCTGGGTGTCCCAATTTTGCATGCCATATATTGGCACCCACAGTAGCATGTACAGAGAGTTGAGCCGACTGTGACTTGGCCTTATACATTGAGCCAAGCTAGTTTTATTTTCTAAATCCCTAGATGAAACAACCACAGACATAGAACTTGCACTGTTCACGGTTGAGCAGTACACTCTTGGTGCCTCAACAAGCCTCAAGCAATAGAGCCCATCCTTAAGCATTCCTTGAAGCAAAACTCTCTACGTTTTGAGGTCCTTTATAACACATTTGTCAGCACAAAACTCAGCCACTGCTTGATTATCACTAGTAAACTTTGAAATACTAAGTAGATTCTTAGAGATTTGAGGCACATGTAATATATTCCTAAGATGCAATTTCTGATATGGCTTTGTGTGTGAATTGATTGTAGTGTTACCAACATTAGAAATTAGGGTTTATTGATAACTAACCCTTTTTGAAGGGTCAAGTTGATATCTAACCTGTTTTTGAAATTATTGCAAAACTAACTCATTTTCCATGGACAAGTACCATATTACCCTCACTTAAACATTTTCTCTTTACTTCACTTCCCTCTTTACCTTCACTTCTTATTTCCTTATTTTCATCACTTCTTCCTCTCCTCACCAACGACTCTCTCATTCTTTTCCCTCTCCAAATTTTTTTCTTTTGTTCTCTCTTCCTTTGCAAGTCCAAATTAAGCAACTCCACCATTGAGCAAGTATAAACAAGCAACTCCACCATTGAAGCTTGGAGGTGAGTTTTTGAGTTTTTTTTTAACTTTTTCACTTAATATCCGAAATTTAGGTCCGATTTTCTGGAATTTGGGTAATTTTTTTTGTGAAAATAGTTTACATTTACATAATAAAGCATGGGTCTTGATTGCATTTGATGTTGCATGTTGTGATCAATTTAGGGATTTATACCTAAATTTTAAGTTTATTTCTTGTTAAAATGTCTAATTTCCTTAGATTTGTGTATTAGGGTTCTTTATTTTTGTGAAAATAGCTTACATGAATGTAATAGAGCATGGGTCTTGATTGAATTTGATGTTGTTGTGGTCAATTTAAAGTTCACAAGATGAATTTTTAGTTAATTTCTTGTTAAAATGTGTTATTTACTTAGATATGTGTATTAGGGTTCTTAATTTTTGTAAAAAGAGTTTACATTAATGTAATAAAGCATGGGTCTTGGTTGAATTTGATGTTGTTGTGGTTGATTTTCCACTATAGTATTGAATCTAGACAATTTAAACAATTTTTTTGGAGTGTGTGCAGCACTGTTAGGGAATTCGTAACAGTGTTAGGAAATCCCAACGCTGTTAGGAATTCCATAACACTGTTAGGAATTCCCAACTCTGTTAGGAATTCCATAACACTATTAGGAATTCCCAACGGTGACAGGAATTTCCAACCGCCGTTAAGAATTCCCAACTATGTTTGGAATTCCTAACACTGTTAGGAGTTCCTAACGGCGGTTGGGAATTCCTAACAGAGTTGGGAATTCTTAACAGTGTTGGGAATTCCTAACAGCGTTTGGAATTCCTAACAGCTGTTGGGAATTCTCAACAGCATATAGATTAGTAAGCAATGTTTGGATGCATAATATTTTGTAGATTCAATAGACCATGAATTCATAATATCTGTTTAGGAATTTAATTATAAATTTTCTATGCATTTGAAAGGTGGGTGGAATGGATAAAGTCCGGTTTGTTGTTTTATATGGCGGTGAATAGAGTAACAATGGTGGGAAGTTCAAATATCAATTTGTCGTTTTGTTGTAATTGACAGTTATTGATAGTTGCTATTTAATTTTGTGTAATGATTAACTATGTTGACACATCCATTTTTATGTTCCATCATTTATTTTAGCTATTAATTTTACATGTTTATTTGTAGGTGGCTGGATGGCACGGGACGTTGGTTATGTAGTATTCAAAGGTTACAGACCGGGTGTTTATGAGTCATGGAATGAGCGCGAAGCACAAATCAACGGATTTGATGGAAGTTTTGTGAAGTCCGGTTGTTACCAAAACCACATCTCATGAAAGCAAGTGGTTCCCATATGTGATAGGTTCACTTATGGGAGCCGTTGTGGCTATTGTTTTTTTTCTTATGCTCCGTTAAATTGTAATGTTTATTTGTTGTGTAATGTAAGTGTCGTTTGACAGTGTTGTGTAAAACATTTCACACAATTTTTATTTTTTTTTAGGGATTTAATTGCTTGTTATGGATTTAATTGCTATGAACCTTGTTGACAGAAGTTTCTGTCTTTTCAAAACAAAAACAACCCCTAAATTGAATAAAAATAGCCCCTACATTTTAAAAACAAAAACAACCCCATCAAATTAACAACAAAAACAGCCCCTATATTTAAACAAAAAAACCATACCACAACACATCCATAATAGGCAGAAAATTCTGTATTTTCATAACAAAAACAGCCACTAAATTTACTAAAAACAGCCCCTGCATTTGAATAAAAAAACCATGCCACCACACATCCATAATAGGCAGAAAATTCTGCATTTTCGTTTCAAAAACAACCACTATATTTACTAAAAACAGCCCATGCATTATAAAAATAGCCCCTGCATTTGAACAAAAAAACCATGCCACAACACATCCATAATAGGCAGAAAATATTACAACGCATCATAGACTACTACATTGGTGTCTGAAATACTAGACAGCCAAATATTACAATATCAAAGTATTCAGAGGGCTGTTCTTAATTTCCCAAAGAATGTTGCGCGGAAGATGGATAGTTGTGCCTCCGTCAACTTTTCCTTAATGCACTTTATAGCAGCCACTGACGAAGTGCTGTTTATCTTCGCCGGGAAGTGTTCTGCAGCATTTACTAACAATTCTACCTCTTCTCCCATCTCCTGAAATATAACATAAAACCATCAAATATTTAAACCGAATACGCAATTTAATGTGATATTTGTTATTGTAGTTCAGAATTCAAAACGCTGTTGAGAATTCCTAATAAGCTGTTAAGAATTCCTAACAGTTGTTGCGAATTCCTAACGCAGTTTGATAAATTCCTAACGGTGTTAGGAATTCCCAACGGTGTTAGGAAATTCCAATCGGTGTTAAGAATTTCCTAACTATGTTAGAAATTTCCTAACGGTGTTAGGAATTCCCAACGGTGTTAGGAAATTCCAATCGGTGTTAAGAATTTCCTAACTATGTTAGAAATTTCCTAACGGTGTTAGGAATTCCCAACCGTTGTTAAGAATTCCCAACTGGTGTTAGGAATTTCCTAACGGTGTTAAGAATTCCCAACTGCTATGTTAGGAATTTCCTAACACCAGCTAGGAAACCAAAATGCAGTGCAGAATTCTAAACCTAACCACTACAAAATCCATGACGACATTGTAGCAAAGTACAAGACAAAGACATGAAGACATTGTATACCAAGACTTGAGAAAAGGAGTCTACATTGAACACTTCAATATATTAGAAAAATTACCAGCAATTTAGTAAGTCATTCAAGTATTTGTATCATAAGATTTGAGAAAATGAAGCTGCCATCGACATTGAGAACACCATAACCAGTCAAATAACTCATACCTAAATCCAAGAAAGATGCAGTATGACAGTCCACAGAGAAATATGAACCAGCTAGTCATACAAGACACACATTGCATTCAATCTCAGTTTGCAAGCCACAGTATTCTATGTAGTTTAAAGTTCACGATTGCTTGCAACTAACTAAAGTTCATAACACAATCTAATCAGTGAATTACTGATTAGGGTTCTAAATCAAACTCAAAAAAAAAAATTAGGGTTCTAATTCAAATTTGGGATTTTTCAAACTACACAAATTGAAGCAGAAAACTTCAAAAAAAAAAAAAAAATCCATGGCAGATAGGTGGAATTACCAAACAACACCACAAAAAAATTGACCACAATAACTTCAAATTCAACCAAGACCCATGCTCTATTACAGTCCACAGAGAAATATGAACCAGTTAGGAAACCAAGATGCAGTTCAGAAGGCCATAAGGCCAAGCACCAAACACCAAACACCAAACAAAAAGACAAGCTATCATCAGCATTTCATCTTCATGACAGCAGGCTCAATAACCCCTTGAATCTATATTCTAAATATTATTAACAACAAAGATTTATTCATTTTTTTTGAACTGGCAATTATATATAGAAATCCACAAAAGGCCACACAACACTGGGAGACGAATGCAATACTCAAAAGTAACAGAGCTATATCACAACTTGTCTGGACAAAAACAGAGAATTTTCGGCTGATCACACACACGAACCACAACCATAACAACCATAACAAAACATTGTGCAAGGAAGATTGGATCCCAGATCAGATATAGACAACTAATAGTCTACCAACTGTCTCTGTAACCAACAATTGTCATTTCTAGGACATCACAAAAACATTGCACATTTTAACATGCACTCATCCAATGAAATATCAAGTTCAAAATCAAAGCTTTATAAACAGCACACAAAATAGAAACTCAGTCATCACCAAATTTTTAGCACACAAGAACAATTCACAACTCCATTTACAAAATCAGTCACAACCCAATTAAGATAACTGAATTTCAAGCAATACCCACATAATAATTACAAACCCCATTAAAAAATTCATCAAAACAGTGTAAAAGAATTAAAAAAATTAAAAAATAAAAAGCAGATAAACAGTACCTTGAACGAAATAGTACCAGCCAAAGCATCAAGATCTTCAAGCAACTTCCCAATCATAGTTGGATTTATAGGGGTCGGCGCTACTACTTCCATTAAGTCGTCGCCGTGCTTCCGTCGAGTAGTGGTCGTGCTGCTGCTTCCGTGGTGTCGTCGTGCGATAGGATTGGGGTTTTAGAAGCCAAACAGAGTTGCCGTCGTTGTCGTGCGGTCGTCTTCGTCTGGCTTTAGTCGATCCGTGCTGCTGCTTCCATTAAGTCGTCGTCGAGTATTGGTCGCTCTGCTGCTTCCATGGCATCGTCGTGCGATAGGATTGGGGTTTCAGATACTTTGAGTAGTGGTCGTGCTTCAGATATTTTGAGAGAGCTTGGGGTTTCAATGTGTTTTGAGAGAGGATAGGGATCTTTGTTTGTTGGACTTGAGAGTTGAGACAAGCTAGGGATTTAGAGTGTTAGGGATGTTAGGGATTTGAGACAAGTTAAGATAGGATTGTAATTTAAAAATTTTATAAGGGTAATACCGTCTTAAATGAGTTAGTTTTGCAAGTTTTTCTAAAATGAGTTAGTTTTCAACTTGAGCCTCCCAAAAGGGTTAGTTTTCAATAAAACCCTTGATTATTGAAGTTTTGAGATGGATTATAGCCTCGATACTGATTGTAATATGCTTGATTCTGTTGCTGAGTAGGAGGTCCTTGGAAACCTTGATCAAAACGATGATAACACTTTAGAGCTTCATGGCCTGGCTTATTACACAATTGGCAATGCATTCGGCCATTTGATCTGCCACCAGACCTGTTGTTTCTACCTCTTCCATGATATCCTCCTCTGTTATTATGGAAATATCCATCTCTTTGACCTCTCCTATCTTGACCATTGTTTGATGCATAGTGTGACTTGACCTATAACACTTTCAATGATCGTTGTATAGATCCATCCCATAATCAGCTTATCAACTTTTTTCCGGTTAGTAAACTCTTGACTCATGCGTTGTTCGATAGACTTCTCACCAGAATCAGTTGTGATTTCAACATTTTCATATTTGTTTGAAGGCTGATTCAAGCCACAAATGTAATCCTCTATATAGAGCTTGAATCGTAGGTAGTACCTGTGTCTTCCAGAGAACAAACTTGTCTTTTCCAAGCTTTATCGGTAGACTGAAATTTAGACTCTTTGATATTGTTGAAAACTCCTTTGTTGATGAATTTCAAGAAGTGAAACCAGAAGAGCTCTGGCTTTGATTCGAGCTTGAAGATTGTGTAGCCATGACGTTCGTCAGAGAAGGCTCTGATACCATAAAACGACTATATGTATAAAGGTGTTTGACAAAAATCTTCAGTGAACATGGAAACTAGAACAGAGGAATTTAGAGTTCCATTAATGGAGTCTCTAAGTAAATTCTCTCATGAAAAACGGTTACAAGAGTTTCAACAAAGACCTTATTACATAAAAGAATGAATCACACACTTTTCATGATTCCTGACTTTTACTAATCTCTAACTAATTCTGTCCTAGTCAGCACAATTAGTTATTAACAGAGATTAACTAACTCTAACCAACAGCTATCGAACGTTGACTAACCACCGTTATTTTATTGTTGAGTGAAGCCAATCACAGACTATCAACTCCTTCACCACACGTTTTGATACTCATCAGACTCATTGGTACAGCTGCTTGATATGTTGAAGAAGAATCTGCCTCTGTTATCTTGTCACAAACAAGTGAAACAACCGTTCGTTCTGAGATTTTGTTGAACCATATTCCAACGTAATGCGCTTGAGACTTGCCAGGGCTGAAGAACCCCAGTTTGAAGTTTCCATCAGATGATACAAGGCTTCCGTTTTCATCATCAGCTATGAACAGGGTTCCGGTTATTGTCTCTAATGCATGAAGTGAACCGAAGAGATAGTATGTCATAAACAGTACCGAGATACAGAGAGCTCTATTACAGCCCATGAAGATAAGTATTTGGACTGTGTTTCTCGGATGTGCCGGTATCTGTGACAACTTCTATGAGCATCCAGCAATTCTGCAATAGTATCCACTTGTTTCACGTGATTTTGACATTTTTTTTTTCCAATAAGTAAGAGTCAACAAGCTAACATAATTCATTGGTTGCTATTGATAGCGGTAATGAGTGTATTGTTATGTTGTATTGACGATATTAAGGAGAGGGACTACTTCAGATACAGACTAGTAATTGACTTGTTATGTTGTTGATTCACATTGACATGTTAAAGAAACTATGAAAAAGAAAGTAAAGACACTGGATGCATTGAATGCACTCAAAGCAGTCAAAATTGAAGCTAAAGAAAAAAAACATGTGATGACATGTTAAAGTGAAATGATGCGTTTTAAGAAAGTTTAATTTATATACAAATATTTTAACTGTAATTTCTTACAACACCATGGGGATACCTAACAAATTCATCTACCATCTAATGTTGTATTTGTCACCTCATTATTGGAACACTTTGCTCTTGTAGTAGTAGATGAATCAGGTTCACTGTTTCTGACAGGAAATGAAGATTTCTTAGGTGAAGGAAGTACTGTTTCATTGCTTAACATAAAAACTACATTCGACATGATTGGCCTGTCTTTTGCGTTATCTTGCACGCATAAGAGCCCGACTTGGATGCACCTCATAACTTCATTTGCAGGACATGAATCACTTATGCATGAGTCAACTATCTCCAGGGCGTTACCATCTCTCCAGAGTTCCCACATCTTATTGTGAGAATATAAAAGATCAATGTAAATTCAAGCCAACACTGATGAATGGATCAAACAAACATGTACTCACACAAAAAAGATAGGCAACAACTTACATATTGTATCAAATTTGAGTATGGATCGTCATGGAAAAAGCCCCTGTTCTTCTTGCCACAAATGATCTCTAATAGCATGACTCCAAAACTGAAAACATCTGATTTCATAGAGAAGATGCCGTCTAGTGCGTATTCCGGTGACATATAACCACTGCATAATATGAAGATATTGTTAGTAATTTAATACTAACTTTCCTACAATTAGGAAACTAAGTTAATTTTGTGTTCATTGTGTTTTGCATTGACTTACAAAGTTCCAACGACTCTTTTTGTATTCGCTTGGGTTTCATCCGCCGCAAATATTCTCGCAGTACCAAAATCTGATATTTTGGGTTGCATCTCTCGATCTAGAAGAATATTACTAACTTTTAGGTCTCTATGGATAATTTTTAATCTGGAATCTTGATGAAGATAAAGGATCCCTCGAGCAATTCCTAAAATTATATCAAAGCGTGTTTTCCAATCTAACAATTTCTTTCTTGATTCATCTGCTTCAATTACATCGTATCACATATAATCAATATTAGAGTAAGGAGTAAACAATTCACACTCACAATAAATGCAAAACTAAGGAGTAAACATACCGAAAATGAAGTAGTCCAAGCTTTTGTTAGGCATAAATTCATAGATTAAAATCTTCTCATCTTTCTCTATGCAATAACCCAAGAGTCTAACAAGATTTCTATGTTGAAGTTTTGCAATTAATAAGACCTCATTTTTGAATTCCTGGATTCCTTGTTTGGAATTCGTTGATAATCTTTTGACTGCTATCTCTTGTCCATTTGGAAATTTACCCTGAAAATTCAATTGGAGTTGTACGTATTCTATTAGTTCCCAAATTAAAATTATCAACATTGCTTTAAACATTAATATCTATTGCAGTGGAAAACTTGTCTTAACTAAGAAATAATTACCTTGTAAACTGGACCAAAGCCTCCAAGTCCAAGCTTATTAGCAGAGGAAAATTGATCTGTTGCAGCTATCACAGTACTTAGTTCGAACAATGTTAATTCTGTATTCCCACTTTCACCACTGCTATTTGGAGAGTCCTTATGGAGGTTAGACAAACTTCTTGCCGAATCCAAAACTAACATTTGACGACGTTGTTGTTTCTGCTTCTTCCCTGTAGTAAAGGTAGACCGATGAATTTTAGCAAATTGAGAAGAAACAATAGATTAAGATGTATAGTTACGAGTCCTTTGAATCACCTTTATTCCTCTTCGCATTCCTTCTCCACAAGTAGTAAAAACACAGGGCTGCCAGAAGTGTTTCAACGACAAGGGGAACAATAATAAATACAAGCGTACTTTTTGTTGCTAGAACATGTACTTTTATGTTTTTCAGGGCATCTGCAGCTGCAAATTTAAGATTTCTTTCAGGCTCAAGAAATATGAAACTGATGATCTTAATTTATAAGAACCTTTTGCTGCTGACAGATGACAAAACTTGTGGTGTCAACTACTGTTATATAATGAAACTTCAAGTGAAAGCTATTGATTATACCCTGTACAACATAAAATTCAGGCCACTATTATGGAAAAAGAGACAGTACATACCTAGCTCCACAGCATCTACTCTTAGGTAAAAATCCTGTCCACTTTTATAGCTTCTCATGTCTCGTAACTCACCATACCACGCAATGCAACCTCGTCCCATTTCATCGACATATACATTAGCATACCCTGTACAATTACAACTCTTCAAGCACTCTCTCTCACACTCCTCTAAACTCATGTTACTATAAAGATTAGAATTTCTTGCATCTGGAAACTTCACACCATTCAGTCTCACAAAACCCTCCCTGTCTCCTTTGCCACAGGCTTCCTTCCTTGTTTCCTGACATTTTAGGTACCAGTCCTGAGGATACAACCTATCAAACCCGGGCAGGCATGCACACTGTGCCAACATATCCTCATTGCAAAATGCGTTTGCACCACATCGCATGTACTCATCACACATGTCCCGGAGAATGATATGGAGTTTTACCCATCTTTGGCTCTCATGCCAGATTAGTCTATTCAAAACTCCTATTGACTCCAGAACAATTATGGAGAAAACATCAACCTTTTTCGGTGAAAATTTAAAATAGACTTCATTGTCATTACTCACAAATGTGAAATTGACTAAAACATTCAGGTCAGAGAAATAATCTTTACGGCTTCCGATGTCTGGCAAGCCATTAAACATACGACCATTCCAAGGGCCACTACGCCAGTGTGTAACTGAGTTCTTGTACAACAAGATTTGAGGTATGCTGTGAGGGTCAAAACCTGAAGAGAATTCCCCGGGCGTGGGATCATCAATCGACTTCCATGAAGTTAGGATATGGTTGAGGCCAGTTTTCCGGTTCCATCCAAATTTCATACCAGGAAGAATGGTGTCTGTAGGATAATCAAAGCTCTGCCATATAATTGTCTCTTTTGCTATCAGAACCAGATTTCCTGAATCTAAGAGCTTGGCAGCGGAGGTTTGTGCAGGCACCGAAACATTGGTAGACCAAAGAGGACTGCTCTGATTACAACAAGAAACTACAAGATTTCCATCTCCACCGATCTTGAAAATACCTGCAGAGTTCCTAATTGGAGTTTCTCTGTTGGCGACCCAAACAACCGTTTGTTCTGAGATTTTATTGAACCATATTCCAACATAACGAGCTTGAGACTTGGCAGGGCTGAAGAACCCTAGTTTGAAGTTTCCATCAGATGATACCAGGCTTCCGTTTTCATCATCAGCTATGAACTGGGTTCCAGTTATTGTCTCTAATGCATGAAGTGAACCGAAGAGATCGAATATCACAAACAGTACCAAGATACAGAGAGCTCTATAACGCCCCATGAAGATAAGTGTTTGGACTGTGTTTCTCGGACGTGCCTTATCTGTGATAACTCCTATGAGCATCCAGCAATAGTATCCACTTGTTTCATGTGATTTCGACATTATTTTGTTTTCAATTAGTAAGAGTCAACAAGCTAACGTAATTCATTGGTTGCTAGCAGAAATTTTCAGCCATACACGAAATCAATAATGTCAAAGACGTGTTATTTATGGAGGAGGTATGAAATTGACTTTTAGTTAAACAAAAAAACAAAAAAAACAAAAGAAGAAAGGAAAAAAATCAATGAGCAATGACTAATGCTATGTTTGGTAGGGAGGAAAAGGGAGAGGAAAGAAAGGGGTGAAGGGAAAAGTGTGTGGAAAAGGGAAAAGTGTGTGTTTGGTATGGAGGGAAAAATGGAGGGAAAAGAAAAGTGTAAGGAAAAGTGAAGAAAAAAATGGGTGTGGGGCCCACCATTTTCTTTCTTCCCAAAAGTGGGAGGAAATGGGAGGGAAAGAAAAGGGAAAAAAGAAATGGGGGCCACCATTTGGGTAAATTACAATTTTAACCAAAAAATTTTAATACATAAAATATAAAAATAAGGGTAAAATAGTAAAATTGATAAAATGATCTTTACTTTCCTTTCTGTTTACCAAACAACACGAGGGAAAATCATTTTTCCTTTCCTTCTTTTTCCTTCCCTCATGTTTTCTATCCCTCCAAATCTTTCCATCCTTCCTATTTTCTTTCCTCTCTACCAAACGTAGCATAAAGGACAAACCAATTTGAATATGACCTAAAACAGACAATATTTTTCAATCAAATAAAACTATATAAATAAAAAAAAAAAAAAAAAAAAAAGAACAAAAAGTAGCAAAGGCTAAACCAACCACAAAAACACCACGAGCAAAAGCCCCAACAAGAAAATAAAAACAACAAGAAAAACGAAAAGACTCCCAACCCATGTAGTCAACTCAGATCACTGAGAACCTGCCTCAAAGAACCAATCACAATCCCACGACAATTCCAATATATGACACTAATCATCAGAAACCCTCGAAAAAGCCCGGGACCCGGACTTATAAGAAGCTAGTCTGCGTGCAATCCTAGTGGACCTTCGAGTAATAGTAGTAGTATCATTTAACTCTTCTTCCTCAACCTGGTCAGCCCAGGAAGAATCATCAATGGGGCGAAGTTCAGAGTGGGAATCAGACAACGGATGCTCAGGACCCTGTACCTGAACATCAGAGTCTACATCCAAGATAGGGGAACATGAAGATCCAAATCCATTCCTCAAAACAACCCTCTCAACCCTTTCAACCGAAGGAGAAACTATACCCACCCTATCATCCAACTCATCAACTGAAACCACTGAAGAAACAATGGGTTGAGCAAAAGAAACCAACGGAGAAACAGAATCCCTATTAACCTTCAACCCCTGCCCGACCATCGAAGTAGCTGAAGAGATTGAAACAACAGCACCAGCTGAAACATCAAGAATCGAAGAAGGGCCCTCTGAAGAAACAGGCACTACTCCCACTCTGGAGGAATGAACAGGGACACCAATAAGAGAATCCTCACTCCGCCCCACCAGTTGGGACTGACAGACCTGAGCAGCCACCATCGAAGTAGTAGGAGCCACCAAAGAAGTTAAACATGACGAATCAACTAGACTAGCATAAGAAACCATACTCAAAATCGGATCTGAACCTGCTGAAGAATGAACCACAACTGAATCCAAAGACCCTAAATCCTGTTGAATAGCGGCAAAGACATTAGAAATTGAAACTTCTGCCTGAGGAAAAATCAGTTTAGGAGCATGTTTGTGAGGAACCTGAAACCCCTCAACTGCAACAACCGTAGCCGGACCATCTCTAGCCGAATCAGGCTTACTATAACTAACAGGAATCCCCTTGTCGGACTTGTTCCAACGACAAACATTGGGAAAATGACCAATAGAGGAACAAGTAGAACAGAAAGCTGGGAGATTCTCATATTCCACCGAAATGAAAGAACTATGAGAATCATCCCTCTCAAGAAGCAAAGAAGACGGAGGCACAGTAGACACATCAATATCCACCAGAACACGCGCAAAATGTCCAAAATCACCCTCCACAGTAGCCCTGTCCAGCCGTAAAGGCACTCCAATCCCTCTAGCTAAATCAGAAATAATCTTCGGATGCCAATATTCCCATGACAGATCATAAAAACGGACCTAAACCTGAGCATTTGAAGACTTATGTAATGCCGGATTAAAATCCGGCATCCAAGGCTGAAGCCGTAAAACACCTGGTTTGAGATTAAGAGAACCCAAACTCCAAACCATATTCTTGTCAGCATCTGAATTCAACAAAATCTGAAAGTACCCCTTACCTAAAGAAATCAACCTCCAAACAGAGTTCAACTTCCAAATAGACTGCATCTTGGCTTTAAGATCAGCCAACTTCCAAGGCTTCTGACCACTAGAAAGGACAACTCGACCAATGAGAGAAAACTTACAAACCTTCAATCTAGACTTATAAGCAGAGGGATCCACCTGAACAGCCACATAACCACCCTTTTTCGAAAGAATCGAAGGACTGGAAACATTATCCTCCTGAATTTGGGCAGCCATAAAAAGATCCTCATACCCCTCCTTCTTAGAGAGAACTGATGACACCGGTAAAGTCTCAACAGGACAAGATTTGAAGAGACCCGCAAAAGACTTACCACCCTGGACCATAGGTGTTGAACTCTGAATGAGACCTGTAACCGAATCAGGAACAATCACCGAAACACCCCCCTCAGGCGGAGGAGGAATCGGCCTACCAACCAAAGAACACATCCCACCAGATGCGAGAGGAACAACCCGAGAAGAGAAATTCACTTCACTCACCGTACTCAGAGCAACCTGACTATTCAAGGTGGAAGACACCGCCACCGGAGATGAAAGAGACAAAGCGGCCTCCATGCACATAGGATCCATAGAGTTTGATAAACCGTAGCGGAAGTACTGTAGAGAAATCACTATAGCAGATACTGTAGCATACTGTAGCAGTGAACGAGATTGTAGCGGAAACACTGTAGCAGCGGCGGAACACTGTAGCGGGCACTGTAGCAGCAACGGAAACACTGTAGCGGACACTGTAGCGGCTGTAGCAGTGACGGAAACACTGTAGCGGTGACGGGACTGTAGCGGTGGCACTGTAGCAGTGACGGAATTACTGTAGCAACGGCGGAATTACTGTAGCAGCAACCACTATTCACTTTTTTTTTTTTTTTTTTTTTTTCTAGGGTTCCCTCATGGTTCCCTCATGAAATATATATATATACTCTGAGCAGGCTTTTCTAAAGGCAAAAAAAGTCAATTTGACAAGTACTAATTATAAATTAATTATTATTCTGGTTTTCTGTACATAACAAAAAGAATGTAAGAATTAGTATAACACAATAGATTTTATAAAAACAATCTTATCATTCATCTTCTCAGAATATATTAACCTATGATTTTTTTTTTTTTTTTTTTTGAACAGTTAACTTGTATTAAACAGAAACAGAGTACAAACAGGGGAGTAAACCCCTACAATGGACAGACAAACATGAGAAAAAGCAGAACAAACGCAAAACAAACAAAACCCTACACCCCTACAACAAAACAGAACAAAAAACACTACAATCAATAAGAAACAAATAAATCTCCCTCCATATTTGATCACCTCTTAGCTAACATGTCCGCAAACAAATTCGACGCTCTTGAATTGTAAGTGACCACTGTGCAATAAATCATAGATTAAAAGCTTCTCCTCTTTCTCTATGCAATAACCCAAGATTCTAACAAGATTTCTATGTTGAAGTTTTGCAATCAATAAGAAATACCAAGATTTCTATGTTGAATCTTGAGCAAAGTTTGAGGACAACGACAAAGAGTTCTTTCCCACTTCAAAACAAATCACAATCGTTGGACTATTTTTGGTATCAACATATTGCAGTGGAAAACTTGTCTCAATTAAGAAATAAAGAGAATTTACCTTGTAAACTGGGCCAAAGCCTCCTCGCCCGAGCTTATTAGCAGAAGAAAAATGATTGGTTGCTGATGTAGTAAAAATTACTCTCAATTAAAATTAAGTTCGTTCACTGGGATCGGTGATTCGATTAGTTAAAACTACTTAGTCTAGGGACAAATTAAAACTAATCTAAGTGCATAAAATTAAATTGCATAATGCTTTTGAGTTGGAAAAGTGACTTGGTTTCTTGAAAATACTTAAAAATGTAAACTTGTAAGCTAAAAATGTAAACTTTACCCTAAAAATGCAAACTTGAACAATAAAAATGTAATCTTGCAACAAAAGACTAGGCTAACACAACAAATGAACACACAAGTAGTGAAATGATAGGAGAAATCACTAGGGAATTAATATAACCTCTTAGACCACTCAATGTCCTTACTTAGTCTCATTAAGCACTTCAAATCCAATTTTAGGGCTTGTTTATCATTAAAAGCTAGGTTCTTCCCATTACCCCCACAAGGTCATGTGCCGAGCAATGGTCATAACCCATTAATTGTATAAACTCTAAGCCAAAACAACATGGCATGGTCATGCACATATTATCTTTCTCAATTACCAAACTCATAATTGGTATTAAGGTGGAAAGGTCTTTCACACCAAAATCCAATTTATAGATAGTTTACACTAAACACCCACATCAATTGAGGTCTCAAAATAACATGAGTAGTAGGCAAACACAATATAATCAAGTAAAAGAGACTAAAATTGAATTGAATTAAGAAATAGACTAATTAGTTCATAAAGTGGTCCAATACAATTACATTAATCCCCTAGCTAAATGCTTAGTTACACATTAATGGAAAAAGAAAGAAGAAAGCAAAAGGGTAGAGAAAACCCATTTTCTTGAGAGCTTCCTTTTCCTTGCAAAACCTCCGAAGATGGATGGAATGGTGGTGGAGAATGAGAAAATGTGAAAAGATGATGAAAATGGTGAAGAAAGGTGGGAGCTTGGATGATTTTTGTGAGGTTGAAGATGGTGGAATATGAGAGGTTTTCTTTTTGGGTGAGTGGTTATTTTGGATCTAGGGTTGAGAGAGTGTATGGTATGTTTTCAGCTAAGAGAATATGATATATATATAGTGGGAGGCCAAAAAAACTGATGCTGAGTTCGTAGCTTTGCTGAGCTGGAAATGGGAGGTCGCCACCAAGTTGGCTAGTGGGTGGCGACCACTTCACTAGCGAACCTTACTGATCTTGTTGCGAAAAAATAGAGGTCGCTAGCAAGTTGGCTAGCTACTAGCGACCACTTCACTAGCGAACTTCACTGATCTTGTTGGCGAAAAATATTAGGTCGCTACCAAGTTGGCTAGTAGGTAGCGACCACCTTGGTAGCCAACATCACTGCCTCAGGTGCCAAAAATATAGGTTGCTGGCAAGTTGGCTAGCTACTAGCGACTTTGGTGGCGACCACCACCATGGAAGAATTCTTGCAGCCAATCCTCTCCAATTTTGGCCCGGAACATGGACTTCTCAAAATATGCTCTCGATTCCCCTAACTTGCTCGACTTAGCACACTTGCCTCTGAAAACTGAAAATCTGCGAAACAACTAATTTCGAGCCATTAGACACTCGATTTTTCCCGAGAACCGAACAAAAGCGACGGAAATGGGGGCCAAAATCTAGTATAGAAATGGCTCGATCAGTTGCAGCTGTAACAGTACTTAGTTTGAACAATGTCAATTCTGTATGCAACAACCCAAGAGCCTAACAAGAAATCTGTGTTGAAGTTTTGCAATTAACAAGACTTCATTCTTGAATTCTTTGATACCTTGCCCCGAGTCAACAAGCTAATGTAATTCATTGATTGCTAGCAGAAATTTCAGCCATACACGGAAGCAATAATGTTAAAGACGTGTTAATTATGGAGGCATGGAATTGACTTGTGATGTAGCGGAAGCTCTGTCGAGAAAAACCTGCAAGAAACAAATTAGCAACAACCTACTAACGTCCCGTTGATTCGCGTACGAATACCGGAAGATTAGGCTTCAATGTTCGTTGATTCACTATGAATGCCGAAAATTGGAATATTAGAGAAAACTCTCAATTTTTATAAATCAAAAACTGCCTGGCCAATTCGGCCTACATCATAATTTAAAGGAAACAAAACCTAAACCTAATCGAATTCCTTGGAAAGCAAGAAAATCGACTTAAAAAGGAAAAATTACCAAAAGGGCAAAAATGAATTTAAAACAAAAACGAAACCTTCCTAAAAAAGCAAAAACGCCCAATTCAAGGCCTAAACGATGGAATTTACCTAAAAAAGGACGTGCTTACGCAGCAAAGCTGCGTAGTTGTTCCGGAAACTCCGAAACGCATCAGCTGTCAAAATTTCAAGTCATTCTGATTCCGTCGCCCGGACTAGTAGGATTGAAATGGCCCTTTTCCTTGGTTGTTCTCTTATCCCACCCCTCCATGTACTCTAACGCCAAGTGATCTACTGCTGCTGCATCAACTTGAAACAGACAATGTACTTTCTAAGTATTGTCAATATCAATACTTATAAAACAAAAATAAGATTATATACTACGAGCAGGCTTTTCTGAGAAGTCAATTTGACTAGTACTAATGATAAATTAATTATCATTCTGGTTTTCTGTATATAATAAAAAGAATGCAAGAATCAGTATAACACAATAAAATTTATCGTTCATCTTCTCAGAGTATATTAACCGTAATTTATACAACTCCTTGGAGAAACTTGACAAATTCATCGACCATCAAATGTTGAATTTGTCACCTCATTATTGGAACACTTTGTTCCCGTAGTAGTAGATGAATCCGGTTCACTATTCCTGACAGGAAATGAAGATTTCTTAGGAGAAGGAAGTACTGTTTCATTGCTTAACATAAAAACTACATTCGACATGCTTGGCATGTCTTTCGCGTTATCTTGCACACATAAGAGCCGGACCTGGATGCACCTCATAACTTCATTTGCTGGACATGAATCATTTATGCATGAGTCAACTATCTCCATGGCCTTAACATCTCTCCAGAGTTCCCACATCTTATTTCCAACATTACATGAGAATATAAAAGATCAATGTAAGTTCAGGCCAACATTGATGAATGGAACAAACATGCACACATACAAAAAAGATAGGCAACAACTTACATATTGTATCAAATTTGAGAATGGATCATCATGGAAAAAACCCCTGTTCTTCTTGCCACTAATGATCTCTAATAGTATGACTCCAAAACTGAAAACGTCTGATTTCATAGAGAAAAGACCGTCTAGTGCATACTCTAGTGACATATAACCACTTCATGTTTTGAAAATATGGTTAGTGATATAATGAAAATAAGTTAATTTCGTATTCATTTTGTTTTGCGTTGACTTACTAAGTTCCAACAACTCTTTTTGTATTCGCTTGGGTTTCATCCGCTGCAAATATTCTTGCAATACCAAAATCTGAAATTTTGGGTTGCATCTCTCCATCTAGAAGAATATTACTAACTTTTAGGTCTCTATGGATAATTTTTAATCTGGAATCTTGATGAAGATAAAGGATCCCTCGAGCAATTCTTAAAATTATATCAAAGCGTGTTTTCCAATCCAATAACTGCTTTTGTGATTGATCTGCTCAATTCCAACATATCACATAAAATAAATATTAGAGTAGACACAAAAGCAATACAGACAAAAATTGAAAAACTAATAGGACTAACCATACCAAAAATGAAGTAGTCCAAGCTTTTGTTAGGCATGAATTCATAGATTAGAAGCTTCTCCTCTTTCTCTATACAATAACCCAAGAGTCTAACAAGATTTCTATGTTGAAGTTTTGCAATCACTAAGACCTCATTTTTGAATTCCAGGATTCCTTGTCCTGAATTCGTTGATAATCTTTTGACAGGAATCTCTTGTCCATTAGGTAATTGACCCTGAAAAATCAAATTGAATACTCAAATCTCATATAGATTAAGAGTAGCGTTGTCCTTCACATGACATATAGAATGCTTTTGTTGGAAGGGCCAAGGGCAGAACACAAATGCAACAAAATTATCTATTGTGTTGATACCAAAACTAGTCCAACGATCGATATTTGTTTTGATGTGGGAACGAACTCTTTTGTCGTTATCCTCAAACCTTGCTCGAGATTCAAGATGAAGTCTGAATCGAAGTTTAGGTGGTGTTTAAAGTAGTTGGTCCCTGCAAAAAAGAGAAATGGAAAACTTGTCTTGAATCTTGAGCAAGGTTTGAGGACAACGACAAAGAGTTCTTTCCCACATCAAAACAAATCACGATCGTTGGACTATTTTCGGTATCAACATATTGCAGTGGAAAACTTGTCTCAACTCTCAACTAGGAAATGAAGAGAATTTACCTTGTAAACCGGACCAAAGCCTCCTTGTCCGAGCTTACTAGCAGAAGAAAAATGATCTGTTGCAGCTATCACAGTACTTAGTTCGAACAATGTCAATTCTGTATGCCCACTTTCACCACTGCTATTAGGAGAGTCCTTAAGGTTAGACAAACTTCTTGCTGAATCCAAAACTAACTTGTTTTGATGAAGTTGTTGTTTCTGCTTCTGCCCTGTATTAAGTTGTTTTTTATGAATGAGAAATCATTCAACATATGGAAAATGAAATGCACCAATGTAGTAAAGGTAGACAAATGAATTTTAGCAACTAGTGAAGATCAAACAAGACTAAGATGTATAGTTATATATGAGTCCTTTGAATCACCTTTATTCCTCTTCGCATTCCTTCTCCACAAGTAGTAAATACACAGGGCTGCCAGAAGTGTTTCAACAAGGGGAACGATAATAAATACAAGTTTACTGTTTGTTGCTACAACATGTACTTCTGCGTTTTTCTGGGCGTTTTTCTGGGCATCTGCAGCTGCAATTTTAAAATTTCTTTCGGGCTCAATAAATTTCGAACTGATGATCATAATTTATAAGAACCTTTTGCTGCTGACAGCGGATAAAATTTGTGGTGTCAACTGTCAACAACTGTTGCAATGAAACTTCAAGTGAAACCTATTGAATATATCATCATATACAACATAGAATTCAGGCCACTATTATGGAAAAGGAGACAGTACATACCTAGCTCCACAGCATTTACTCTTAGGTAAAATCCTGTCCACTTTTAAAGCGTCTCATGTCTCGTAACTCACCGTACCACACTATGCAACCTCGTCCCATTTCATCTACATATACATTAGCATACCCTGTACAGTTGCAACTCTTCAAGAACTCTGTCTCACACTCCTCTAGGCTCATGTTACTATAAAGAGTAGAATTTCTGATATCTGGAAATTTCACACCTTTCAGTCTCACAAAACCCTCCCCGTCGCCTTTGCCACAGGCTTCCTTACTTGTTGCCTGACATTGAAGGTACCAGTCCTGAGGATACAACCTTTCAAACCCGGGCAGGCATGCACAATGTGCCAGTGTATCGTCATTGCAAATTGCGTTTGCACCACATCGCATGTACTCATCACACAAGTCCCGGGGCACGTCTCGGACTTTTACCCATCTCTGGCTCTCATGCCAGATTAGTCTTTTCTGAAGTCCCATCGACTCCAGAACAACTATGGAGAAAACAGAACCCTTTTTTGGTGAAAATTTAATATAGATTTCATTGTCGTTGCTCACATATGTGATATTGATAAGATCAATCCAATCAGAGAAATATTCTATGTGGCCTTCGACTTCTAGCAAGCCACATAGAATTTGGGACCTTCATTTTAGGTGGGGACTTAGGCAGCAACTTCAGCTGTCTAGGCACTAACCAGCCTTAATGGCAGGTGCTGCATTTGGTGAGATTTTTCTCTGATAAAATGTTGTTCAGTTGGCAAGCCCTGTGACAATCAATTAAAAGTTAAAACTTCAATTAAGGTTTTGTTTTGAGTCCAAGTATCAAAGGCTTGTATGTAAATCTGATGGGATAAAGCTCATGTGCAATTTGGTGAAAAGAAATATTATAGCAATTCAATTAGGGACCGTACACTCAAGAAATAAAAGAAGTTGTTGAGTCTTGAAAATATGGCAATGTTAAAGTTAAAGGAGAAAGGCAATCTAGGAAATAAATTGTTGGTTTATATTGTAAATAAAATGGAAAAATAAAGCCATTTATAAAGGCTACAAATTTAATGTGAAAAAATTAATGTTGTATATGTGTAATCATATGAACATAGAGTGTGTTGAGAGAGTGCATCTAGCACCCCTCTTATTGCAATTAACCCTTTTTGAAATTAAGTAATTGATTTATCATATATATATATATATATATATATATATATATATATATAGCTACTTCTCATGAGGAAATGACACATGGCACCGATTTAATGTTATTAATAAATTTTTATTTTTTTCATTTATTTAATAATATATATGATATAATAAAAATAGTTTTTTTTTTTCATGTAGGAGTGACATGTGTTATATATAATATAATTAAAATCATAATATATAATAATATAATAATATAATAAAAATAGCTACTTTTTATAAATGAGTGACATGTGGCATTATTTAATGTCATTATTGTTTAAAATTAAGTAATTAATTTATCAAATTGAATTGAATTATTGAAATCATTGATTTGAAATCAAATGTAAACCCTTTGTATTAAAGAAAACATGTATTTTCAAATTTAATTTGTTAAAAACAATGTCCCTCATGCCAATAGAGGCGTATCTCAATTGGTAGATGGAAGAGTTTGTGATTTGACCAAATGACTCATAGGTAAGTGGCTCGAATTCTACGAATGACGAAAGCTTTAAAAAAAAATACCTAGTCCCGAATTAGATAATGTAAATAAATAAATAAATAAAAATGTCCCTCATTAATCAAAGAAAAATACAAATATTTAAAAATATTATTTTTTTAGTGTACCCACATGCCTTTTCAATTCTTTTCGGTATTTAATTCGTATAAAATTGTTATAACAAATAAGTAAATAACAAACACATGTATTGACAAGATAAAGTTGGTCCGATGTTATACCCCTCATACCTATAACCTATAGGTTGTTGGTTTAAATTTCTTCCTCTCCTTAAAAAAAAAACTCAAATTATTGTAATATTTAAAAAAAAAAAAAAACATGCATTTTACATTTTCCTATCAACTTTACGGTACAGTATAATAGTTTTTAATCAACATATTTAGACTTTTTAGAAATTTATTGTTTGGACATTAAGACAGAATCATATCAAGTTGAAGGCAAATTAATTTTGGTTTTTTCTCAATTATATATACACCGCACTAAATACCTTTCTAATCACTATTGATTATTTTTCATCATATATAAAGCATTCTTTTTCAATAAGTTTGCATAAAATCTCAAAATGTTTTAGAAACTTCATTATTGGGTCTCATTAATTCTCATTAAAGTCAATATATTTATATTTTTAAACTGAATTTTCTAAATCATTATAAATAATCACATATCCCATCAAGATAAAATTGCACTATAATTCTTGTAATTCTCAATAAAATCAAAATGGCGAAGTTGGAATCTTCCTCTTCTTATGCTCTCTATTGTTCTTCATGTTTTATTTGTCAATCATAATACTGCTACTGCGACAAGTAACAGTGATGAAGTTCCTCTTATCAGGCAGTCTTGTAAAGCCACCAGTGTTCCAGATACATGTATATCGGTTTTAGAGGCAGATTCTCGTAGTAGAAGTGCAACCGATTTAAAAAGCTTAACGAAAATATCAATGGATATAGTATATGAAGAAGCCATTGGGTTAAAGTCACAATTTATTAAAGCTGAAGAAAATGTCACCGATCCAGTTTTGAAACGCAATGTAAAACAGTGCATCGATTCATTCGACGACTGCAGCTATCATATGAAAAATGTTGGAATTCCAGATTTTGAAAAAGGAAATTATAGAAAGGCAAATGTTGACGTCGATTTTTGTGTTGTTTGTGCTTATGATTGTATGGACACCGGCATCAAATTGTTCAACAGAGAGATTGTAACTTTATATGATTTTAGTGGGGATGTGCTAGATTTCCTAAATATGTTACATTCTTGAAGGAACATGTGATATGCTTTCTTATTAATTATAATAATAAATAAATAATTTCACTTTATAAATGAGTATTTTGATCTTAATTTAACTTTAATTGTTATATTTGTGTAAGATTTATATTGTTATAATTGTTTCATTTCAAACTTTGAATTTCTACGTGTGCAGAAGTTTAATTGTCTTCTAATAAGTAAAAGAGTATTCCCCCGAGATGTTACTGAAACTACAATAAAAGCAAAAGAAACTTCACTTGTAGGCTCAATTTATTTAGTTTTAATAAATACAAAAGTGGCTATAGTTGTACTATTTAAAAATAGTATGTGCATCCCATAATAATAATAATAATAATAATAATAATAATAATAATAAATGAATGTATTTATTAACAGTATTTCTTCTAATTGTTTTGTTCAAAATTATTAGATAATAAAATAGATGTAGATGGAGTATATTTATAAATTAGTGTTTTTTTCTTTTTTCTTTTTTAAAGTGTGGTGGATCAGTGGATGATATTATGGATATCTCCAGTAGATCTTCATATGCATTATATTTTCCAGATTTTTTTTTCTTCTAAATCACTCCAAAAGCTAAAATCTAAATATAGTTATGATCTATTCAAATTTCAAATTTTCAAATTTTGACAAGATCTATTCAAATCGAGCAACAGAAATCTGAAATCGAATCAACCAAGCTCTGATACCAATTTGTAACGATTTATAACTCAATTAATCAATGAATTCCAGAATCTATATCGAACTTCACTTTTGAACACTCTATGAACTCACATGAAAAGAATGAAGAAGAAAGATAATGAAGAAGATCAAACACCAGAGATTTATACATTGTCAATGTGACAATCTACACCCAGTTGAGAGAGTAGAGAATAAATCAACTATTTCAGAGAACTATTACAACAGTGAAATGCAATTTTAGCGGCACTCACTCATTCTCTCAGTTTTCTCAGCTACCAAACATACACAAAAACCTCTCAAAGATCCACTCCACAATTCTCTCTGACTCACACCTTTTGGTCACACACCAATTCACTGTTATCGTAAGTGTGTATTTCTCTCACACTTACGAGTATTCTGGAATCTTTCTATTTTTCTCTACAAAAATATCCGGTAACAAACTTTGCTGATGTGGATTTAAATCATGATTAATCAGGGGCCATGTCATAGCAGTTATGATCTATTCAAATTTCAAAATTGATCACAAACGGAAAAAATAAATCAGTGTTTTCTTAAGATTAATGCTACTTTGTTCAATTTTTGTGTCCAAATCTAGTGCCCAAATGATGTGGCAACATTGTAATTCATTCATTTAAATCATGCAAATCTAATACAATTTAAATGAATGGATTACAATGATGCCACATCATTTAGGCATCAGATTTGGACACCAAATTTAGGCAAAGTAACATTATTGTTTTTTTTAATGGAAAATATAAAAATTAAAGTTATATCTTACAGAATAATAGACTTTTTTTTTTTCTTTAAACCGTCAATCAACGATGTTGATCAATTTAACACAACAGTTAACGGTGTTACAATCTTTGATGTTTTTGAATAAATATATCTTTATCTATGTATCCAACGATAGTCGAAAGGTCAAATGAGGTTTTTTATATGAGTAATGCTAGACGTCCCAATTTTTTTTCCCAAAATTCAATCCCAATTGATATGGCACATGAGGTGTCAATATCTTATAAATCATGAAATTATATAGTAACTGATATGATATTGACACCTCATGTGCCACATCATTTGGGACAGAATTTGAGAAAAAAAAAATTATGACGTCTAGCGTTACTCTTTTTATATTAATCCTAATAATAAAAAGAGATGTATTGAATATAAGAGTGCTTGACTACGATATTCCTTTTCCTTTTTCTTAAAAAATTACTTCTTGTATTATTTATTAATTTATAGTATTAGAAAAACTTTAGATAGAATATTTTTGGTAAAATACTGGGTGTCTTTAACATATATTTGCTTTCTCCTCTTATTAATACTATATTTCAATTCGACTTTTTAGAAATTTATTATTTTGACATTAAGACAGAAATAAGTTGAAGGCAAATTAATTTTGGTTTTTTTCTCAATTATATATACACCGCACTAAATACCTTTCTAATCACTATTGATTATTTTTCATCATATATAAAGCATTCTTTTTCAATAAGTTTGCATAAAATCTTAAACTTTTCTAATTTATTGAAAAGAAAGCTAATTATAGAAACTTCATTATTGGGTCTCATTAATTCTCATTAAAGTCAATATATTTATATTTTTTTAAATGAATTTTCTAAATCATTATAAATAATCACACCTCCCATCAAGATAAAATTGCACTATAATTCTTGTTATTCTCAATAAAATCAAAATGGCAAATCCAAGTTGTTTTTATCTTCCTCTTCTTATGCTCTCTATTGTTCTTCATGTTTTATTTGTTGATCATAATACTGTTACAGCGACTAGTAACAATGATGAAGTTTCTCTTATCAGGCAGTCTTGTAAAGCCACTAGTGTTCCAGATACATGTATATCGGTTTTAGAGGCAGATTCTCGTAGTAGAAGTGCAACCGATTTAAAAAGCTTAACGAGGATATCAATGGATATAGTATATGAAGAAGCCATTGGGTTAAAATCGCTATTTATTAAAGCTGAAGAAAATGCCACCGATCCAGTTTTGAAACGCAATATAAAACAGTGCATTGATTCATTTGAAGACTGCAGCTATCATATGAAAAATGTTGCAATTCCTGATTTTGAAAAAGGAAATTATAGAGACGCAAATATTGATGTTGATGTTTGTGTTGTTTGTGCTTATGATTGTACGGACACGGGCATCAAATTGTTCAATAGAGAGATTGTAACTTTATCTGATTTTAGTGGGGATGTGTTAGCTTTCTTAAATATGTTAAATTCTTGAAGGAATATGTGATATGCTTTCTTATTGATTATAATAATAAATAAATAATTTCACTTTATAAATGAGTATTTTGGTCTTAATTTTAATTTTTTATATTTTTGAAAGATTTATATTGTTATAATTGTTTCATTTCAAACTTGGAATTTCTACGTAGGTAGAAGTTTGATTGTCTTCTAGTAAGCAAAGTGAAACCACAACGAAAGCAAAAGAAACTTCACTTATAGGTTTATGTATGTTGGCATTACCCAAGCTCATGCTATCATAAAAGCAAATGGAAAATGATAGGCCCAATTTATTTCTTTTAATAAATACAAAAGCAGCAGCAGCAGCAGTATAATAATAATAATAATAATCTCTACTAGTAGTAGTAGAAATCATAAAACTATAAAAGCTTTATTAATAATCTCTACTAGTAGTAGTAATAGTAGTAGTTTTTGTCTTTTTATTATGATATCCCTTTTAAATATTGAAATATTTTCTTTTTGGTTTTCTTTTTTATTTCTTGTTCTATTATTTATTAATTTATAGTTTAAAAAAAAACTTTAAAGAGAATATATAGTAGTTAAAAAAAAATAATAATGGGATTTAAGTACAAAAATTTAATGGACCATCTGAAGGAGGCATTAGGCCTCTTGCCAATGTGGTGTGACTCTCCAAAGGGAAACTCCACCACCACGGTTCAACACCCCGCACCATGTATATATATATATACACCCATTATTTCCTTGTCCCACCTCATGTGTGGGTGTCCTCTCCCCACTTGTGGGAGTAGTTGTCCGGGCTGTGCTAGTAGTGTCCAATCCTCGTAGGGTCCCAGTAGTTGTTGTACATTAAAATAAATAAATAAATAAATAAATAATTAATGGACCAAAAAGAGATATTAGCCTAAACAGAGATATGGGTTAAAATAGGTTCACGGTCCACATTGCTCTAATCCTAGATTGGTCTTGGCCCAAATAGAATAGGATATAATTAAAAAGAAAACATGCAAAAATAAATAAAATGTTAAATAATTTATGCCTTTTAATATTTTAAATAAATAAATAAATCTAGACGATTTTTTTTTTTTTTTTTTTTAAGACTTTATGATATAATAATATGCAAGCAACTTATAATATTGTTCACGGCCCACATTGTTCTAAACCCAGAATGGTCTTGGCCCAAATGGTAATGGGCCGAATAGGACTTGACCCAATATTATTAGCCTACAAATGGATTGGGCTCAAATGTTTATGAGCATGATTGGTTATATAGCAAAAAGTTTGCAAAAATAAAACTCTGTTCAAACAGTTTGACATGTTCTGGCCTTTTGACCCAAAGACTGAAGTGGGTTTTATATTGTAGGAAAGACTTTTAAATTTTAATACCTTTAATTGTTCTCATTATAAAATTGATTCAATAATAATTAAAACACTTTTATTATAAAAATTAGAGATATACATAAATAATTAACATTGTTCTTCCCTAACACTAAGTACTAACTAGGCCAGAAGAATAAGGGTCAATTTGGTATTACTGTAACTTTCATAATAACCAATGTTAGTTGTACTAAAGAAATAATCAGCTGTGAAACTAATCGGTAGATGTTTAGTTAATTGTACTTTTAAAACGATAGTATAGCTCAAAAAAAATATACATATGTTTGGTAATTTTATTACAAAAGTGTTGAAATTAGTTACAATGACTAAAATATATATGATTTTAGAACTTTATTTCATTTTTTTTTTTTTTCATTAAGTATATTATATTTAAGTAGAATATTTAAGTTAGAAAAAAAAAATCTATAAGAACAATAAAAATATTTTTAAAAGATTTTATAAATCAAATAAATATTTAATTTTAAGATGGAATAAGGTATATAAATGATTTTAATTTGATTTCATAAGTATAATAATAATATTTAAAAAGTTTGATTAAATGCTGAAATGGATTATTACATAATCACTTTTAAAAAGTAACCCCCCATACTTCTCAAAATCATTGTCAAAACTTGTCAGATTATTAATTAATCACTTTTAGAAGTTTTTTACTAAACAACATTTTATGTCAAAATTATAAAATAAACCGATTTTAACTTCTCAAAAGCAATATCAAACTGGCCCTAAGGTACATCAAGTTTTGGAAGCCATTAACTGCCATTGATAAACTTCTCAACAATGAGATTTTGAACATCTTTGGGGTTGTTCAGGACTTGATATCCAGGCCACTTCACTCTTCCACTGGTGGATGATCCAGGCCCAGAATTCCAAAATTCAACGTAATGCAACGTGGTGACATCAGATGACTCATCGAATTTCATCCAATCTTCACAATCGATGAATGTATCCAAGTACTATTTAGTGTCTGTTTGTTTTTTTTTTTTTTTTCCAGTTATTTATCGTCTATTTTTAGTAAAATAATATATATATATATATATATATATATTTGAAACTATAAATTTTTATATTTATTTATGATTATTTTTTAATTTGTTTTTGATAAAATAATATTTTTGATATGATTAAATAACTTGCTTATTTGTTAGAGGTGCAAAATGACGAGTTTACCCTTACCATGTTAACTTCTAACGGAAAATTTATTTCATCTCAACCAATTTTATATTTATTTATACTATTTAGTGTCTGTTTTATTTTTTTTTTCCTGTTATTTAACGTCTGTTTTTAGTAAAATGATATATATATATATATTTGAAACTACAAATTTTTATATTTATTTATGATTTTTTTAATTTGTGTTTGATAAAATAATATTTTTGATATGATTAAATAACTTGCTTATTTGTTAGAGGTGCAAAATGACAAGTTTACCCTTACCATGTTAACTTCTAAAGGCTCAAAATTAACGGTAGGGGAAGTTTGTGCAATTTAGGATAAAAGTTCCATATCCATGCAATTATACCAAATGTTGGGGGATGTTTATGCAATTAGTCCTTTCATTTAAAGTTTTTATTTTAGTTCAGTTTTTTTTGTACTTGTCAAAAAAAAGTTTAGTTTTTTCTTAATTTATTTTAATAATGTTAAATAATCACTATTTAAGTCTAAATTAGTATTTTAATAAAAATATATTGTTTTAAACCAATTATTATTTTTGTTAAAGTTTTTAAAATATTAAATATTTTATTAATATGATTTGTGAGATATATTTATTTTTATCATTTACTAGTTTTATTTGAGGATAATTTTGAAAATTTTAAAAATATGATGGTTTGGGTGCACATAAAATTTTAAAGTTGGGAAAATATTGCCACTTATTTACAGTAGACTCCATCAAGATTCAACATTATTGTTGGTGACGTCGAATGGAAAAAATATATTCCATTTTTTTCCACTTTTTTTTCTGTTTTTTTTTTTTTTAAATATTTTATTTTAAATATATATATATATATATAATAAATTAATTAATTAATACGTAAGTTTTTCTATCTCCATCGTGTTTTTTTCTTTTTAATTTTTTTTTTTTCAGAAATTTTTTCTTGTTCTTTTGTGGTTGATAATATCTCCTTTTCTTTTCTTTTCTTTTTTTTCCTTTTTAAAGTGTGGTGGATAATATCTCCAGTAGATCTTCATATGCATTATATTTTCCAGATTTGTTTCTCCTAAATCACTCCAAAAGCTAAAATCTATATATAGTTATGATCTATTCAAATCTCAAATTTGATCACAAATGGAAAAAAAATCGAACAGTATTTTTTTAATGGAAAATCAATCAGATTTTTTTTTTTTTTTTAAATGGAAAATATAAAATATTAAAGTTATCTCCTAAGGAATAATAGACATCTTTTTTTAAATTGGTAAGGGTATTATAGTCTTTTCATATGGTCAACACAGGTCAATTTAATGGTGTTATAGTCCATGGATGTTTTTGAATAAATATATCATTACGAGTAATGCTACTTTGTCCAAATTTAGTGTTCATATGACGTGGCAACACTCTCGTCTATTCATTTATAAATCAAGCAAATCTAATACAATTTAAATGAATGGACGAAAGTGTTGCCACGTCATTTAGACACTAGATTTGGGCACCAAATTTGGGCAAAGTAGCATTACTATATCATTATATATCCATCCAACAATCGTTGAAAGGTCAGCGGAGGTTTTTAATATTAACCCTAATAATAAAGAGATGTATTGAACATAAGAGTGTTTGACTGTGATATTCCTTTTAAATATTTAAATATTTAAATCTTTCATTTTCCTTTTTTTTTTTTTTTCTTTCTATTACTTGTTCTATTATTTATTAATTTATAGTATTAGAAAAACTTTAAATAGAATATATTTGGTAAAATACTAGTGTCCTTGCATGTTATAATATATTTGCTTTCTTATTACAATAATGCTACTTTATCCAAATTTGGTGTCCAAATGATGTGGTATCATTATAATCCATTCATTTAAATTGTATTATATTTGTATGATTCAAATGAATGGATTACATTAATACCACATCATTTGGGCACCATATTTGGACACCAAATTTTGAAAAAGTAGCATTACTCATCTTATTAATACTATATTTCGAATTTTTAGAAATTTATTGTTTTGACATTAAGACAGGATCATGCCCATTGGAGGCAAATTAATTTTGGTTTTTTCCCAATTATATTTACACCGCACTAAATACCTTTCTAATCACTATTAATTATTTTTCATCACATATACTCATATAGCATTATTTTTCAATAAGTTTGCATAAAATCTTGAACGTTTCCAATTTATAGAAAATAAAACTAATTATAGAAACTTCATTATTGGGTCTCATTAATTCTCATTAAAGTCAATATATTTATATTTTTAACTGAATTTTCTAAATCATTATAAATAATCACACATCCCATCAAGATAAAATTGCACTGTAATTCTCAATAAAATCAAAATGGTGAAACCCACTTGTTTTTATCTTCCTCTTCTTATGCTGTCTGTTGTTCTTCATGTTTTATTTGTCGATCATAATACTGTTACAGCGACAAGTAACAATGATGAAGTTCCTCTTATCAGACAGTCTTGTAAAGCCACAAGTTTTCCAAATACATGTATATCGGTTTTAGAGGCAGATTCTCGTAGTAGAAATGCAACCGATTTAAAAAGCTTAACGAGGATATCAATGGATATAGTATATGAAAAAGCCATTGGGTTAAAGTCGTTGTTTATTAAAGCCGAAGAAAATGCCACCGATCCAGTTTTGAAACGCAATGCAAAACAGTGTATCGATTCATTCGAAGACTGCATTAATAATATGAAAAATGTTGGAATTCCTGATTTTGAAAAAGGAAACTATAGAGACGCAAATATTGATGTCGATTTTTGTGCTGTTTCTGCTGATGATTGTAGGGACACCGGCATCAAATTGTTCAACAGAGAGATTGTAACTTTTTTTGAATTTAGTGGGGATGTCCTAGCTTTCTTAAATATGTTACGTTCTTGAAGGAACATGTGATATGCTTTCTTATTAATTATAATAATAAATAAATAATTTCACTTTATAAATGAGTATTTTGGTCTTACTTTTAATTTTAATTTTTAAATTTTTGTAAGATTTATATTGTTATACTTGTTTCATTTCAAACTTTGAATCTCTACGTAGGTAGAAGTTTAATTAATTGTCTTCTAAATTCTAATAAGCAAAAGAGATGTTACTGAAACCACAATGAAAGCAAAAGAAACTTCACTTGTAGCCTTGTAGGCCCAAATTATTTCTCTTAATAAATACAAAAGTAGCTATTGTTTTATCATTTTAAAATAGTATGTGCATCACATATTAGCAGTTTTTTTTAAAAAAAAAAAGTTAATTCCAACATTACCCTTAAGCAAAACTATATATATATATAACTAATTATAAATAAATTTTATAATATTTTGAACATTTTAAGAAACATACAAATTAATTATCTTTCATTCAAATTATTACCGTATTCATTGAAAATAATAATGAGTGATTATTTAATTATTATGAAAATGTTAAGAAATCATAAAACTATAAAATCTTTATTAAAAATCTATATGTAATAGCAGTAATAATAATAAACAGAGATGTTTCCCCTTAGGTCAGTCCAATTTCATCGAGTTTTTGATTATGATATTCATATATAATTAAATCTAAATGATTTTTTTAAAATAAAAAAAAACTTAGGATATAATAATATGCAAGCAACTTATAATGTTCACGACCCACATTGTTCTGAATGGTCTTGGACCAAATGGTAATGGGCCCAAAATGGTTTTGGATAGAATAGGTCTTGACCCAATATTATTGGCCCAAAGATGGATTGGGCTCAAAATATTTATGAGCATGATTGGTTCAAAAAGTTAATTAATTAAGTTTGCAATAATGAAACTCTGTTCAAACAGTTTGACATGTTCTGGGCTTTTGACCGAAAAACTGAAGTGGGTTTCACTTTGTAGGAACGACTTTTAAATTTTAATACCTTTGATTGTTCTCATTCTAAAATTTATTCAATAATAATTAAAACACTTTTATTATCGAAATTAGAGAGATACATAAATATTTCATTAACACTATGTACTAACAAGGCCAGAAGAATAAGGTACATCAAGTTTTGGAAGCCATTCACTGCCATTAATAAACTTCTCAACAGTGAAATTTTGAACATCTTTGGGGTTGTTCAGGACATGATATCCAGGCCACTTCACTCTTCCACTGGTGGATGATCCAGGCCCAGAATTCCAAAATTCAACGTAATTCAACGTGGTGACATCAGATGACTCATCGAATTTCATCCATCCTTCACGATCGATGAATGTATCCAAGTAGGATTGCATGATTATCGTCTGGGAAAACTTTTTCCACGGCCTACCCAGATATGTCTTTACGTCTGATTGGTTTCGAAGATCCGGTGTAGGTACAATACTGCAATTGTGGATCACAATTGCAGTATTTGAATCAGACAGATGTCTTCCATCGGCAGTGATCACATTCTGCTGCCCATGTAGTGGACGCCTAACATGTATGGTCGAATTTTGTATGATCACAGCAGCGTCACCAAAGATGAAGTCTATGGTCCCATATATATTACAGTTGTAGAAAAACTGGCTCTTCCCTTGGTGTGCATATAAGGTGTCCTGAAACCCCTCAATTGAACATCTCAAACATGCTATATGGTTACCGGATGTTCTTAGTGCTACGGCCTGTCCACCTTCGGGACCAGCAGAGTTCAGGATGCTCATATCTTTGGCTAGGAAGAATTCAGACTCTATATCTATAGCAAAAAGCAATACAGTTTAACATTTAATTTAATAGACAAGTCCATTAAGGAATGATACAAATGGGCCTAAGTGGGCTTTGGAATTAAGGTAACTCAAAAAGACTGGGCAGAATAAGATTTGGGCCAAAGCGGATCCAATAGGATTTGGGCCAAAGCAGACCCAATAGGAATTTGAAATCTTTTAATAAAAAGTGACGTTGCACCTCTCTATAATATTTACGTACATCCACAAATTAATAACATTTAAAAATCCCTTTATTAACCTTGAGTAATATTTTTATTTTATATTCACTCTACTTTCTCCTTAAACCATTTGATCCAACACAGCAAATGGAAGAGGTGATATATAACTTAATTAAATTTATGCTTTTATTTTTATATATAAAAAAAAAAAATCCATTCTTTCTTTGTCTTGTAAAAAATTCTCACAGCTGCTGAATTTTAAGAAAGAAAAAGCCAACGACCATTTTAAATAATCATAAATTTTGAGCAGACAGTAGAGATTTTGTTATAATATATATATATATATATATATATATATATATATATATATATATATTTATAAAAATGATAATTTTGGTATCAAGTAGGTTGTATTTAATTATGTTAAATTTTTTTATGGGGTGAACATAGACATTCAACTATACAAATTTTAAAGGAGAAAGCAAAGTTTCTATTTTTTTCAAGTATCGATTTTTTTGTTGGGAAGAGAGATGGGTTTTCTTTTATATATATTTTAAAATAAAAATATTTAATTAAAAATAATATATTATCATTTTTTTTAAAAGAAGAAGAATAATAAATATTAACACTCATCATATATTCATATATAGCAGCAATTCATTATTCATCCAAATTAAAATAAAGTTGAGCACAATCTAAAGGAAAAATAAAATTAACCCAGAAACAATTTGCAAATTTAACAGTATATATGATCAGTCAAAGTGTTTAGAAAAATAAAAAATTAACATTCATCATCAGCAATTCATCGAAATGAAACTAATCTAAAGGAAAAAAATAAAAATTAGCCCAAAAACAATATGGCCTCTTATGAGTTATGACAAATACAAGTACACCAATCCCGTAGGCAGTAGCTACATTTACCAAAAAAATATATAAATTGAAAAGTATCTAAAAAATTGAAATGACTCACTCAGGGCAGCCGAGACTCCAATTCCAGAGTTGCTGCTGTTGCTGAGCGAGGATACAATTATGGTTTTGCCGATGCCATCACCAGACATCACGATGTTTCGCTTCTCACCACCTATAAACACATTTTCATTATAAACTCCAGCTTTTACGTAAATGTAGAAAAATGAATCACTGTTGTTTGGAATGTGCCCAACAGCTTCTACAATGGAACGGTAATCACCCGTCCCATCGAGAGCAACAGTGGCGTTTGGCCTCTGGGCCGAAACTGTAAACATTACAAAATGAAGAATGGCGAAGAAAATGAAAGAGGACATTGTGAGCAGTAAGCAAAGAGGTTGTTAAACTTAAAGTTGACAGAAAAGAAACAGAAGCTGGAATACTGATTGAACCAGCAAGAACAGTCTGAAATTTAAAGAGCCTTCTTGCGTGTTCCATTATTCAAAATTTACCAAAAACAATATGAACAAATTAATTTAGCAACCCACTAAAACAAATACAGAAAATAAACAAATTATTTTTACGAAAACAGTAAGAATACGAAAATAAACTAAGAAAAAGAGTTTAAGAAGAAGTTGAAATGCTCAAAATGAGCATATGAGAGGATAAAAGGAATACTCTTGATGAACAAGAGTTCCCAATTTGTGTTTTTCTGAAAATTGAAAGTAACAGGAAACAATAATAATAATCAAAAGCAGAAAGTTTTACAAAAATAATTTTTACATTTTGGAAAATTATCTATAAGAGTAGCATTAGTAGTAGATTAGATTAGTGTTATTGAAAGAAAACGCGGTTTAGAATTATCAGAATCAGAAAATTTGACTTAAGGAAAAGTGATTTTGGTTTGGGCTTAATGGGTTTAGTAGATGGACCTAATGGATTAATGTCCAAAAGGTTCTGGGCCGAAATTGGTCCAAATGGTATAGCTTTAACAGTTTTGGGCTCGTAAAAGCTTTTGGGTCCAGAACAAGAATAGCCCAAAGTTTTTTTGGGCCCAATAAAAAAAACTTAAAAAACTGACGTATTTTAAATTACCTTCTTGTCATCGGACGGCGCGTGAACCACACGCGTGGCTAACCGATCTTGTGGCCTCGTTGTTTGATTTTGTTGTCGTCGACGGATCTCGCGGGATCTGGTGGACGGCGGTGAAAACATCAGCCATAACCGGATCTCGCAGATCCAATCACCAACATGTCAAACATTGTAGCCCAACATGCCATAAACAAAGTACCAAAACGTCAAAATCAATTAAGTTTCAGAGAACTGGAAGTAAAGAGAAAATAGTTGTTTACATTTAGCGGAGAGGTGCAGTGTCGGCATGAATGAAGCAGCGGCGCCGATGAGAGGAATCGAGAGAGAGAGAGGATCCGATGATGGGTTGAAAACTTAAAAACTTAAGATCCGATGATGGGTTAGGTTTTTAATTTATATGTTTGGTTAAAATTACAGAAATACCCTTAACGATTAAAATTACAGCTTTGACCCTACTAGATTCAATTATTTAATTACCAAAATGACCCTTGCTTTTACGACTATTATTTTTGTGGTCCATTCTTCAAAAATTCCCAACTAAAAAAACCATACATTCCTTTAATACCCAATTCTCACCTTTTCTCTGTAATTAAATCAACACAAACAGAGTGAAGAAAAGTTGCTGTAATTAAATTTAAACAAAATTGTGACCATGCTTTAAATATAACAAATTCAAGTTGTATTCATTCTAAACTCAAGAACAAAAATTCAAGACTAAGAAGAAGGATTATCTTATATGTTCCAGCCAGAATCAATAATCATATCACGGCTGCTGCGACGTTAAAAAAAAAAAAAAAAAATCCCACAGCTTTGATGCATTTGACAGAATTATACACATACAGAGTTTGATTGCTTCAAAATTTTATCTCCAGAGTTTGATTGCTCCAAACTAACATCTATCAACCGCGTTTCTGTCTCTTTATTCGCTCCAAGGCCCCCAGACGGCTCTCACCATCCTTAACACCACCACCAGCATCTTCTCCTTCCTCATCTTTTTCGCTCTCATCCCTCTTTCCAGCTAGACCGCCAAAGACTGCTGTAGGAACATCCTTTTGTGCTATTTCCACTTTTTCCTCATCGCCTTCCTCATCGCTTTCATCTGGGAGCTCGATGTCTTCGTGGTTTGCTGTGACCTTCACTCCTCCATCAGTCTGGGACTCCACTCCAGCACTCACAAACCCTACTATTCTGCTGCTATCTTTGGCGTTATTGTCGTTGGCAGCAGGGGCTAGTTGCCTCTCCAAAGCAGCCATTTCATCTTCAGGGACCCCAGCCCGTTTCAATTTGTCCTTTGCATCATCAATGGTTAGTTTCTGATCTTTCTGCATCAGGTACTCTGGGAGAATAAAGTGCGTCTGAAAAAACAATAGAAATGGAAGTTAGAATCGTTACAGAAATAATTAACCTAACTTGAATGTTAAAAGATTACATGAGAACCGAAGAAATCAGATAGGACATATTACACAACCCGGTGGATGTACTTATAACCTCCATCTAGGTTTCCCGCAACTACTTAGATTTACAAACTACTAACATGGGCGTAAAGCCCAAGTCACCCATCCAAGCATCTACCATCTTCCCATCCTATCTCTAACTTAACTTTATCCATTAATTATAGAATGTTTGTATTAGGAGAATAAGAGAATAGAAGAAAATTGTACTACTTTATTCATTAATTCAATATTTCATCATACAAAAGAAGAAAATTGTAAGACCGAAGAAACACTGAATGACATTCCTCAAAGACCCAATACTATCCTTTCAGTTGCTACACTAACTGCAAATCTGAGTGGCTGACAATACCAAAATCCATACCAAACTTTAGCAACCTTAATCCAAGTGTCATTGAGGCTGGTAAGCGACGTTACAGAATGTTCTATACTAAAGAATGACTATGCATAGAATGTTCTACACTGAAAAATGGTTTTATAGCAAGGAAGTTAATTTTTTTCTAAGCAAATTGTGATGGATTAAAGACCAAAAAGAAAAAATATATACCTGGCTATAGCTTGCAGTCACACTTCGTTTAATACGCAGCATTTCTCGGAAGGTATCTTCATTACCATGTTGCACCTCAAATTCATTCCATTCCGGTTCGAACTGCCTGGTTCCACAAACCTTGGAACCGGATTCGATTTTTCGATTCCGGTTCTGGTTCCACTCCGGTTCCACAGTTCGAACTGGAACCTTGTCAGGTCTATCTGCAACCGTGGAGTTAAATCTTCGTAGCAATGGATGTGTTATGATTACGTGGAGCCTATATAATAAGACAATCAAGCGAGTCAGGCAGCTAGATCAGTGGATCCCAATTGAAATATTGTGTACATATGGATAAAGAGCTATTTTTATTAATAAAATAGTAATAAGGATAAGTTATGAAGTAAAAAAATAAAAATAAAAAACAAATTTTAAAAAGAATTCTCTATTTTCCGGTTGATAACACTATCATTTTGATAAACATTATAATTTTCTTTTAAAGGTTTATTTTGATATTTTTTTGGGCATACATAGTTAGTTAGTAACTGTTTAATTTTAAAATTCAAAATAATGGGTGTATTGAACATTTGGATTTTTGGGTGTCTAAACATATTTTATGGATGTCTTATTTAGTTTATATCATGTTATAATATTGTAGTCAAATTTAATTTGTTAAAAACAATGTCCCTCATGCCAATAGGGGCATAGCTCAACTGGTAGATGGAAGAGTTTAGGATTTAGGCAAATGACTCATAAGTAAGCGGCTCGAATCCTACAAATGACGAAAGCTTTCAAAAAAAATACCTAGTCTTGAATTAGATAATGTAAAAAAAAAAAAAAAAAATTAAAAAAAAAATGTCCCTCATTAATCAAAGAAAAATACAAATATTTAAAAATATATATATATTTTTTTAGTGTACCCACGTGCCTTTTCAATTCTTTTTGGTATTTAATTCGTATAAAATTGTTATAACAAATAAGTAAATAACAAACACACACATTGACGAGATAAAGTTGGCCCGACGTTATACCCCTCGTATCTATAACCACTAGGTTGTTGGTTTAAATTTCTTCCCCTCCTTAAAAAAACTCAAATTATTGTAATATTTAAAAAATAAAAAAAAAAACATGCATTTTACATTTTCCTATCAACTCTACGGTACGGTATAATAGTTTTTAATCAACATATTTAGACTTTTTAGCAATTTATTGTTTTGACATTAAGACAGAATCATATCAAGTTGAAGGCAAATTAATTTTGGTTTTTTCTCAATTATATACACACCGCACTAAATACCTTTCTAATCACTATTGATTATTTTTCATCATATATAAAGCATTCTTTTTCAATAAGTTTGCATAAAATCTCAAAACGTTTTAGAAACTTCATTATTGGGTCTCATTAATTCTCATTAAAGTCAATATATTTATATTTTTAAACTGAATTTTCTAAATCATTATAAATAATCACATATCCCATCAAGATAAAATTGCACTATAATTCTTCTAATTCTCAATAAAATCAAAATGGCGAAGTTGGAATCTTCCTCTTCTTATGCTCTCTATTGTTCTTCATGTTTTATTTGTCAATCATAATACTGCTACTGTGACAAGTAACAGTGATGAAGTTCCTCTTATCAGGCAGTCTTGTAAAGCCACCAGTGTTCCGGATACATGTATATCGGTTTTAGAGGTAGATTCTCGTAGTAGAAGTGCAACCGATTTAAAAAGCTTAACGAGGATATCAATGGATATAGTATATGAAGAAGCCATTGGGTTAAAGTCACAATTTATTAAAGCTGAAGAAAATGTCACCGATCCAGTTTTGAAACGCAATGTAAAACAGTGCATCGATTCATTCGGCGACTGCAGCTATCATATGAAAAATGTTGGAATTCTAGATTTTGAAAAAGGAAATTATAGAAAGGCAAATGTTGACGTCGATTTTTGTGTTGTTTGTGGTTATGATTGTATGGACACCGGCATCAAATTGTTCAACAGAGAGATTGTAACTTTATATGATTTTAGTTTGGATGTGCTAGATTTTCTAAATATGTTACATTCTTGAAGGAACATGTGATATGCTTTCTTATTAATTATAATAATAAATAAATAATGTCACTATATAAATGAGTATTTTGGTCTTAATTTTAACTTTAATTTTATATTTGTGTAAGATTTATATTGTTATAATTGTTTCATTTCAAACTTTGAATTTCTACGTGTGGAGAAGTTTAATTGTCTTCTAATAAGCAAAAGAGTATCCCCTCGAGATGTTACTGAAAGTCTGAAACCACAATGAAAGCAAAAGAAACTTCACTTGTAGGCCCAATTTATTTCTTTTAATAAATACAAAAGTGGCTATAGTTGTACCGTTTTTTAAAATATGTGCATCCCATATTAGTGATTATCTTTCGTTCAAATTATTTACCGTATCCATTGAAAATAATAATTAGTGATTATTTAACTATTATGAAAATGTTAAGAAATCATAAAACTATAAAATCTTTATTTAAAATCTACACGTAATAATAATAATAATAATAATAATAATAATAATAATAATAATAAACAAAGATGTATTGAATATATATATATATATATATATATAAGAGTTTTTTATTATGATATTACTTTTAAATATTGAAATCTTTCATTTTCCTTTTCTTTTTTATTATTTGTTCTATTATTTATTAATTTATAGTATTAAAAAAAAAAGGTTTTGGATATAATAGGTCTTGACCCAATATTATTAACCAAAAAATGGATTGGGCTCAAATGTTTATGAGCATGATTGGTTATAGAGCAAAAAGTTAAGTAATTAAGTTTGGAGTGGCGATAATGACACCCCTCCAAAACTGTATCTACACCCCTTTCGAAATTACACTCATCAAATTTTTTAAAAATTCTCTAATTTATAAATAAACCCCACTTAAGACCAAAAATACCCTTTCTTTAATTATACTATATTGTATTTTTATAAGTACACACCACCTATGATTATTATTATATTATCTAATCAACTTTATTATTATTTCTAATTTTGTTGTTACCCTTAATTCTCTTACTATTCTTTATTTTCCCTACTTCTTTTCTCTTCTTGGTTTTTTCAAAACCAAACTCCATTTTAAGATTTTTTTTTTTTTAATCGGAGAACCACTTTCTGTTTAAGAGAGTTGTAGGAATGCAAGATTTGTGTCATGTCCTAAGTAATATAGAAGTAGATAGATGTTAAATGAAAAAAAAAAAAAAAAAATGGTGTTCGATGAAATTGAAGAACATTTTTTTTTTTTTTTTTTTTTTTGATAAGAAAAAACATATAATAATGATAAATAAATTTAAAAAAAAAATCTAAAGTGTGTTTGAAATAAATAAAAATATATAGATAATATAGTTAATTTAAAAGTTTGTTTATATACATAATGATTTTGTTTGTCTAATAAAAATTAATTTCAAACTTTGCTTTTTCACAACCAAATTTGTGTCGTGATTTTGATTCATTTTCCATATTTAACAATTAATTTATATTTCCTTAAAAGAGATTGAAAATATATTTAAAAGAGAATATAGGGTTTATTAAAATGGAAAGAGTTTTTATGATATATGTTAATATCAAACTATTAATAGGAAAAAAAAATTACAAAAGATTAAAATAGGAAACTAATTAATAATTATTGGTGGGTGTACTAACAAACAATTAGTCCGCTTAGTAATTTTACTCAAGGATATTATTAGATTTGTAAAAACATACTAATTTGGGGTATACATACGATTTTTAAGGGATGTAAATATCGTCACTCTTAAGTTTGCAAAAATGAAATTCTGTTCAAACAGTTTGACATGTTCTGGGCTTTTGACCCAAAGACTGAAGTGGGTTTTATATTGTAGGAGCGACTTCTATATTTTAATACCTTTAATTTTTCTCATTCTAAAATTGATTAAATAATAATTAAAACACTTTTATTATAAAAATTAGAGAGATACAAATAATTAACATTGTTCTTCCTTAACACTAAGTACTAACTAGACCAGAAGAATAAGGTATATCAAATTTAGGAAGCCATTCACTGCCATTGATAAACTTCTCGACAGTAAAATTTTGAACATCTTTGGGGTTGTTCAAGACATGATATCCAAGCCACTTCACTCTACCACTGGTGGATGATCTAGGCCCAGAATTCCAAAATTCAACGTAATGCAACGTGGTGACATCAGATGATTCATTGAATTTCATCCATCCTTCACAATCGATAAATGTATCCAAGTAGGATGGCATGATTATCGTCTGGGAAAACTTTTTCCACAGTCTACCCAGATATGTCTTTACATCTAATTGGCTTCGAAGATCTGGTGTAGGTACAATACTGCAATTGTGGATCACAATCAGTGACGTAGCCAGGATTTCTGACTAGAGAGAGCTAGACTAAAAACCAATGTTCGAAAAAACGGAAAAATCGACCCTCTAAGTGTCACCTATATGCTAGGCGGACGTCGGTCGTCCCGGTTCGGCCAAATCAGCCATATTAGGCAGCTGGAAGAAAATCAACCGATTTGGCCAGAAAAATCGATTGATTTGGCTAGGAAAATCGAGCTAAGCAGAGTCAATGGCTCCGCCTAGTCGTTGCAAAGACTCGCCGTTGACGGAAGTTGCTTGATCGGTAAACCGTCATCGTTGTTCATTATAAATACATTGTCAACACCTTTTTTATAATTCACTGAACCAACAACTATTTCTAAAAATACATTGTCAACACATTTTTTTGTAATTTATTACACAACCAAAAACTTTTTTTGTTAGAAGCTCTACTACAAAAAGATCTACTCTTGAAGCTCTACTTGAAAAGTCATACCAAACACACTTTTAGTGTTACTAAAAAAGCTCAAAAATATCTAATTGGAAAAGCCTAAAATTTGAGCTTCTCCAAATAGACGTAAAACAACTTTTTTAATCATCCAAAAACTCTATTGAGTGACAACCAAACGATATCAAAAAAATTAAAATGAGTTTATATATATATACATATATATATATATATATTTATTTATTAATTATAAAGTTCTTTTAGCAGTAAAGAGGTTCTCCAAACGGACACTAATATTATTGTGAAAATATTATTGTGAATCAATGAATAACAAATAACAAATATGAAGTGAGAGAGACAAAAAGAGACGAGAGAGAATTATAATATGATATATTGAGAGAGAGCTTCCACTTACTTCTACAGAAGAGAGCTCAATATAATGAGAGAGAGAGAGAGAGAGAGAGAGAGAGAGTTTTGTGTGCAAGTGGATAGACGGGTGTGTGCAACTGTGCAAGTGGAGCTATCAAGTGGATATGATCAATTGTATCAAGTTGAGAGTTGATCAGACGATGGAACATGTGTAGAAGTGTTAGACACTTAGGCTATGGAAATCCACCGGATTACAACAAATAATAATATATACATATTCATAAATTCTATTATCAGTTTGAACTGACAAAAGTTATATCAGTTCCTTGCATGTGGGCCACTGGATTGAAATACTTTGACTTGGCTGTATGCACTTGTCAGTCAAAGTATTTAAATCCAGTGGCCCACATACAAGAAACTGATATAACTTTTATCAGTTCGAACTGATAATAAAAAGACTGTGTATATATATATAATTTATTTTCTTAAAAAATCTAGACCGGGCTAGTCTCTATCTACCTACGCCCTTGATCACAATTACAGTATTTGAACCATACTTATCTCTTCCATCGGCAGTGATCACATTCTGCTACCCATGGAGTGGATGCCTAACATGTATGGTCGAATTTTGTATAATCACTACAGCATCACCATTAGTGTTGCCACATCATTTGGGCACCAAATTTGGACAATGTAGCATTACTCATTTATTTATACTATTTAGTGTCTCTTTTTTTTTTTTTTTTTTTTTTTTTTCCAGTTATTTTTCGTCTATTTTTAGTTAAATAATAAATATATATATATATATATATATATGAAACTATAAATTTTTATATTTATTTATGATTTTTTTTTAATAAAATAATATTTTTGATATGATTAAATAACTTGCTTATTTGTTAGAGGTGCAAAATGATGAGTTTACCCTTACTGTGTAACTTCTAACATCTCAAAATTAACGGTAGGGGAGGTTTGTGCAATTTAAGATGAAAGTTCCATACCCATGCAATTATACCAAATGTTGGTGGATGTTTATGCAAGTAGTCCTTTCATTTAAAGTTTTTTTTTTTTTTTTTAATTTGTCAAAAAATAAATATAGTTTTTTTTTTCTTAATTTTTTTTTTTTAATAATGTTAAATAATCACCATTTAAGTCTTAATTAGTGTTTTAATAAAAATATATTTTATAATTTATATTGTTTTTAACCAATTATTATTTTTGTTTAAGTTTTTAAAATATTAAAAATTGTATTAATATGATTTATGAGATATAAATATTAATTATTATTTATTTTTATCATTTAATAGTTTTATTTGAGCATAATTTAAAGTTGTGCAAATATTGCCACTAATTTACAATAGACTCCATCAATATTCAACATTATTGTTGGTGAAATCGAATGGAAAAAATATATTCCATTTTTTTCCGCTTTTTTTTTTTTTTTTTTTTTTTTTTTTTCTGTTTTTTAATTAATACGTAAGTTTTTATATCTCCATCATGTTTTTTTCCTTTTAATTTTTTTTTTCAGAAATTTTCTTCTTCTTCTGTTTTCAAAATTTCTCCAATAGTTGTGGTTGATAATATCTCCCTTTTTCTTTTTCTTTTTTAAAGTGTGGTGGATATAGATCTTTATATGCATTATATTTTCCAGATTTTTTTCTCCTAAATCACTCAAAAAGCTAAAATCTATATATAGTTATGATCTATTCGAATTTCAAATTTGATCAAATTTGAAAAATCAATCAGTTTTTTTTAATGGAAAATATAAAATATTAAATTTATATCTTAAGGAATAATAGACATTTTTTTTGAAATCGGTAAGGGTATTATAGTCTTTTCATATGGTCAAAGCAAGTCAATTTAATGGCACATTTAACGGTGTTATAGTCCAGGGATGTTTTTGAATAAATATAGAATAATGCTAGAGATGAGGTTTTTAATATTAACCCTAATAATAAAAAGAGATGTATTGAATATAAGAGTGTTTGACTACGCTATTCCTTTTAAATATTTAAATATTTAAATCTTTCATTTTCCTTTTTTTTTTTTTTTTTTTTTTTTGTTGTTGTTGTTGTTGCTATTACTTGTTCTATTATTTATTAATTTATAGTATTAGAAAAAAAAAATTGAATAGAATATATTTGGTAAAATACTGGTGTCCTGGCATGTTATAATATATTTGCTTTCTTATTACAAATATGCTAATTTGTCCAAATTTGGAACCCAAATGATGTGGCATCATTATAATCCGTTTATTTAAATTGTATTATATTTGCATGATTCAAATAAATGGATTACATTAATATGCCACATCATTTTAACACCATATTTGGACACCAAATTTTGACAAAATAGCATTAATCTTCTTATTATTATTGTATTTCGACTTTTTAGAAATTTATTGTTTTGACATTAAGACAGAATCATCCTGGTTGGAGGTAAATTAATTTAGGTTTTTTCTCAATTATATTTACACCGCACTAAATACCTTTTTAATCACTATTAATTATTTTTCATCATATATAGCATTCTTTTTCAATAAGTTTGCATAAAATCTTGAACGTTTCCAATTCATAGAAAATAAAACTAATTATAGAAACTTCATTATTGGGTCTCATTAATTCTCATTAAAGTCAATATATTTATATTTTTAACTGAATTTTCTAAACCATTATAAATAATGACACCTCCCATCAAGATAAAATTGCACTGTAATTCTCAATAAAATAAAAATGGTGAAACCAACTTGTTTTTATCTTCCTCTTCTTATGCTGTCTGTTGTTCTTCGTGTTTTATTTGTCGATCATAATACTGTTACAGCGACAAGTAATAATGATGAAGTTCCTCTTATCAGACGGTCTTGTAAAGCCACAAGTTTTCCAAATACATGTATATCGGTTTTAGAGGCAGATTCTCGTACTAGAAATGCAACCGATTTAAAAAGCTTAACGAGGATATCAATGGATATAGTATATGAAAAAGCCATTGGGTTAAAGTCGTTGTTTATTAAAGCCGAAGAAAATGCCACCGATCCAGTTTTGAAACGCAATGCAAAACAGTGTATCGATTCATTCGAAGACTGCATTAATAATATGAAAAATGTTGGAATTCCAGATTTTGAAAAAGGAAACTATAGAGACGCAAATATTGATGTCGATTTTTGTGCTGTTTGTGCTGATGATTGTAGGGACACCGGCATCAAATTGTTCAACAGAGAGATTGTAACTTTTTTTGAATTTAGTGGGGATGTCCTAGCTTTCTTAAATATGTTACGTTCTTGAAGGAACATGTGATATGCTTTCTTATTAATTATAATAATAAATAAATAATTTCACTTTATAAATGAGTATTTTGGTCTTACTTTTAATTTTAATTTTTAAATTTTTGTAAGATTTATATTGTTATACTTGTTTCATTTCAAACTTTGAATCTCTACGTAGGTAGAAGTTTAATTAATTGTCTTCTAAATTCTAATAAGCAAAAGAGATGTTACTGAAACCACAATGAAAGCAAAAGAAACTTCACTTGTAGCCTTGTACGCCCAAATTATTTCTCTTAATAAATACAAAAGTAGCTATAGTTTTATCATTTTAAAATAGTATGTGCATCACATATTAGCAGTTTTTTTATAAAAAAAAATTAATTCCAACATTACCCTTAAGCAAAACTATATATATATATATATATATATAACTAATTATAAATAAATTTTATAATATTTTGAACATTTTAAGAAACATACAAATTAATTATCTTTCATTCAAATTATTACCGTATTCATTGAAAATAATAATGAGTGATTATTTAACTATTATGAAAATGTTAAGAAATCATAAAACTATAAAATCTTTATTAAAAATCTATACGTAATAGTAGTAATAATAATAAACAGAGATGTTTCCCCCTTACGTCAGTCCAATTGCATCAAATATATATATTTTTTGACCCAAAAACTGAAGTGGGTTTTACTTTGTAAGAACGACTTTTAAATTTTAATATCTAAAATTGATTCAATAATAATTAAAACACTTTTATTATCAAAATTAGAGAGATACATAATTATTTCCTTAACACTAAGTACTAACAAGGCCAGAAGAATAAGGTACATCAAGTTTTGGAAGCCATTCACTGCCATTGATAAACTTCTCAACAGTGAAATTTTGAACATTTTTGGGGTTGTTCAGGACATGATATCCAGGCCACTTCACTCTTCCACTGGTGTTTGATCCAGGCCCAGAATTCCTAAATTCAACATAATTCAACGTGGTGACATCAGATGACTCATCGAATTTCATCCATCCTTCACGATCGATGAATGTATCCAAGTAGGATTGCATGATTATCGTCTGGGAAAACTTTTTCCACGGCCTACCCAGATATGTCTTTACGTCTGATTGGTTTCGAAGATCCGGTGTAGGTACAATACTGCAATTGTGGATCACAATTGCAGTATTTGAATCAGACAGATGTCTTCCATCGGCAGTGATCACATTCTGCTGCCCATGGAGTGGAAGCCTAACATGTATGGTCGAATTTTGTATAATCACAGTAGCGTCACCAAAGATGAAGTCTATGGTCCCGTATATGTCACAGTTATAGAAAAACTGGCTCTTCCCTTGGTGTGCATATAAGGTGTCCTGAAACCCCTCAATTGAACATCTCAAACATGCTATATGGTTACCGGATGTTCTTAGTGCTACGGCCTGTCCACCTTCGGGACCAGCAGAGTTCAGGATGCTCATATCTTTGGCTAGGAAGAATTCAGACTCTATATCTATAGCAAAAAGCAATACAGTTTAACATTTGATTTAATAGACAAGTCCATTAAGGTATGATACAAATGGGCCCAAATGGGCTTTGGAATTAAGGTACTCAAAAAGACTGGGCAGAATAAGATTTGGGCCAAAGCGGATCCAATAGGATTTGGGCCAAAGCAGACCCAATAGGATTTTGAAATCTTTTAATAAAAAGTGACGTTGCACACTTGCACCTCTCTATAATATTTACGTACATCCACAAATTAATAACATTTAAATATCCCCTTATTAACCTTGAGTAATATTTTTATTTTATATTCACTCTACTTTCTCCTTAAACCATTTGATCTAACACAGCAAATGGAAGAGGTGATATATTTGGAGAAGGAATTTTCAAATCCAAACTTAATTAAATTTAAGCTTTAATTTTTATAAAAAAAAAAAAAAATCCATTCATTCTTCTATCTTGTAAAAAAATCTCACAATTGCTGAATTTTAAGAAAGAAAAAGCCAACGACCTTTTTAAATAATCATAAATTTTTAGCAGACAGTAGAGATTTTGTTATAAGATTTTTTTTTTTTTTTATATATATATAAATGATAATTTTGGTATCAAGTAGGGTGTATTTACAAGATTTAATTATGTTAAATTTTTTTATGGGGTGAACATAGACATACAACTATACAAATTTTAAAGGAGGAATCAAAGTTCCTCTTTTTTTCAAGTATCGATTTTTTTGTTGGGAAGAGAGATGGGTTTTCTTATTTTTTTTTTTTTATAAAGAAAAATATTTAATTAAAAATAATATATTATCATTTAAGAAAAAAAAAGAATAATAATAAATATTAACACTCATCATACATTCATATATAGCAGCAATTCATTATTCATCCAAATTAAAATAAAGTTGAGCACTATCTAAAGGAAAAATAAAATTAACCCAGATACAATTTGCAAATTTAACAGTATATATGATCAGTCAAAGTGTTTAGAACAATCAAAAGGAAAAATAAAATAAAAAATTAACCTTCATCATCAGCAACTCATCCAAATGAAACTAATCTAAAGGAAGCCCAAAAACAATATGGCCTCTTATGACAATCCAGTAGGCAGTAGCTACATTTACCAAAAAAATATATAAATTGAAAAGTATCTAAAAAAATTGAAATGACTCACTCAGGGCAGCCGAGGCTCCAATTCCAGAGCCGCTGCTGTTGCTGAGCGAGGATACAATTATGGTTTTGCCGATGCCATCACCAGACATCACGATGTTTCGCTTCTCACCACCTATAAACACATTTTCATTATAAACTCCAGCTTTTACGTAAATGTAGAAAAATGAATCACTGTTGTTTGGAATGTGACCAACAGCTTCTACAATGGAACGATAATAATTAAAACACTTTTATTATAAAAATTAGAGAGATACAAATAATTAACATTGTTCTTCCTTAACACTAAGTACTAACTAGAACAGAAGAATAAGGTATATCAAATTTAGGAAGCCATTCACTGCCATGGATAAACTTCTCGACCGTGAAATTTTGAACATCTTTGGGGTTGTTCAAGACATGATATCCAAGCCACTTCACTCTACCACTGGTGGATGATCTAGCCCCAGAATTTCAATATTCAACGTAATGCAACGTGGTGACATCAGATGATTCATTGAATTTCATCCATCCTTCACGATCGATGAATGTATCCAAGTAGGATGGCATGATTATCATCTGGGAAAACTTTTTCCACGGTCTACCCAGATATGTCTTTACATCTGATTGGCTTCTAAGATCTGGTGTAGGTACAATACTGCAATTGTGGATCACAATCAGTGACGTAGCCAAGATTTCTGACTAGAGAGGGCTAGACTAAAAACCAATGTTCGAAAAAACGAAAAAATCGGCCCTCTAAGCGTCGCCTATATGCTTGGCGGATGCCGGTCGTCCCGGTTCGGCCAAATCGGCCATATTAGGCAGCTGGAAGAAAATCAACCGATTTGGCCAGAAAAATCGATTGATTTGGCTAGGAAAATCAAGCTAAGATCGATTGATTTGGCTAGGAAAATCAAGCTAAGCGGAGTCAATGGCTCTGTCTAGTCGTTGCAAAGACTCGCCGTTGACGGAAGTTGCTTGATCGGTAAACCGTCACCGTTGTTCATTATAAATACATTGTCAACATCTTTTTTATAATTCACTTAACTAAAAACTATTTTTAAAAATACATTGTCAACACATTTTGTTGTAATTTATTACACAACCAAAAACTTTTTTTTGTTAGAAGCTCTACTACAAAAAGATCTACTCTTGAAGCTCTACTTGAAAAGTCATACCAAACACACTTTTAGTGTTATTAAAAAAGCTCAAAAAGATCTAATTGGAAAAGCCTAAAATTTGAGCTTCTCCAAATAGACGTAAAACAACTTTTTTAATCATCCAAAAACTCTATTGAGTGACAACCAAATGATATCAAAAAAATTAAAATGAGTTTTTATATATATATATATATATATTTATTAATTATAAAGTTCTTTTAGCAGTAAAGAGGTTCTCCCAAACGGACACTAATATTATTGTGAATCAATGAATAACAAATAACAAATATGAAGTGAGAGAGACAAAAAGAGACGAGAGAGAATTATAATATGATATATTGAGAGAGAGCTTCCACTTACTTCTACAGAAGAGAGCTCAATATAATGAGAGAGAGAGAGAGAGAGAGAGAGAGAGAGTTTTGTGTGCAAGTGGATAGACGGGTGTGTGCAACTGTGCAACTGGAGCTATCAAGTGGATATGATCAATTGTATCAAGTTGAGAGTTGATCAGACGATGGAACATGTGTAGAAGTGTTATACACTTAGGCTATGGAAATCCACCGGATTACAACAAATAATAATATATATATATATATATATATATACACAAAAATTCTATTATCAATTCGAACTGACAAAAGTTATATCAGTTCCTTGCATGTGGGTAGGGATGGGCGTTTTCCCATGGGGCCCCATCCCCCATGGGGTTTTGGGGGCAAATTTTGCCCCCATGGGGTTTTGGGGGCAAATTTTGCACCCAAATGGATTTTGGGGGTGGGGGTGGGGGTAAACTTTGCCCCCAAACATATTTTGGGGGAGGTGGTGGGGGTACCTCCCCCCAAACCCAAAACCCCATTGGGCCCCCCAAATATATATATATATATATATATATATATATACAGTGGTTCTCTCATAAGGGATCCCTTATTTTAATTTTGGTAAGGACCACCATGAAATCATATCGATTTGAATGAATTTTAATCTGAATTTTTTGTGAATGATAAATTCATTGAAATCTACCTATGAATAAAATTTGAGAATTTTTCAAGCACGAAAACTATTTTTACCGATTTTTTTAAATACGAAGGCATTAGAAAAATAGGCGAAATATAGGAAATTCAAGAAAAATAGTTTCGTGCTTGAAAAATTCTCAAATTTTATTCATAGGTAGATTTCAATGAATTTATCATTCACAAAAAAATTCAGATTAAAATTCATTCAAATCGATATGATTTCATGGTGGTCCTTACCGAAATTAAAATAAGGGATCTCTTATGAGAGAACCACTGTATATATATATTATTTTTATTTATATATAAAAATTTTAACAATTAAAACAAATTATAAATTATAATATTAAATTATTAAAATTAAATGTTATGGTTGTTCATTTATAAGGTGTAATTAAGCCCCCAAAATAATATATATATATATATATATATATATATTATGCAATTATTTTTCTATTGTATTTTTATTATATTTTTATTACTTTTCGGATTGAAAATTTAAAATTTAAAATTAAAAAGAAAATGAAATGGGGGAAATTGGTTTTGGGGGTGGGGGTGGGGGAACCTCCCCCCAAAACGTCCCCCCCACTGGTCCCCCAAAATGGATTTTTGGGGAGGTGGTAGGGGGAGGTTTGAGGAATGGGGGTGGGGGTGGGGGTACCCTCCCCCGCCCCATTGGGCCCCCACACCCATCCTTACATGTGAGCCACTGGATTGAAATACTTTGACTTGGTTGTATGCACTTGTCAGTCAAAGTATTTAAATCCAGTGGCCCACATACAAGGAACTGATATAACTTTTGTCAGTTCGAACTGATAATAGAAAGACTGTATATATATATATATATATAGATATAGTTATGATCTATTCGAATTTCAAATTTGATCACAAATGAAAAATATAAAATATTAAATTTATATCTTAAGGAATAATAGACATTTAAAAAAAAAAAAAAAATCGGTAAGGGTGTTATAGTCTTTTCATATGGTTAAAGCAAGTCAATTTAATGGCACATTTAACGGTGTTATAGTCCAGGGATGTTTTTGAATAAATATAGAGATGAGGTTTTTAATATTAACCCTAATAATAAAAAGAGATGTATTGATATAAGAGTGTTTGACTACGCTATTCCTTTTAAATATTTAAATATTTAAATCTTTTATTTTCCTTTTTTTTTTTTTTTTTTTTTTTTTTTTTGCTATTACTTGTTCTATTATTTATTAATTTATAGTATTAGGAAAAAAAATTAAATAGAATATATTTGGTAAAATACTGGTGTCCTGGCATGTTATAATATATTTGCTTTCTTATTACAAAAATGCTAATTTATCTAAATTTGGAACCCAAATGATGTGGCATCATTATAATCCGTTCATTTAAATTGTATTATATTTACATGATTCAAATAAATGGATTACATTAATATGTCACATCATTTTGACACTATATTTGGACACCAAATTTTAACAAAGTAGCATTACTCTTTTTATTATTATTGTATTTCGACTTTTTAGAAATTTATTGTTTTGACATTAAGACAGAATCATCCTGGTTGGAGGTAAATTAATTTAGGTTTTTTCTCAATTATATTTACACCGCACTAAATACCTTTTTAATCACTATTAATTATTTTTCATCATATATAGCATTCTTTTTCAATAAGTTTGCATAAAATCTTGAACGTTTCCAATTCATAGAAAATAAAACTAATTATAGAAACTTCATTATTGGGTCTCATTAATTCTCATTAAAGTCAATATATTTATATTTTTAACTGAATTTTCTAAATCATTATAAATAATGACACCTCCCATCAAGATAAAATTGCACTGTAATTCTCAATAAAATCAAAATGGTGAAACCAACTTGTTTTTATCTTCCTCTTCTTATGCTGTCTGTTGTTCTTCACGTTTTATTTGTTGATCATAATACTGTTACAGCGACAAGTAATAATGATGAAGTTCCTCTTATCAGACGGTCTTGTAAAGCCACAAGTTTTCCAAATACATGTATATCGGTTTTAGAGGCAGATTCTCGTAGTAGAAATGCAACCGATTTAAAAAGCTTAACGAGGATTTCAATGGATATAGTATATGAAAAATCCATTGAGTTAATGTCGTTGTTTATTAAAGCTGAAGAAAATGCCACCGATCCAGTTTTGAAACGCAACGCAAAACAGTGTATCGATTCATTCGGTGATTGCAGCTATCATATGAAAAATGTTGGAATTCCAGATTTTGAAAAAGGAAATTATAGAGACGCAAATATTGACGTCGATTTTTGTGCTGTTTGTGCTGATGATTGTAGGGACACCGGCATCAAATTGTTCAACAGAGAGATTGTAACTTTTTTTGAATTTAGTGGGGATGTGCTAGCTTTCTTAAATATGTTACATTCTTGAAGGAACATGTGATATGCTTTCTTATTAATTATAATAATAAATAAATAATTTCACTTTATAAAATAGTATTTTGGTCTTACTTTTAATTTTTATATTTTTGTAAGATTTATATTGTTATAATTGTTTCATTTCAAACTTTGAATTTCTACGTAGGTAGAAGTTTAATTGTCTTCTAAATTCTAATAAGCAAAAGAGATGTTACTGAAACCACAATGAAAGCAAAAGAAACATCACTTATAGCCTTGTTGGCCGAATTTATTTCTCCTAATAAATACAAAAGTAGCTATAGTTTTATCAATTTAAAATAGTATGTGCATCACATATTAGAAGTTTTTTAAATTTTTTTTCCAATATTACCCTTAAGCAAAACTATAAAAAAATAAAATTAAATAATTTAAACTAATTGTAAATAAATTATTTAATATTCTGAACATTTTTAAGAAACATACAAATTAATTATCTTTCATTCAAATTATTACGATATTCATTGAAAATAATAATTAGTGATTATTTAACTATTATGAAAATGTTAAGAAATCATAAAACTATAAAATCTTTATTAAAAATCTATACGTAATAGTAATAATAATAATAAACAGAGATGTTTCCCCCTTAGGTCAGTCCAATTTCATATATATATATATATATATATAAAAGAATTTTTGATTATGATATTCATATATAATTAGATCTAAATGATTTAAAAAAAAAAAAAAAAAAAAAAAAAAAAAAAAAAAAACTTAGGATATAATAATCAGTAATGCTACACATCCCACCTAATATCCCACTTTTTTGTGAGGTGTCAAATTGTGAGTGGATACATGAGGTGGGTGTCATTAATGTGTATCCACTCACAATTTGACACCTCACATGCCACATGTAGTGGGATGAAAAAAGTGGGATTTTAGGTGGGATGTTTAGCATTATTGTATAATAATATGCAAGCAACTTATAATAATGTTCACGGCCCACATTGTTCTGAATGGTCTTGGACCAAATTGTAATGGGCCCAAAAAGGTTTTGGATAGAATAGGTATGGACCCAATATTATTGGCCTAAAAATGGATTGGGCTCAGATGTTTATTCAAAAAGTTAATTAATTAAGTTTGCAATAATGAAACTCTGTTCAAACAGTTTGACATGTTCTGGGCTTTTGACCCAAAAACTGAAGTGGGTTTCACTTTGATTGATTCAATAATAATTAAAACACTTTTATTATAAAAATTAGAGAGATACATAATTATTTCCTTAACACTATGTACTAACAAGGCCAGAAGAATAAGGTACATCAAGTTTTGGAAGCCATTCACTGCCATTAATAAACTTCTCAACAGTGAAATTTTGAACATCTTTGGGGTTGTTCAGGACATGATATCCAGGCCACTTCACTCTTCCACTGGTGGATGATCCAGGCCCAGAATTCCTAAATTCAACGTAATGCAATGTGGTGACATCAGATGACTCATCGAATTTCATCCATCCTTCACGATCGATGAATGTATCCAAATAGGATTGCATGATTATCGTTTGGGAAAACTTTTTCCACGGTCTACCCAGATATGTCTTTACATCTGATTGGCTTCGAAGATCCGGTGTAGGTACAATACTGCAATTGTGGATCACAATTGCAGTATTTGAATCAGATAGATGTCTTCCATCGGCAGTGATCACATTCTGCTGCCCATGGAGTGGAAGCCTAACATGTATGGTTGAATTTTGTATAATCACAGCAGCGTCACCAAATATAAAGTCTATGGTCCCGTATATATCACAGTTGTAAAAAAACTGGCTCTTCCCTTGATGTGCATACAAGGTGTCCTGAAACCCCTCGATAGAACATCTCAAACATGCAATATGGTCACCCGATGTTCTTAGTGCTACGGCCTGTCCACCTTCGGGACCAGCAGAGTTCAGGATGCTCATATCTTTGGCTAGGAAGAATTCAGACTCTATATCTATAACAAAAAGCAATACAGTTTAAAATTTAATTTAATAGACAAGTCCATTAAGGTATGATACAAATGGGCCCAAATGGGCTTTGGAATTAAGGTACTCAAAAAGACTGGGCAGAATAAGATTTGGGCCAAGGCGGATCCAATAGGATTTGGGCCAAAGCGGTTCCAATAGGATTTGGGTCAAAGGAGACTCAATAGGATTTTGAATTTTTTTAATGAAGACTGACGTTTGCACCTCTCTATAATATTTACGTACATACACAAATTAATAACATTTAAAAATCCCTTTATTAACCTTGAGTAATATTTTTATTTTATATTCACTCTACTTTCTCCTTAAACCATTTGATCCAACATAGCAAATGGAAGAGGTGATATATAACTTAATTAAATTTATGCTTTTATTTTTATATATAAAAAAAAAAAATCCATTCTTTCTTTGTCTCGTAAAAAATTCTCACAGCTGCTGAATTTTAAGAAAGAAAAAGCCAACGACCATTTTAAATAATCATAAATTTTGAGCAGACAGTAGAGATTTTGTTATAATATATATATATATATATATATTTATAAAAATGATAATTTTGGTATCAAGTAGGTTGTATTTAATTATGTTAAGTTTTTTTATGGGGTGAACATAGACATTCAACTATACAAATTTTAAAGGAGAAAGCAAAGTTTCTATTTTTTTCAAGTATCGATTTTTTTGTTGGGAAGAGAGATGGGTTTTCTTTTATATATATTTTAAAATAAAAATATTTAATTAAAAATAATATATTATCATTTTTTTAAAAGAAGAAGAATAATAAATATTAACACTCATCATATATTCATATATAGCAGCAATTCATTATTCATCCAAATTAAAATAAAGTTGAGCACAATCTAAAGGAAAAATAAAATTAACCCAGAAACAATTTGCAAATTTAACAGTATATATGATCAGTCAAAGTGTTTAGAAAAATAAAAAATTAACATTCATCATCAGCAATTCATCGAAATGAAACTAATCTAAAGGAAAAAAATAAAAATTAGCCCAAAAAAATATGGCCTCTTATGAGTTATGACAAATACAAGTACACCAATCCAGTAGGCAGTAGCTACATTTACCAAAAAAATATATAAATTGAAAAGTATCTAAAAAATTGAAATGACTCACTCAGGGCAGCCGAGACTCCAATTCCAGAGTTGCTGCTGTTGCTGAGCGAGGATACAATTATGGTTTTGCCGATGCCATCACCAGACATCACGATGTTTCGCTTCTCACCACCTATAAACACATTTTCATTATAAACTCCAGCTTTTACGTAAATGTAGAAAAATGAATCACTGTTGTTTGGAATGTGCCCAACAGCTTCTACAATGGAACGGTAATCACCCGTCCCATCGAGAGCAACAGTGGCGTTTGGCCTCTGGGCCGAAACTGTAAACATTACAAAATGAAGAATGGCGAAGAAAATGAAAGAGGACATTGTGAGCAGTAAGCAAAGAGGTTGTTAAACTTAAAGTTGACAGAAAAGAAACAGAAGCTGGAATACTGATTGAACCAGCAAGAACAGTCTGAAATTTAAAGAGCCTTCTTGCGTGTTCCATTATTCAAAATTTACCAAAAACAATATGAACAAATTAATTTAGCAACCCACTAAAACAAATACAGAAAATAAACAAATTATTTTTACGAAAACAGTAAGAATACGAAAATAAACTAAGAAAAAGAGTTTAAGAAGATGTTGAAATGCTCAAAATGAGCATATGAGAGGATAAAAGGAATACTCTTGATGAACAAGAGTTCCCAATTTGTGTTTTTCTGAAAATTGAAAGTAACAGGAAACAATAATAATAATCAAAAGCAGAAAGTTTTACAAAAATAATTTTTACATTTTGGAAAATTATCTATAAGAGTAGCATTAGTAGTAAATTAGATTAGTGTTATTGAAAGAAAACGCGGTTTAGAATTATCAGAATCAGAAAATTTGACTTAAGGAAAAGTGATTTTGGTTTGGGCTTAATGGGTTTAGTAGATGGACCTAATGGATTAATGTCCAAAAGGTTCTGGGCCGAAATTGGCCCAAATGGTATAGCTTTAACAGTTTTGGGCTCGTAAAAGCTTTTGGGTCCAGAACAAGAATAGCCCAAAGTTTTTTTGGGCCCAATAAAAAAAACTTAAAAAACTGACGTATTTTAAATTACCTTCTTGTCATCAGACGGCGCGTGAACCACACGCGTGGCTAACCGATCTTGTGGCCTCGTTGTTTGATTTTGTTGTCGTCGACGGATCTCGCGGGATCTGGTGGACGGCGGTGAAAACATCAGCTATAACCGGATCTCGCAGATCCAATCACCAACATGTCAAACATTGTAGCCCAACATGCCATAAACAAAGTACCAAAACGTCAAAATCAATTAAGTTTCAGAGAACTGGAAGTAAAGAGAAAATAGTTGTTTACATTTAGCGGAGAGGTGCAGTGTCGGCATGAATGAAGCAGCGGCGCCGATGAGAGGAATCGAGAGAGAGAGAGGATCCGATGATGGTTTAAAAACTTAAAAACTTAAGATCCGATGATGGGTTAGGTTTTTAATTTATATGTTTGGTTAAAATTACAGAAATACCCTTAACAATTAAAATTACAGCTTTGACCCTACTAGATTCAATTATTTAATTACCAAAATGACCCTTGCTTTTACGACTATTATTTTTGTGGTCCATTCTTCAAAAATTCCCAACTAAAAAAACCATACATTCCTTTAATACCCAATTCTCACATTTTCTCTGTAATTAAATCAACACAAACAGAGTGAAGAAAAGTTGCTGTAATTAAATTTAAACAAAATTGTGACCATGCTTTAAATATAACAAATTCAAGTTGTATTCATTCTAAACTCAAGAACAAAAATTCAAGACTAAGAAGAAGAATTATCTTATATGTTCCAGCCAGAATCAGTAATCATATCACGGCTGCTGCGACGTTAAAAAAAAAAAAAAAAAATCCCACAGCTTTGATGCATTTGACAGAATTATACACATACAGAGTTTGATTGCTTCAAAATTTTATCTCCAGAGTTTGATTGCTCCAAACTAACATCTATCAACCGCGTTTCTGTCTCTTTATTCGCTCCAAGGCCCCCAGACGGCTCTCACCATCCTTAACACCACCACCAGCATCTTCTCCTTCCTCATCTTTTTCGCTCTCATCCCTCTTTCCAGCTAGACCGCCAAAGACTGCTGTAGGAACATCCTTTTGTGCTATTTCCACTTTTTCCTCATCGCCTTCCTCATCGCTTTCATCTGGGAGCTCGATGTCTTCGTGGTTTGCTGTGACCTTCACTCCTCCATCAGTCTGGGACTCCACTCCAGCACTCACAAACCCTACTATTCTGCTGCTATCTTTGGCGTTATTGTCGTTGGCAGCAGGGGCTAGTTGCCTCTCCAAAGCAGCCATTTCATCTTCAGGTACCCCGGCCCGTTTCAATTTGTCCTTTGCATCATCAATGGTTAGTTTCTGATCTTTCTGCATCAGGTACTCTGGGAGAATAAAGTGCGTCTGAAAAAACAATAGAAATGGAAGTTAGAATCGTTACAGAAATAATTAACCTAACTTGAATGTTAAAAGATTACATGAGAACCGAAGAAATCAGATAGGGTATATTACACAACCCAGTGGATGTACTTATAACCTCCATCTAGGTTTCCCGCAACTACTGAGATTTACAAACTACTAACATGGGCGTAAAGCCCAAGTCACCCATCCAAGCATCTACCATCTTCCCATCCTATCTCTAACTTAACTTTATCCATTAATTATAGAATGTTTGTATTAGGAGAATAGAAGAAAATTGTACTACTTTATTCATTAATTCAATATTTCATCATACAAAAGAAGAAAATTGTAAGACCGAAGAAACACTGAATGAAATTCCTCAAAGACCCAATACTATCCTTTCAGTTGCTACACTAACTGCAAATCTGAGTGGCTGACAATACCAAAATCCATACCAAACTTTAGCAACCTTAATCCAAGTGTCATTGAGGCTGGTAAGCGACGTTACAGAATGTTCTATACTAAAGAATGACTATGCATAGAATGTTCTACACTGAAAAATGGTTTTATAGCAAGGAAGTTAATTTTTTTCTAAGCATATTGTGATGGATTAAAGACCAAAAAGAAAAAATATATACCTGGCTATAGCTTGCAGTCACACTTCGTTTAATACGCAGCATTTCTCGGAAGGTATCTTCATTACCATGTTGCACCTCAAATTCATTCCATCGATTCCAGAAATCACCATCAGATCGTGGATCTGCAAACTGAGATGCAAAAACATATATCGCACGAGCTCGATCAATTTCTCCCAAACTCTTCTCTAGTTCTGAGTACTTCACGCACATGGTCTTTACATCTTTGTCTGGAAGACCAGACTCTATTGCTTGCTCATATATTTCCCTTGTTTTAGGGACACCAAATATCTCAGCTGCCCGAGCAATATATATTTCATACATGGCCAATTTTTCATTGTTTGGAACTGCCTTGGTTGCTTGGTTGTAAACCTTCATAGCTCGTTTAGCAAGACCATAATCCTCCTCCAGCTTTGCATATTGAAGAAATAAGGGTTTAACTGCATCGGCAGGGGCCTGATTAGCATAAGACAAAACATTATAAAGTTAGCATCATTCACTGATTATTGTATCCACAAAATTAAGTATATGCATATCTATCACGAAGAATCAGTTCTATATCATTGCCATGGATAGAATAAGCAATTCCTCAAGGAAATAGATAGAAGGTAACCTATTTCTACTATTTCCTCCGTCATCTAGCTTTCCTCCATCATTCAGATCCTTGTTGTTCCCTAAATTTTTTGAATAAAATTCTAGCCATCGGTTCAAGACCTTTAAAACAACAAGTACTGTAAAGAACAGCATACATCAAGAATCACTGTATGACATTTCTCAGCTCAAGACTATTACAGTTGCTACTACTAGTAGTACTAAAGTTCTATCCCTGAGATGAATGGATTAACAATGAACGTTAACTCGTTCAAAATTGATAAAACAGATTGTTGATTTTTTATAAAGATATAACACTATAATTCATAAATATATATTAGATCAGACTTGATACAACTAAATTACATTATTTCCAACCATAAATTAAAACTAATGGTAATAGCAAAAAGATGGTCTACCATGCTTCAATACCAACTTTCAGTTTAAAAAAGACATAATTCATAAAGTTGCAGCAGCACAGAAATAACATTTGCAAATAGTCAACAAGAGATTGAAGAAATTGGGCTAAACAGACAAAAATGCAAATGCACAAACACATACTCATCGGTGCAAAGCATCAGCACCAAAAGTCCCATGTTTAAATAAATAAATAATAATAAATAAAAAACTATGTCACACCGACTAATGCAACTTCCTGTAAGTCAATAACTAATTTTGAGGTACAGTTAAGACTCAAGCACAATATGTCAAAGAAATTATACGTCAGAATCTGCATGACTAACATAAGCATCTGATTATAGGCTATAGCTTCAACGGAAAATCACAGACCTGTATGCAGTTAATTGTCAAACAAATAAGACTTATTAACGCCTAAGTAACTATAAATCCAGAAAAGATCACAGGGGAATAAAGTACATACTGTTTCAACAGCATTATCGAATAACTCTCTTGCCCGTTCCAGTTTTGTCTTCCCATATCTCTTTACGAACTTTGACAGGTACGTGACCCATATATCTTTTACATGAGGGTACTTAAAAATCTTGACACCTCTTTCATACACTTTGAATGCATCTTCAAAGTATTTATGCTCCTGCACAGATGAAAACAGTAAGAATTTGTCAATCTACAAAATCTAATAAAGGTAAATGGAACATAATAGCTGAACAGTAGAAGAAATGTTCATACTTCCAGAAGCAGCGCATAATTGATGATAATCTGAGGTGTGGCAATTCTCAAATCTAATATCCGCTCATAAACAGCCCGAGTGGACTCCAAAGTACCCAAGCTCTCCTCCAAATCCACATAAAAGGTCCAAAGTCTCAAGGATTTATGCAGCTTAATCTGAACTGGTTCATTTCCATCAGCAGCCACTGCAAATGAAAAAGTTAACCAAAGAAGATCAGTAATGGTTCCACAAAACTTGAAATTAACAATTCAACATTTTTTCACTTTGAAACTTGACGATGCCAATCAACAAAGATTAACCCAATAAATCTCATAAATACTCAATGACATACTCTGGGGTCAACAAAAGAATAAACCTTAATACATTTAAAGTTTCCATATTAAAGTTGTCTAGGCCAGTTATCCTTATTAAAACAGTTTTAGAAGAACCAGAAAACAACAGCAGTGATTTTCTTAAATAATTCTTATTAATGAATAATGAGCACATAACGGCACATTACCGGACCTAAAGCAATTTGCATTCAATCTCAGTTACAAGATACAAGCCGTGAATTATATGGTTTCAGATCTATAGTCCACTTAAAATATATATTATACAACCTTTGTTTCAGACGTGTTGAAAGATCTTATAAACTGGTCAGATGTAACTTCAGCACAATCACATCAATAGAAAGAGCTACAGGCCATAGAAAACACTATTAACAGCCATTGATACGAGCTAATCAACAACAATTAACGAAATGTAAGGATTACCTCTTCGTTTGACCTCAACTGATGGCTCTGCTGTGGCTCGCCTCATCAGCTCCAGTGCTCCTTTGAAATTTTTATGCCTCAACTCCATTTCTGCCCACTCGCACCAAACACTGGCCAGGTGGTCCACAGTCTTGTAGTTAACTTGCACTGCTTTATCAAAAATTACTCTTGCATTGGCAACATCGTTGTGGTTCTCATATAACTTAGCAAACGCAACCCATAAAGTGTGAGGCTTCCCAACAGCTTTCATGGGATCTATGGTCCTCACTGCCTCTGTGTACGTCAAGATCTGCTTCGTGGGATTACCTTCGAATATCTTGACTCTCCTATGCCACTGTTCCACATTATGTGGATTTTGTCTTAAGAGGACACTATTAGCCAGTTCAGGCCTCCTATTCAGCAGATGGTCCATTCGAGCAAACAATAAATCCACATCCTTATCATCATGTAACCAAAAGCCATGAAGGATCTTCTTCTCAAGCTCAGCCAGTGATAGATTTACATCCAATCGAACATCTTCATCTTCCTCAAAACCATTCTCCTCACCACCGTCTTCTTCCTCCTCCTCATCACTAAACTCCATATTCTCCATCTTAATTTTAAGCACGCTATCCTCAAACTGTGCATATGCATCAAAAATCACACTAAAATCTCTCACAGTAACCACCGTTGTCATCCCTTCCTCAAAGATATCTCTTGCCTTCTCAAACAAGTTCCTCTTAATATAATAATCAGCCAATGAAGTCCATAGCCTCCCCACCTCATCGGTGAACTTCCTAATCCCACCCCTAATTATCGCATCCACATTAAGCCCCGAAACCTCCGTTGCATGTTGGGTTAACAAATCACACAACTCCAACCACAACCTATGCTTAGTTTTCCCCTTTATCGAATAAAACCGGTCATCATTCAACACCGAAGCTAACCTCTCCGCAGCCTCTTGCCAAAGTTCTGAATTCACCAAAAACTCGATAAAATCCTCAATGTGGGTCGGATCATATTTCAAATACCTCCTATAAACCCTAAGCGAAGTCTCTATCGGAATACCCTTCTGTTCAACAAACCTCAAATATATCTCCCAAATCCTATCATGCTGCGTCACAGGCAACGCGCAAAGAGCTCTATCGAATGTCCTACGTGTCTTAGTAATCAATTTCTGGCTAGTTAAAGTCTCTAAATACATAATCCAAATTCTGGGCATTTTATGCATAGTGACTAAAGCTCTTTCAAATGTGTTATTCAAAGTTTCATATTGCGGGTGTGTAACAGGCAAATTCTTGACTAAATTAAGACGTTCACGTAAATAAGCATACCATAACTTGTAGCTTCCGGGCAATGCCTTGAGAGCTCGCTCGTAGATCACGAAACGCTTCTTGAAAGGAGAGTCGAGCCTGGCAATCAAGTATCGCCACCAAAGCTTGAGACTAAAAGGGTTGCGCAGTAGCTCCTCCTCGAACAAGAGGTCGTCTTGCGACGGGTACAACTCCTTCGAGATTGACATTGAAACAAAAAAAATCTAACAACCCTAGAAACCCAGAATGAAAAGGAAATTGAAAATCGAAAAAAAGAGAGTGAATGAGAAATTGATCTGGAAAAAAAAAAGGAGGGAGATTTGGAAAAGTTAAAGGAAGAGAAATAGAATTCCAAATGAAGAACTTAAACCTCTGTAAAACCTGGAGAGAGAGAGACGATAATTTGTGGGGGTTTTCGACTTGGAATTTGGATTGGAAGTCTGATCTTCGTTTGGACGAAGAGAAAAACAAGCACAAGGAGCGGGTTAGCTTGACCCGATTCGAATTTGATTGTTTTAGGGACCAATTCAGAAAATAATATATAGTTTAATTTTTTTGATAGGGGTAAATACAGTAACACCCCTGAAGTTTGTAATAAAAATAGTTAGAGAGCATGAATGCATTTATCTATTCAGGCATCCCCATACTCTTAAAATTGAACTATATATATATATATATTAATTATCAAGTAAATAAGGTATACCTTACTTTAATTTCAATAATGAGATGAAATAACATCTATTTTAATAAATTTTGATTTGAAATTTCTTATGGATGATAAGTCCATTGAAATTTACCTATGAAATTTTTTTGAGAATTTTTCATGTACTATAAATTTTTTTTTTTGAATTTCCTTATATTTCTCTCATTTTTCTGATGCATTTATATTTAAACAAATCGGGATAAATAGTTAGAGTGCTTAAAAAATTCTCAAATTTTATTCGTAGGTAGATTTCATCAAGGTCTTTATCGAAATTAAAGTAAAATATACCTTACTTGATAATTTATATATATATATATAGGGTTTAGCTATAATACATGAAATATATTGTTAATGGGTGGTTATATGCATATTAAGTTAAATTGTTAACATTATATGTTTTTTTATATACCAAATACGATAATGACGACTTGAATTTATGATATTGTCGGGCTAAATGAGCTTTTTTTTTACCATAAAATCACATTGGGCAATGGTAACATTTTATGTTTTGATACTACGAGTTTAACATTAAATTATACGAAAAATTCAATATCACGTTCATTTTTTTGTTAAGCAAGGGTGCATCTCTTCCTTTATATTTGTTGTGTGACGTAGATTCAAGTGCGCAAGAACACCCTTCTTGTCTTGTCTATTGTGAGAATTACTTTTCAAGTTTTGCTTATAGGACAAGGATCCTGGTCCTTGCTTATAATGTTTGATCCAGATAGGTTTGCGTACCATCCCAAAACAAAAATTTAAAGAAATACCCTTAAATTTTCATACGTTTCCACTTTTAACCTTTTAAATTTTCTTGTTTTACTATAATAGCACCCTCAAACTATAATTTCTGGCTCTGCCCCTGCAGATCAGACCAATACGGTCTGCATTTCCAAAAATTAAAAATATCTACATATATCCAAAAAAGCCAAGGCCCACGTCCAAAATAATATCAAAACTCGGAGCCCATGACTTGATGTTATGAATCAGACAAGTGATAAGACAAAACACGGAAGCAGAACTCATGCAAGCCCATCATGAACTGCAATGCAGCCTCATCACACCACAACACAACAGCAGAGCAGAGCCAGAGCCAGAGGAGACTGACCGATCATCCCAACTGCTACACGTAGGTGTCGTAAGCATTAATAATATAAACTCGAGCCCACACGCAACCCTCTCCTCTCTCAATCTCTCTTTCCTCTCTCAAAAAAATCATTTTTTTTTAACCAATCTCTCTCTCCCTCTCTCTGCAGAACAGGGAGAGCTTCAACGACATTCAAAACCGCGTTTCACATCTCTTGTAAGTCTTCTTGTCTTTCTCTCTTCTCATATTGTAAAATCCATCATCTGGGTTCCTTTTGTTTTTGTCGATTTGTTCATGATCTGAGGTAAAACTAACAAAACAGGGAAAAAAAAATTGTTGCTTGTTTTGGGATTTTGATTTGTAGTTATGGGTTGTTTTTAATTTTTTTTTTCATCTGTTTGTTTGTTTTTTCTTAGAGCTGCGTTGACTTTAATTCGATTTTAATGTTTATTTGTATATATGTTACCATGCTCCGTTTGTCAATTTTTCAATCCATAGATGTTTGTTTTGTTTTCAATATGTGATATATTCTAATTAATTGAATCAAGTAAAGTTTTTTTTTTTTTTTTTTTTTTTTTATTCTTTTTTCAATGTTGATATTGTGTTTTTTGTGCTGTTTATTGCAAGTTTAGTAGAAGTTAGCTGATTATTATTTTTATTTTTGTTGTTGTTGTTGATTGTTTTTTTCAGTGAAGAAGGGTTAGTTCTCTTTGCGCGTGTCCCATTCTCTTCTCCAATCCTCACACTCAAAAAAAGAAAAAGAAAAAAAGAAAAACCCAAAAAAATTTATCAGACCCTCTAAAATCATATACTGTTAAAGCAATATATACATATATATAATATACTGCTAAAGCAATATATACATATATATAATATACTGCATTGAAATGGAGGTAAAGCTATGGAACGACAAGCGCGAGAGAGAAATGTATGAAAACTTTGCTGAGCTTTATGCAATTATAAAAGCAACCGAAAAGCTAGAAAAGGCCTATGTTCGTGATATTGTAACCTCGAGTGAATACGAAAATGAATGCCATAAACTCATTGCCCATTTCAAAACCCTAGCCTCTACATTGAAAGATACTGTCCCGAGCATTGAACGCTTTGCTGATACGTACAAAATGGACTGCCCTGCTGCCTTGAATCGGTTGGTCACCTCTGGGGTGCCTGCTACTGTGGAGCACCGGGCAGCTGCATCTGCCTCAACCAATACCTCTGCTGCCATTGTTGCTGAATGTGTTCAGCATTTTATAACTGCAATGGATTCATTGAAATTGAATATGGTGGCGGTTGATCAAGTGCATCCTTTGTTATCGGATTTATTGGGTTCGCTCAATAAGTTGACTATTTTGCCGCCTGACTTTGAGGGTAGGATCAAGATGAGGGACTGGATTTCAAGGTTGTCAAAGATGGGTGCTGCGGATGAGTTGACAGAGCAGCAGGCGCGGCAGCTCCACTTTGATCTCGAGTCCTCATACAATTCATTTATGGCAGCTTTGCCTAATGCTGGTAATTGATTGAGAATTGGGTAAGCTTGTAAAAATTAGTGGGTATGGTTCTTTTGTTTAAGTAATTCGATATATAAAATAGTCTATTGGCTGTTTATGCAATTTAGTAGAACATCATTGTTGACATGGAAGGATGATTACAAATTCTGTAACAGCTTATACTTTTTGGTAATGACTGCATTAGTACGATGTAACCTGATATTTTGTGCTGGGCTTGAGAGAGATTGGTTTTCATGGTTTATTATGAATATGTGTTTGTATTTCAATTTGGTGACATTTGTAGTTTGTACCTATTTTCATTCACCCATTATTTTGGAGAAATATATATAATGATCTTTTATCCGTATATGCCTTTTATTTGCATGGTTTCAATCCCCGTACAATATGACTAGTTTTTGCAGGACAGCTTATCAAATTGGATGCTTTTACTAATATTTGCAACAGGTGCTTTGATCTCCAAGAATGCGTAGAAATGATATTAGAATCTCTCTGTTGTTAGACATGTAGGGCTATTATCACAAATGTTGCTTATTTAAAGGTATACTTGCTAGAAATTCTTCAATGCTTTGTTTGTAACAGATTACTCATGAAACCGCTGGTGACACTTTTATCTTAGGCGCTTTAGGCTGATGCCATGCAAACTTCTATTGTCTGAGAAACAGTCTAGTTTTATTTAGACTATTGTGTGTTAAAGAATACATTGTCTTTGTAAGTTAATTGATAGTTAACTAGGGTAAACCTCCTTTCATTGCATCGCATTGTTTGGGGTGGTACCAGATTTTGATGAACAATTTTTTGAGGCTGGCACAAGAATTTCTAATATAGAAAACATGGATTGTCCTTGGAAAATTGCCGTTTTGTTTAATGCGGAGTTTATTAGGGTTGGAAACAATGAGGGGACCGAGGTGTACCACATGAACTGGATGCTCCATTCTATAGCAATACAAACTGTTTCTGCATATCATTTGCAGATTCTTCTTCTCTTTTAACTTTCCTTTTTCATTAGAATCCTTTGATTTCATAGATTTATCAATACATATGCTCATTGGGTTCCCTGGTTCGGATTGAGTTTTTCATCCATCCTATGATTTAAGTTTTCAAGCTTTTACTAGTTGAAAATGCACATTCTGTTCGATCATGTTCACCAAGCAGTTCATAGAGCATTTCTGGGTTTTTTTTTTTTTTTTATTTTTTTTTTTTTTTTTATTTTTTTTAATGTTTGAAATTCTGTGGAGAATACAAAATGGAACAGAAACATTGTCAATGTAAACTCAAACTCAACAGGAGCAGAAACTGTGGTGAATACAAAATAGAAAGAAAAAAATAGTTGAAAAATGCAATTTCATTCATCTAATGGGTGTGTGGAAATAATTTTACAATGTCGATGTTACAGTTGATATCTTCTCCATTTTCTGTGATCTTTTACAGGAATATTAATGTGCACCACCATGCAGCTTAGCTCCCGCAAAAAAAATTCCCAAACTCTCCAATCTCCCTTCTGTTTCAAATAAATTGGACAAAATTTCTCCCAAGTTGCTTTACAAAAATCTAACTATGTTAGGATTGGAAAATCAGAGTGTACTTTTTAGTTTTTTTTTTTTTTTCAATAATCTCACAAGAAAAACTTTATTTTTTTGGTCTTTTCTTTTTTCCTACTGTATCTTGATAAATTGTATTAAGATTGGAAACAGAAGGACAACAACCAGAACAATACCAGCAAGTATAGCAATGCATGTCCACTTTCTTGAGCTGCTCTGATATTCTTTAGCTTCCTGAAGCTGCTCTGTCCCTCTCCTGACAAATGAATTTGCATGTAAAACATGACTCTCAATGTCATTGAGTTGGTGACCTTGAGCCTCCACCAAAGCTGCCATGTCCAAGAAAACCTGATGAAGCTCAAGTAAGTTCTTCTCTATCTCCTTAACGGCATCATGTCTCTCTTGAATTTCAGATATGGTGTCCATAATCTGGCCTCTACCCTGATCCTGGATTGCCTTTTGTAGAAAACTCTCACTCTCACCGCTCGAAATCAAGTTTTCGATTGTATCTTCATCAGCTTTCTCTCCTGTGATGGTAAAATACCTGCGCTCTACCGTTTCTTTATACTCAGCTGTCATTCTGTTCCTAAAGTTCTGGAAATCATCCATCATGTCTTTCAATTTTTTTCCCAATCCTCCAACGACTGAGGTCCTGGTACGATCAGCAGAGGAACCAGGTCCACAACCTGCAACATTCCTGCTAGCTACATTGGATCTGTCTAAAGCTTCAAGCTTTGCTTTCACAACTTTAACCTTTTTAAGAACCTGTTCGACATCCATGTCCATACGCGAACGTAGCTCCTTCATGGTCTTAGCATTGTGGACAATCTTGCTCTCTTCATTAGCCTCCTGTAACTTCTTGTACAGTTTCTCAACACCCTTCATTTCTTCCTTGACACTCTCAACATCTTCAAAGAATTTATCAAGATTTACAGTCTCCCTACCGGCTTCCATGTCGTCTAAATAAGCCTGTTGCTTCAGGTCTGTGTACTTCTTGAACGAACTCGAAAACAAATCATTCATCTTGATCTAATAATATAAACAACAACAACAACAACAACAAAAACGCTTACTAGTAGACTAATGATACAAAGAAGATAAAAATGAAGTGTTTGATGAGAAGTTTTGGGAGCTTTTTCATATGCATGAAAGAAAAATGAATAATGTCTTCCTCTTCTTCTTCTTGACCTGTGTTCGGTTTTTTGATTGATTGTTTATGGCAAAATGAGGAGGAGGAAGAGAGAGAGAGAGAGATCAGAGGAGGTGACAAAAGCAAAAAAAAAATGTCACCAACTAATGGATTGTAGAGTTGGGCTGTTGATTTATTTTTAGTGATGGTATTGGATGCTTGATGAGAGGCTTTGAGTCTATTTTGGAACAAGGAAGTTACCTAAAACAACGTTTGTGGAAATCGAAAGGTTATCAAACAACTGTCAACTAGCTCTTGTTTTTTTCTTTTCCATTGAAAATTTTCAATATTTATAGTTATGCTTGACTTGGTCCTCTCTTTTCTGACTCTAAAAATGTAAAAAAATAAAAAATAAAAAAAATTAACCACATCCCACACAACGCTGCCCCCATTTCTATCTACGGACTAGAATTCAAATAAAATTATACGGAAACGATTGGATTTGATTAATTAAGAAAATATTGTAACTTTAATTTAGAAAACTAATACATATTTACTAAATTGATCGGTCTTAATTTTAAATATTACGCTTGGAGAGGCCAACTATAGTGTCATGTTATGGTTCAATTCATGGAGAATTACAACATGTTATAAACTCGATTAAAAGCTAGGTTAATTAAGTTATCGTGGTTTAAATTTAATTCGGAGAATTATATATCAAATCATCTCGTCTCATTTATTGTATACCTATCAAATAAAAGTAATCTATTAGAATTTATAGGTATTTCTATTCAACCAAATTTTATCGTATGATAAAACACTTAGGTGATACGCTAAATAAAAAAAACTACATGATAAAATTTGTCTTTTGTAAACATACATTTGTTACAAAAAAAGAATTATCTTGTTGAATTTTAGACAAACATGTTGAATTGTGGAAAGTATTGTTAGGGCATCTCCAAACCGGTGGCGCCAATCTCTATTTTGCAGCAAAATTTCTCTCAAACGCAACTTACAGCAATCATTGTTCTTGCTCCAAATCAAGCGCAACTTTCAACTGAGCGCTACTTTGTTGCATTGTTTTGTATTTTTTTTTTCATTCTTTTCGATTGGCTAAGAGGGAATATGTAAGAGAATATTCTTTTTTAAGTAAGATTTGGTGTAATAAGTTAGAGATGGAAGGGCGGAAGTTGCTGCATTTTACTACAAAGTTTGCAACAAATTGGTGCAATAGGTTAAAGATGATCTTAACTCATCAGTGAAGCTTGTTAGTTTTTAGTTTATTAAAAGTATAAGTTCTTGAAAGAATAGGATAACTCATCAATAGTGAAGGGATTTTGTGGTGCCATATATGGTTTTCCAACACTGTCCAATGTAATTTAATAGTAAAAAACGCTCATTCGGTCTGACGATGTTTCAGGTTTGAGTCATCATACCCTACACCCTGCAAGTGGTATATCACAAAAAATATATATAAATCATGTGGAGCCAAACTTTCCCACATGCATCTATAATATTAGGTAATGCTAAGTGCCAACAATTGTACAGATTTAAGCTATAAAATGATTTTATCTCATAATCAAACTAATCTACCCAAAAAAAAAAAAAAAAAACAAATCGATGGTTTTGTGTTTCTTTCCACAGAGACTTTTGCAAGTCTCAAAAAGTACATTGCTGTCATATTTGTACCAAATAAAGCACAACAGCTTTGTTACTAAAAGCAATTTCTCTTTTACTGGTGCCAAAAAAACTTGGCCAGCCTAATTACATCCTTAGTAGTGTTTGGTGTTCCTCAAAGAAGGCAGAAGGTGAGCTCCTATAAGGTACATAGCTTCAACCTAACACCCTCTCCAGTCGAGTGATCGTGTAATACTTCGAAGATGCACTTAAATTCCTGTAGAGGATGACATTATAGAGTGTTAATCGGTAAAGTTGTTATTGGTTTTCTAATCGTGTCAGCAGACTTCCTACCCGCTCTTCTTCTTTCTTTATGTACAAACCTGCAGCTGCGTAATGGCATCACGGACGAACTGTTATGACAAAAACTGTCCCCGCCTGCCTCCTTCATAACAGTCTCGACATGCTGATTGATGGATGGTCGATAAAGCAATTAGAGATGTATGCAGTGATCGATCTATCCAGTGGCAGATACGGATGCTGAAGTTTTTATAGATAGAGTACTAGGATGGTCCTCATCAGGATCTTGATGACTGCTGTCGAGGATGATACTGTTGTTGATTTGTTGTTCTCCTGTTCCTCCGCCCAGCAGAGCCTGATTAATTGCCGAATTACTATTGCTACCAGAGCTAGACAATCTTTGCTGCCTGAGATACCTCTCCGTGGCATCTTGGATCAACCTTGCCACGTTGCCAGAATCTGAACCGGGTGATAGCTCTTCTTCCCGCTCTGGTTGGATATTTAGATCAATTTGGCCTTTAAAAGGAGAAGTGGAGGATTTAATCCTGTTAGAATCATCATCAGAACCCTCACTAACTACTTTTTTCTGATTCGGGCTACTATTTTCTGTCTTGCTACATGGAACGGGGTCATCATCCCCTGATTTATCAGGCATTATTAGCTTCTGTGGCTGTTGCTTTTTGCGTGAAGTCTCCTCTTTCTCCGATTGTTTCTTCTCACGTCTCAACATAAGGGTTTGGAAACGGCGCTTCACAGTTAGGCAAACATTACATTCGCACGTCTGCTTGTGTTTGGGGCCCTTTCCACTCGGAGGCTGAATGCACACAATGCATGAACAGCCAGGTCTATGTCGGGGGTGCTTTGTAGTCGCCTGGGAGGAAGACGGAAGTGCCTCTCCTTCTCCCAAGATAGCTAGATTGGCAAGAGTGTCAAGCCCCTCCAAAGCTTCAAGATTATCAGGTTCCTGTTTAGCACCCTTCAATTTCTTAGACGCAGCTGCAAATCAGTCACAGAACCAATTCGATTTGAATAATTCTGAATAATTCACCACCACCACATAACTATCAAATTTAAATTTTATAAAGCTCACATGGTCTTAACGAACCACATTGCTCAATGAGTTGTCGAATAAGCAATACAATTTTTGTCCAAACAATTTACCTGAATTACATGGTGCTAGCAGATCTTCAAGCTGTTCTGCTTTCAATTCTTGAGCCGCTGAACACAATGATCTGACAGCATGGAGGATTCACACATATCAATACTAAGAAATAAAGAAAATAGGGATCCTATTTTCAGTGCCAGAATTGACTCCTTCCTATTCAAAAGGGAGAACTAAAGCAGACTCTTCTCGGATCACAATTATTTTTAAAGTCCACAATAAATCATCCTTGAATTGCAAATCTTAGGAGCAGCAGTTCAATATAATAAATTGCTCAAATGATATAGTTCTGGTTTGTCAAGAAAAATTGATGTCATTGTACCTTTCTGGATCCCCTGAGTTATCAGAACAGGTCCATTTAGACGGAAGAAGAGCATTGGCAGGCAGTTTGCGCCACTTTAAACAATCTTCACATTGAACCCATTGAATCTTTTCACTGACACAAAAGACAGGAAGTATTGGAATTTGGTTGGCTTAACTTGGTAAAGGTATTATGAGTCCAACGCAAATATAATGCAGAAAACTAAAACTAAAAGGCAAGCTTTCATTTTTCAGTCTCAACATTAGCAGAAAGAAAAAGGAGAAATTAAACGAAAATAATTGCAAAGTTCAAATAGTGTTTCAAATGTGTATATTTCAGTGAATCACCAATTTAACCAGCCAATGGTATAATGTAAGTCAAGAAGCATCAACTATTTACGGACATTAATTTTTTTTTTCATAAACATAAGAAATACCAAAATATTTTCAAGTTTGACATCGAACTCTATTCAACTGAGTCAACAGTCTAAAAGGAAAATCATTGTTATCTTTTTTTTATATATACTTTAATAAATGAAAAAAAAATAATAAGGGATCGTTCATCATATAGATTAACTAACAAACCATTTTCATTTGTATATACATTGGAGATGAAATTATTTTCAAAATATTCATGCTTTTGATCTGGAACGCTAGATCCAATCTCCCAATGATGGAAATTCAAACATCTTCAGGACCCCAACCATACCTCAACTAATGTCAGCTAATCAGGGAATACATATATTCACGAAAATTGTGTATGCTTGTAAAGTCATTAATGGAAACTAAAAGTTTTGTCCATGATTATGTCAGCAATTGTCTATTGTGAGTAATAAGAGTTAGCTAATCGGGGTTTCAGCTTTCTACAAGTTGAAACACTGGGAGTTTAACTCAGTATCAAGTTATAAAAAGTTGTGAAGACTGTTAGCGTGTGTATACATATATCATCAAAGACCACATTCATCAACCAAATATAGTAACATCTTCTTTTTCAATTACTTAAGAATCCAAATAAAATAAGTTATACGTTATATATCAGATATAAATTTAGCTTAATGTGATACCTGCAAAAGTAACAAAATCATAGAAAAGTAAAACAGAGTTAACATAAACAAAAGTAGCTTATATAAAAGCCTGAGGCCCTGAGCATTTAAGTATTTACCCCATGTTATCAGTTGTGAAAATTGTTGGCTTCCCAAGTATTGGTGCATCCTGTTACAAAAAAAATCTTTAAAAATTTAGGAGGCCCTCAAAAATGGAGTACTATACCATTAAAAGTATAATTATCTAAAAGGACTGAAAACATGAAGCAAAAGGATCATGTTAACAGTCCCGAAGATCTGAAACAATCACATTGTAGTGTAGCTCAACCAGACAAGGACAGGTTTTTTTGCATCCGAATAAGATTTCAAACATAACCAGTGGCAGCACAGTTAACTGAGAACAAAAAGTTTAGAACTCTACTGGACCAGGAAGACAAAAGCTTCATGGTCTTAGCCCATCAGGTCCCATCGGACATTATCAGAATTCACATTTTTATTTTTCCTATACTCCTCAAACAAAAAGATCCATGACCAGGAAGCCTATGTTGGTGGTCTCACTACTACCACGTTATTAAGTCCATCATGGCAAGTTGGCAATTCAGTAATCATGATATACCAGCAGAATACATTTCATGCTATTCTAGCCCCAAAAATAAATGAAAAATTAAATTTTACTAAAACCAATCTAACAGAATACTGACTACAAGCCAACCTCAGCTTAATAAAAAGCACAGGCAACAGCAAGCAGAGTGATACATCACGTGCTAAAAAAATATGAACAACCATTACCACTGTATTCAATCAATTTACAACAAGGAACAGACAGTTAAGCATGGACATGGTACCTCATATTCCTCAAACTCATAACCTTCAATCACCACAACACTGGGAACATGATTAGGAGGTGGACGGAGCAGTCCCTGAGCTTCTTCCCATGTTAGCTTCAACTCTATCAGGTCCTCACTTTCAAGTTTTAGGCGCTTGCTCTTTGAACCCAGCGTGGTGTTCTTCCTCTTTCTAGAACTTGAAGATTTGACTCCAATTGCTTCTGTTGCTATGTATCCTGACTTATCAACTTTCGCCCATGCACTAGGATCTGCCAGATCAGCCTGGTCGATTGATGAAAAGCTAGATGATCATGAGCAATCCTTTAAATGAAAATAATTAAAGCAATTTCACTGGTTTATGTTTTTGTAATACTAACATCTCCATTTGTAGAATATCCCATATGAGTCTTATGTGCTTCATTGTCCTGCTAAGGGGAAGAAATAGTAAGTAGATGTAAATTGTTAGCTGTACAACTAATTGTCGGACACAAATAATATAGATATCTATACAGTTTTATCAGATAAATTTTTCTACAAGCAATGCATTTACTGTTAACGATGACAATTCAGAAAAATTTCAGTAGATTCTAAACCAACAATTCCTGCAAGCTGAAAATTCTACTGATATTTCTTATCAAGACATATTGTGCTTTAAAACTCTACTTTTGTGAATCTTTAGTTACTCATCCTAACCTTCCAGATTGATAAATGCTATCTTATCTTGATATTTTTCTGTAATATAGACTACCATGGTAATATAAGAAACACAAAAAAAAAAATAGTTTCCGTTTCACAAGAAATTAGCTGCAAATTTGACTTTTCAAGTTTTGAAGATACTATATACAATAGCAGTGTCCACAGACATTCAGCTAAGTCTAAGAGGTGGCAAAATGACATTCAAAAGACCAAATTTAACAACCATATTGCAGCTGCATAGACTCCTAACTGGACCTCCAGACATCATCGAGAATGACAAAATGAAAATTACAATAACCACTTTCATTGCCTATCATTATTAGCCTCTAGCAATTATTACGAGTATACCATGATAAAAATATCAGATTGTTATTTAGGTCAAACCTGATCAGAAGCTGGAGTACTTGAAGCCTTTCTGAATCCCATGACCAATTTCCCTTCAGGCTCTAACCGGCTAAACGTTACTGAGGAAACAGAAGAAAATCTCAGTTCCAAAACCAGATGCTCTCAAACCACGATGCACTAAATTGCACAAGGATGACACTAGAATCCAGAGGAAAGTTGAATAAAATACATCAGAGTGAAACAAGAAAATAGGGAAACAAATTAACAGGCAACACCATGATTTATGACAGAATCCCAAAATTATTTCATTGATATGTAAAATTCCAGTAAACCCAAGAAGCAGATAAACTCTAAAAACTTTCAAGAAGAAAAAGAAAGCAGGTAAGGCACACACCAAGCAAGCTGAACGAGGCACATTCCAAACCAAAGAGAGAATATCATAATGCTTTCCTGTGATATTGGTTGGTTACCTATGTCTCCAGCTTGTAATTGCATGTTCTGAATGCAAGGAGTGACCCCTTCCAGAACATACATTCTGCTATTATTATTTGGCCAGAAGCGAAACTGAAATATCCATTCCTTGCCTTTTGAATCCTGGACTTTGAGAGGTAAACCTTCAGGCTGAGAGATTGGTGGAAAGTAGGCCTACATCATGTGGGTGCGTGTTAGTATATAATGGTTGGATGCAAATTTAAGAAAAAAATATATATGCCAAAATAAGCAAAGATCTGCTAAAATAAATTGTGTTAGAAGTCTTCAAGCAATCCTAATTATATCAACTAACAGTATGATTCTCAAGCAAATGATGAGAAACATAAGAAGCAGCTAGACAGAAAGCATATCTTTTGACACACTGAATTATATCACATCACACTTGATTCTGGTCAATTTTCTATACCTATTAGACTGGTTTTTACTAGTATAAGACAGAAAACCTCTAAACTACCAAACTATAACAGCTAAGATCAATAGAAATCTATTTAACCTATTTTCGATTACTAAAATGTAACTCTTTCAAAGTATTAACCTTAATGAACACCTCAATAATGATTGCAAAACCAAGCATATTTAAACATACCAGGTTTGAAGAATAAAAAATGGTGAACAAATAGAAGTCTGGGTGGGGAGCTCAAGGACTCACCTCTGCACATTTTTTTGGAAGTACCAAACGCCCAATTCGCCCGGCATCGCTGGCACTTAACATTTTCTCAAACAGAGGAGTGATCACAGAATTTGAACTTAAATATGGTTAAGGATTAAAGGAGGTTGTTAGCAATGGAAAGAATGAACAGGCCCATTAGTTCTCTTTGGATTTCATGATAAACTACGTGACACGGAAAAACAAAAAGCATAATTTTAAACTGCCTAACAATTTTGTGGTAATTAAAAATATCTACACAGTTTCAAAATCATCACTAAACCTTCCTGAATTAAAGGATACTCTCCAGAGATATGCTGTAAATCTTGATCAGTAAACCTGGGCCAGTACCGAGGAAGCAACTGATTTCTTCCGCGGGCCTCTACTCTGGGCCTTCCATTTCGAATCTGAGGTTCACCCGATGAATCAACCCCATTATGTACATTACCATGAAATTGTTTTGCCAGTGGTGGTTGAAGGGCCGGTCGCAGATGAGTTCCAGAGACCCCGATTTGACCATTCATTTCGTTTGGACATGCATAAGGTACAGCCAAACCAAAATGTGGAGTAGAAGGCTCATCCTTCAAAGACGAAGACAGCTGAGCTTTGTTTCGACATGAACTAGGTTGCTCCTCACATTTAATTCCTGCAAAAAGAAAAATTGAATCAGATTAAGCATATAGTCATATATATTGTTTCTGCCAGATCATATTCTCCAACATGGCCGAAAGATATTGCAAGTGACCAACAGACAGTTTTCTTCTGTAACATATTATATACAGGAAAAAAATTACCTGCATTCCCATTCTCAAGTGTATTCCTTGAAACACCTTTCAGTGTGCCATTCATCAGCCTTTCAGAAAAATCCTCAATTTTCTTTTTCTCCAAGGAAGAAGCAGATAGTCTTTCAGCAACATTAAGTCTGTCAATACCAGAAGACAAGTCGACGTCATAGGGCACCCTTTGATGCAATTCAGGCTGATTAATGGGAGAATTGAACAGACTGGGTGCTTGCCGCCATGGTACAGGACCTGAACCAGCTAATTGAGTCCAACTTTTGACAGAAAGATCTTTAAGAAACAAAGAAGGTGGCCATGACGGATTTGGCGGCTGACATACAGAATTTAAAATGCAAGTAGAATTTTAATTAGTAACAATTCTCCTCAATCAAAGGAACATGTTTTTTAAAACAAAAACAACAAAATATCATTAAATCAAGAACTATATACAAGCGACAGGAGGAAACCAATCCTATTTCACAATCAAAAGGAACATAACTATTGCAGAATATTCCATCTTTCAGACACTTACCCAAAAAAATTGCAGTAAACTATAACACGGTTTAAATGAATAAAAACGATACCATTCTAGAAGGAAAACATTAGTATTTCAAGTTCATGATAAAAGATTCTGAAAGAGCAACAGTTCAAAATACTAAGACAGGTTAAAGGAAAATACAATTGAATTTTACAAGTTGCCTAAATATTAGATGGATAGAATTAAGACCCAGATATAATACCGGAAAGCAATTAATACATATGCTGCACAAATATTAATGTTTTAGTATATGCATCAGCAGCCACATATAGGGAGGGAGGCCAATGATCACCTCCAATCATGTAACAGAGAATCCACTAGGAATTGGCATATTCAATGAAGGACATATTTGTAAGTTATAAGACACTTATAGCCCACAATCTAAAGTGCTATGCTATCAGAAAAGTCCTGCAAATAGTCCATGCACGTAGTACATCTGCCACACCAAATTAACCCAGCAATGGAGACTCTCGATCCCAAATCTTATTCCTCCATTAGAATTCGATCAAAAAGGTTTAAACTTGTCTCAATTTAAGCCATACAAAATTAGCTAAAGGGTGAAAATAAATTAAGTACTATCATTTTGAAACTATTTTCAGTATCCTCAAAAAACTGAGGAAAGTGAATTTGAGTCTTTGACACTACCCAGAATTCCAGAAATGGCATAGTAACCAACTGATTTTCTCAAAACCATAAACAATCACAAACACATATAATTTTTAACATTTACTGAGAATCAATTAAATTCATTCTTACCGGAATGACATTTTTCCTTGCACATGTCATGCACTCAATTCCTCCAGCATCCAATAATGTAAATGTATTAATAGAAATAATACACCCACAGTGAACCCGCTGCAAAAGTGAGTTTAAAACATAAAACAATTTCTTTTCAGTATAATCCAAAAGTGAATTTGGAAAGATGTGAGCTAGATACTTGATATCTATCACACTAAGAAAAGCATATAAACCAACTAAATATGCTCACCTTGCCACATGTCTCACAACACCTCCAACCAGAAGCATTCAAATGAAAAGTATCACAGAATCTTCCCTCGTCATATATTGATCTAGGGTCACAAACAACCAAAATGAAGAAGTAAATACATAACCACATAAAACACAACATTTATGATACCATTGAATATACAACACAAGGCTAAGGACCACCGTGTTAAATTATTTCCACATGTGGAATTCACAAACAGTGAACTCACCCTTTCCACATACACATGGTCAGCCTTAAAGTTATAACATTCCTGATCGGAAGCTCATTCCCAGTAATATAAAAGAAAGCAACCCAGTTTTAACATTTTTTTAAGGGTAGAAGTTCAATATCAATCTTGTAAATGTTCCTTTAAAAGTACTGTCTGCTTAAGGCTAGTATTCAAGTGGACTTTGAAACCAATCCACTTCTCAAGAAATGAGACCTAAATTTTGAAAGGTGACAAAATTGGAAAAGAGTTTCTAAGTTGACTTAGTTGACTTCAAACTCATCCCTGGTTTTTCTAATGCTTACTACTCCAAACAACCCAATTAAAACAGACACTCTGACACCCAAAACAAAGGCTCCAATTTCCACTGCATTAATTAAACTTCAAGAAACAAACACACATGATTAGAATTAATTACAGCAATTAACATGAAGAATATATAACAGTAATTTTCAAAATTCTTACATCAAAATGTTCACTGAATTCAACAAGCCTCTCAATTCAATAAAAATCAAGCAGAACCAGCTTTCCATTTAAACAAACAACCAAATACAAAAGACATCTACCTATCTATACTCCATAGAATTTCATTATGCATACATATCAAGTCAAAACTTAAACTTTACACCGCCACATACCTAATCCAAGCTCCAATTTTTGTTCCCAAATTAACCCTCGGATAAAAAAAAAGCAATTCCATTTGAACCCCAATTTACTCAACCAAACCACGAAATCCACAAATTTTCAAACCAAATTCAAAGCGAGTCAAACGAAAGAGTAAAGTTCGAAGCTTTTACCCGCACCGATCACAGAGCTCGGCGAGCTCGCCGCTCCGCAAGGGCCAGCCTTTCTTCGGTCTCTCCGACTTCAACTCTTTACACTCCTTATTGAAGCAAATCTTCAACGGAGACGACATCGAAATATCTCCAAAAAAGAAACCCACCTCTCAAACGCAACAAAAACGACGCATACAAAATGATTAAAACCCTAAAATTCTTGCGCAGACTTGAAATCGAGTAAACGAAAGTAGAAAATAAAAAAAAAAGATCGTGAAAAAATGGCTGTTATTGCCTGATCTGCGAATACTCAAAAAAAGAAAAAAAAAATCACGCGAAAATGAGGCTTTTAGAGAGGGTTTTAGTTTATTTATTTATTTTTTGAAATAATAAATATTTATTATACGTGTGTTTTCGTATCTATATTTACGTGCGTGTGTTTATTTTTGCGTGAATGTGAATGTGTTGTATAATATCTGAAAAATTATTTATTTGTCCGTTTTGTCCTTGTTGTTGTCCATGGTTTAGTGTTCTCTTCTGAGCAAACAAGGCAGGGGTGTTTTGGTCATTTAGACTTGACTTGACTTGATTTGTATCCGCAGCGATTTTTCACAAAAAGCCACACGTGGAGAATCGGGTACGCGAGTACGGGGTGTTTAGTGTACTCGAGAGCGTGGGATGAGGTTTTTGATTCTTTACAAGGTAACGTGATAAGCATGCATGGTCCCGCAGCGAAGGTTATGAAATCACGTAACGCATGGTTCCTACAACACGCGCTTTGTTGGTCGACTTTGGTCCGGTTTTTTTTTTTTTTTTTTTTTTTAAATGGAAAAGTAGTAAAAAGAACTGTACAGAGTTTTGAATTACTACGATGTACCTTGTACGTACGAGTTTGAAAAATGTAGACTAGGGTCGGTTTGATTTGATTTGGGAAAAGCCTTGTATCATCATCGATTAAACATGTATTCTCGTGTTTTATCATACACATTCTTCATTTGAAATTGGATAAATAGCGTTTGATCTCGATAGATTTCGACTCTTTTTCTAAATATGCTTGGTGGGGGCCATAGATGTTGACGATGAATGCATGAGTGATCAAACATCATTGTATGAAAATGCATATTCATATGTGTATGTTCAAGTTTCTTCATACATATTTTATAAGTATCTATATAATGAGTTTTCTTTCGGATAGAGTATGTACGTAGTTTTTGATTCCGGGCTTTCGGTAGATCCCGACACCCGTTTAAATGTGATGTTGTTGAGCGTGAATGCATGGGTGATCAATGATCGTGATAACGATCTACGGTTGAGATTTTGTGATGAGAAGTGATGAATATTGTGTGAGTGATACACCTTATGGGTAGTTGGATGTATGTTCAGAGTGTGAAAGAGAGATACAGGTGGTCGGCTGTTTTGTTTATGTGGAGAATTTAAGGATATATATTGCAGTTTTTAGGCTTATTATTATTGTTGTTGAATTAGTATTTAGTAGTTTTTAGACTTCTTTTATGGTAAAAAATAAAGAATTTGATTGATCACAAGTTTTAAATGTATATAGTTATGTTTCGGGAAAGAGAATATACCGTAACACACAGCTTCATTAATATAAGTTCGAAAAATATACTACTAAATCAATCGTATCATATCCCTCACTTACTAAGTCTATTTATGGAATCAAAATCCAAATAATACTTTATAAATGTCATTTTGATAAATGCAAAGCTCTCATTCACAAGTTTTAATTTATTTTTCCTTTTTTACTTCCTTGAGATATTTAATAGTTAATTATTAATTGATTTAATACCTATTATTGAAATTATGAATTTGGATCCTCTTCTCGCCTCAACATTTCCTCGTTTTTTAAAGATCACATAACACTTTATGTAACACCATTATAATGAATGAGTGGTTAGGATGTGATTGATTTCCACTATTACTTTCTCAACAACCGATCATATATTTTAAAAAATGTAAGGAGAGTATCTAAGTCCTGAATTTATACAATAGCATGATTCTATTAATGTTAAAATTGATGAACGTTATGAAGGATCACGTTTTTTGCAAATTTGAAATTTGAATAAAAGAGATACTACTTGAATTTACGATCTCAATGCACGATTGTGTCAAGGAAATCACCTACTTTTTTTTGTGATGAAGTTGCATGGAAATGGAATTGGGTGGTGCATGTATACAAATTATACATGGTTTTGTCTGACTTTAAGAAAACAAGACATCTTTTCTCCTAGAGTGTTCACATTTATTTTTTTATTTTTATTTATTTTTTCCTTTTTTACTCCCTTAAGATATTTAATAGTTAATTATTAATTACTTTAATAACTATTATTGAAATTATGAATTTGAATCCTCTTCTTACCTCAACTCTTTCTCGTCTTTTAAAGATCACATGACACTTTATGTATCACCATATTAAAAAAATGTAAGGAGAGAATCTAAGTCCTGGATTTATACAATAGCAATATAGCATGATTCTATTAATGTTAAAATTGATGAACGTTTGAGGGTGATGGAGGATCACGTGTTTTACAAATTTGAAATTTGAATAAAAGAGATACTACTTGAATTTACGATCTCAATGCACGATTGCGTCAAGGAAATTACCTACTTTTTTTGTGATGAAGTTGCATGGAAATGGAATTGGGTGGTGCATGTATACAAATTATACATGGTTTTGTCTGAATTTAAGAAAACATGACACCTTTTCTCCCAGAGTGTTCACATTTATTTATTTATTTATTTATTTTTTCCTTTTTTACTCCCTTAAGATATTCAATAGTTAATTATTAATTGCTTTAATAACTATTATTGAAATTATAAATTTGAATCCTTTTCTTACCTCAACTCTTCCTCGTCTTTTAAAGATCACATGACATTTTATGCATCACCATATTAAAAAAATGTAAGGAGAGTATCAAAGCCCTGGAATTATACAATAGCATGATTCTATTAATGTTAAAATTGATGAACGTTTGATTGTGATGGAGGATCACGTGTTTTACAAATTTGAAATTTGAATAAAAGAGATACTACTTGAATTCACGATCTCAACACTTGTGTTGAAGGAAATTACCTACTTTTTTGTGATGAGGTTGCATGGAAATGGAATTGGGTGGTGCAGGTATACAAATTATACATGGTTTTGTCTGACTTTAAGAAAACAAGACACCTTTTCTCCCAGAGTGTTCACATTTATTTCATGACATGAGAATCTCACTACAACACAAATCGACCTACTTTTTTTTATTTTTATTGAGTTATATGGCAAACTTAACATACACAAAAGTTTCAAAAAGTTTTCAACTTTCTTTGACTAATTGACTACTAAATTTAGACATATATTTTTTTTTTCAAACTGAAACTTGGTTTATTGTCTCAAATGATGTGTAATTTCCCTGTTTGTGGCGGAGGGTTTGAGTCCCACCAAATGTATTTTATAAACTTGTGTAAAAAGTTTGGTATCAGAACTTAATATATATATATATATATAAAATTCATTAATCATTCTACATAATTTTAGGATAAATTACACTAACTTACCCTGAATATATATATATATATATATATATATATATATATATATATATAATAACACTAATAACACTAAAATCAGAAAGAATATCATAATAAACACAAACATACTATTTGACTGTTAATTAATGGTGGACCACCGTTAGTTGGAAACATACGTACATTACCGTTAACTTAATTAAAATCAATAACATATTAACATACATGCACTCACATGATCATAATTATGGATTCGAATCAAGCTTCATTTCTCTCTAACTCTTAAATTTGTAATATTATAATGAACAAAAAATAAAATAAAATAAATATGTATATATCATATATGGACAAGAAATGGGAAAACTTCAAAACAATTGAGAAAAATGCGGGGACAAAGCAAGACTATCCAAGATTGAAGATATTAAAAATGAGTAGTTGATAAATAAATAAATAAATAAATTAATTAATTAAATAAACTATATAAATATAATTGAAAAGGTTTGATCATGAGTCTCGGACATATCAAAAAAACAATGTTGTGTTTTCTTGTTAATCTGAACCTAGGATAATGCTAAAGACTTTACGATGAAGTGAAAACGGTGACGGACAGCCACATGTAGTCATTTACTGTACACAGTACACTTCTCATAATAATTTCCACGTACATTTATTTAAATAAGTGAATGTTGGAATCTCTCACACGAGGTTAATGAGACAAAAATACGTAGACAAAACTCTTATGTTATTTTTTTTTTATTACAAGACAATACATGTATGTTTACGAGAGTATACTAACTACTATTTATGTGTTTGGTAGATCAGGGATTTTCGTTTGGTTGATGAGAAAATTACAGTAGATAAAACAAAATGGTGACTCTATCTTCGAAGTTGGAAACATTACTCTATATATATGAGGTCCATTTTCTAGCCGGGACTAGATATGACGTTTTTAATACAATTCCAAGGAATCAGTTAATATCAATTGTGATAATCCGACGGACCTCCCCCCTAATTTCACCCCTAAGTCTAGGGAGGATGAGTGTTTCCCATAGGGGCCCACCCCCCACAGGGCCCCTTTGCCCCCAAATGGGTTTTGGGGTGGAGTAGGGGCAAAGTTGACCCTATTTTATAAATAGGGGAGGTGGTGAGAGGACCCTCCCCCACCCTCATTCCCCCATTCTCTCTCTCTCCCTCTCTCTACATATATATTATTTTATTTTAGATATATATTTATTTTATATCTAAAGTCTAAACATTTTTTTTTATAAAAAAAACTAATATATTATCATGGTCAAACTAAGGATTGGGATGGTCAGATTTTAAATTATGAATTCCGATTTTCAAATTGAAAATTGAGAACTTAGGATTGAAAATAAAAAGAAATGGAAAAAATGAGATATGAATTAGGCAGGGGCGGATGCATGAGAGGGCAGCCCGGGCAGCCCTCTCTCAAAGGAAAAAAAAAATATATATATATATATTTATTATGATTAATTGCACAAACACCCTTATATAACGTCTAATTGTATTTATATGCAAATTTCTTTATAATTGTACTAACATCCCCTACCATAAGTATAATTTATTTCAGTTATTTATTCTAACTTAAAATCAAAAGACAGTAATTGAAATTACAAACAATCAATCACAATTGACAAAAGTATTATTTTATGCTTTTATTTCAATTTTTTGGTAGCACAATTTAGATTCATTTTATTTTGTTCTATTTGTCGGTTTAAACAATTCAAACCGATCATTAATAGTAAATTTCCATAATATGTAGAATCTATTTAAAAAACAAGATATATATTGACAAACAAATAAATGTGAGAGTATGTGAGTCATTGATTAAGCATTCAAATATATTGACTAAACAATTCAATGTGAGGGTTTGTGAGCCACTAATTAACTATTAGAATATATTGACTAAACAAAAATAGATAAATCCAACAATTGATATATAATGATCAATTGACTATATACTATTAGTGTGTACTGAGAAAAAAAAAAAAAAAAAAAAAAAAAAACTATTTGTATACATAATTTAGCCCGATCTACAAATATTTCTTGGGTCCGCCCCTGGAAGTAGGGATGGAGGTGGAGGATCCTCCCCCTAAACGCCCCCATACCTAGTTCCCCAAATGGGTTTTGGAGGGGGTGATGGGGGTAGGTTGAGGAATGAGGGTGGGGCCGTGGGGGTGGGTCCTCCCCGATCCCAATGGTTCCATACATCCATTCCTAGATAAGTCTTTGGAGAGAGTAAAATATCAATTATGAAATATTACAATAATTCTAATATAAGAGAAAGGATACCATTCAAATTCATGTAATCATGATGTAGATATGATGAACAGATGATAAAGACTAAAGAGAGAGTATTAAGATTATTATATAAATATATATATCTCATATTCACGTTATCAACTTATCATGGTGTAGATTTGATGTATCCATGATATAGACCAGGAGAGATTACTAAGATGATGATATATATATATATATATATATATATATAATTTTCTTGAAGATTGTGAAGTAGGGTCCGGCTACTATGCAGTGATTTTATAATTTTCTTGAAAATTTCCTGTGAAGTAAGGCAAGCCCATATCCACATGACATCATAATTTTATGATTGATTTTGCAAATTGCAACGTCCCACTTTTATTCGACTCATATTTTCTTCTTATCTGCTGACTGCTGCTTCTCACATGGGACCCACCCCCCACCATCCGTCTCCAATTTTCCGTGACTCCTTAAATTTCGACTAGGTTTACAAATGTCGTATTCATAAATTTACTTGAGTTGACACATTTATAAAGAAAAATATTAATAATAACTATAATTATAACTAGTTTTTTATATATATAAAAAAAAAAAAAAAAAACAACAACAAAAAACAAAAAAAAAAAAAATAAAAAAAAAAAATATATATATATATATATAAAATGTTAACCTGGGACATAAGATACATCTACTAAATAAATAAAATGCAGCATTTAATTAACTAATATATATATATAATTTTATGATCATTAATGTAAAACACAACTAATTCACACTTAGCTAAAAATTCTTTTGTTTTATTTTTTATAATCTTATTATAATAGCCTATATGGCTCCATCAATTTTATTAGTACACATGAAAGAAAAAGAAAAAAAAATGGAATATCATTCGTCCACTAATTTCTAAATTGATTAAGTTGTTAAAACTATTTTTATTTATCTATAAAAAAAATTGAATATAAAATTAAAGATATGTTATACGAAGTTAAACACAATAAATAAATAAATAAATATATATATATATATATATATTGATTCTTTCAATATACAGTATAATATATGAGTAATGCTATAGGACCCAAAAATCCAACCCAAATTTTGGACCCAAACCATGTGGCACACATCACATGGGGTATTGGAAAGAGTGAAGTAGGGCCATGTTGTGTTTGATGTGTGCCACATGGGTTTGGGTCCAAAATTTGGGTTGGTTTTTTAGGTCCTCTAGCATTACTCATAATATATTGATGATGTAATTTTAGAAATTATAATATTTAAGTGGATTAAGGTTTAGCTACTTTATTTTCGAAAAGAGTCTACCTAGTACCCGGTAAATATGTAACGCCTACTTACTCTGGAATTCTCCTTCTGCTCTCGTATTTTCTAAAAGAGTCTACCATGTAAGTATGTAACGTCTACTTCTCTACTCCGGAACTCTTCTTTCGATATCGTAGATATTCTTGATGTTGAAAACTTTGTTCAACTCGTTTTCTTGTTGTTTTTGATTGTTGAATTATTTTGATTTATTCATCTTACTTTACCTAAAATTTTGTTCGTTGTTCCGACATGATCGTGTTACATAATTTGGAAGTTTTTTGTCTTTCAATTTCACTGTTCTTTTGGAGGTTTCATACTCGCATGTTCAACACGTGAGTGAGCATTTGTTCTTTCAATTTTTTAATTTTTTAATTTTTTTTAATATTACAACAACTACCAGTACCGGCGAGATTGGACTCTACAAACACAGCCTGGATCACAGCTCCCACGAATGGGGAGATAACACTCACACATTGGTGAGACAACACCACACTTGGGAGTAGAGCCAAGGTGGACAAAAAATATATATATACACAAATGGCATGCCATGGGTTTGAACCATGGTGATGGATTTCTCACAAGAAGAGTCCAGCCACTGTGGCAAGAGCCTATTGGCAAATTTTCTTTTTTATATTTAACACAAAAATCCAACAATACATGTCCACACGTAAACTTTATCAAAGTATTTCTTTCACCGTTGAAACCAAATCATTGCACAACAACTTCAATAATTCATGACTTGGACCACTCCACACAGACAAATTTGATCGGTTTGAAGTACTGGAAATCATTATGGGATTTGTCGGCCATATTTACATATAAGTTCACATTCAACATAATTGAAACTCTACTATTATGTTACATATGTCATTCCGTGGTAAGAGCAGTCTGACAATATCCCAGATTCGAATTGGATCCTAACAAAACTAGTGAAACATAGATCCGGACCAAAAAGTTAAAATCTCAAAGAATCTACCGACACGGCTAACTTGTCCTGTCACCCGTACCATCATGTGCCGGCTAATATAAAAGTTTAAATAGAACTCATGACATAGTGCATGTAACACTACTTTTTCGTAGTAAAGAAATGTAAAATATTTGAAGATAAGAGATTGATTAGTGTTTATAAAAGTCACTAGTGCAATTAACTGAAAACAATTATAATAAATTCACATGCTACCCAACACAGAGAAAGCCACTATCATCGCATGTAATGATCAATGCATTTGCAAATTAAGATTTAATTACGGAGGCAATCAAGCGATGCTTAAACAGACATGTTACGTCATCATTTTTACGTTCATCCAAGAAAAAATTGTCACATATACATATTTTTATCGAAGAAACGTATAAATGAAAATAAAATACAGTACACCCATCCCTGAGCCCACTAGATACTCTAAATAAGAATAGTCACTTAAAAAGATGAAATGCATTTTTCCTTTAAGTTAATCACAAACAATATTCACAGTTTTTTCGGCAAGTAACTAACTAGCTATAAGGATCTTTTTTCTGTTTCGCTTCCCTTATATTATTTCCCATTCTTAGTTCTGCACAGGTAAAGCTAAATAAACAACCCCGGAGATTTTTCTCTTTTGTGATATACTAAAACATCCACATAAAAATTAAGTTAAATTCTATACAGGGGTAAATAAAGTGGCTAAACCTTGATCCACTGTTATTTGAAGCTTATTGTAGGTCATCAAGGTCTTCTGGTCACACATGTACGTTCCTTTTCCTCTGGCCAAGACCTCACCATCTGAGTCAATAATTCCTTCTTCAGTTGGGTCCTCGATGCGTGGACCAGGCTCCATGACAAACGCTTTAACCTTTAGTTTGTTGCAAAAGGTAGAGAATGCAGATCAGACTAATGAATTGAGAAAAATAGAAGAATAACACAAACATTAAGGTACGCAACATATGGTGATTTGACATAACGCAAACATTAAGGAAGTCCATCAGGCTATGTTGCAATAGCGCAAACATTTTATCATTTACTACAACTGACCTTGGTGAAATAACCATAAGAAATTAATGTTTATCATTTCATTGAACAAACCTTAAGGTAATCAACATATGGTGATTTGACATGATCTCCATTGTTCAGTTTTGACATCATTGCTAGCAATGATAACCTAGGACTGTCCTTCATGATGATCAGGTCCAAATAACCATCTGAGAACTACATATCAAAAGAAAATCAACAAGAAGAAAATGAAAAAGGAAAAAAAGAAAAAGAATGCATTTAACAAGGTAATAGATCTCGAGAAGAGTGCCAAATACACCAAACCTTCGCATCAGGAGCAGCCATGGTATCTTCGCTACCCCATGGTACATTATGAAGCCAGACTGAAATAAAAGGTCCATTAATTGTCCTCCAAGCTAGGTTCTCCAAATCAACATCAGGTGCCTGGTAGCCATGTCGTCGAGTCTTAATCTTTTCATCTGAATCACCATTAAAACTTGTTGGTTCCCCATAAACTTCATAACCAGGTGCAGGCACAAAAGAAACACGTCCACTATAATGCCTCAAAGAAAAAATTCGTAGAAGAGCCTATACCAATAAAAGGGAAAATATCACTACTAGCTGGTTTCACTAATAACTCATAGCAAACCCAATCAGTCTTCTATATCAGATCCAATCAGAAACCCATAAGAAAATCACACAATACTGGAATCATAGAAACCCCACATGCGAATTACTTATATGCAAGTATGCAACAAACTACCATTTACACATTTTCCAATTCAAATAATCAAGTTTAGGATGATGCAATCATGCAAAATTTGCTATTAGTGGAAAAACCTTGAATATTTTTAAAGATATTCACAACTGAAAAGCATAATTTAGTTTTTAATGACCAAGTTATGATTTCTTATATATATTCACTCCTTTCAAGAAGATGTTTGGGGTTCAAGCTGTGTAACAAGTTATGCAAGGAATGTACAATCATTTGGGAGGAAGTTTTTGATTACAATAAACCCCCAGCTTATCTGACAAAAGAAGTGGTTCAGAAACCCAATAATACAATCCAGCTAATACAAGCTCAATTTCTTTTCATGATTTCCCAACCACATTTAGTAAAAAACCATCTTCAAAAATTGTACTTATTCAACTCTAAAAATAGTTCTCTAACATTTTTCGGCCCAAAAGGATGATCATGGTGATGTCAATTGGAAATAATGACATGGAGCCCAATTTTCTCAAAGCTTTGATACATGGATACATGCAGTTAGTTTTAGTGACTTCTACCATAACAGTGTGCATTGAAATAAACATGGTTTCATGTCAAGTTACATCATTCTAATAGAATAAATAAATAAAGTTTAGTACCACCTCATCTGATTTATCTCTATCAAATAAGAACCTAAAATATTAGGTGTCAAGGTCCTATATGGACAGAGTCCGGATATTAACATTTGTGGATTTGACAGTAATGAAAAGTCATTATCATGAACCAGTTCGAAGTGTTTCATATTTTTGTGGCAGCAGAAGTTTGAACAAGATGATTGGAAATTAATTTTCAACATCAGTTGTTTCGATAAATAAATCTACAAGGAAAAAGACTAATGCACCCATAAGAAAATTATAAAGCAAAAACAATGAGAAGCATAAACACATAAAATTCCATCAGCACAACAGAAAAACTAATGAAACATACATAGAAATCAAGACGAGCACTACCCATCCACCTATATTTCTCAGATTCGATGTCTATATCTGCCACCAGACCTGAAAACATTAATTTTGTAAGAGAAATAAAAACTACTGAAGCTCACTCCAGAAATATATAATTGGAAGTTGTTATTAAACTACATAATCTAACAATAGTAGGTGGAATTGTTTCTATACCCCATGCAAGCATCAAAATACTATAAAATTTGGTCTCCCCTTGCGAGATAGTAGCTACATCCAGTAAACGTTTATGGCCTGCAGGCAATCACCATGAAGTAGAAATTCTTTGATCAAAAGAAATTACATTTTATTTATTACTTATAAAACTGCACAATTGTATATGTTCAAAGAAAATACAATCATAGAACCGTGTGTAACCTCGAATAATAGCAAGAACAGCATTGGATGCTTTACAGGGTTCACCAACATAATCCAATAAAGATTTGGCCATGCCATTTCCTGTACCTGCATTCAGAAAAACCATGTCACAAATCAAATTCTTGGAAAAAGTCATTAAAATGTCTAATGCACCACGCCAAGAAGATTTTAACAGAAATGAAGAATGCATCGAGTAATGCTAATATTTTCTCTAAACATAAAAAATAAAAGAAAAATCCACGAAATCATTGCTGAACACGATGAGCATGCAGGAAATGGTAGGAGTAGTAGATTATTTAGATATAAAATCCATGAATTAAATGAATTCACAATACATTTCCTGACAATTATTTATCTTAGAAAGACAGATAGTTCATTTCTTTTACTTATATATTTTTGGATCACCTATATACATAGTCCCCATGCCAACAAAATTTAGAACTTTGTAATGAACATAATACTGCATTCCATTCATTGGCATAATAACTTCACACTCTCTATGCTCGCTTATCACACTCAAAAGTATTATTTGAGAAGAATTTACACCGAAAGATGTTAAAATATGAAGAGCACAGACCTGCAGGAACTACTCCAAGTGGTGTTTTTATTGCAGCACTCCAATCCTCTCTCTCAAGTAGTCCATTTACCACCTACTAAAATGTGCAACACTTGTTATGAAGGCGGAGGAACAAAGAATACAACGATGACATAGTTGAGAAATTAAAGAAGACAATGTGAAAATCCTGTCTCAAAGGCAAATGGCCTTCATGATCATAACGTTGGAGGTGTTATAAATACTTAGATAAGCAATAATACTTCATAAATATATGCTATGCCATACGGCCTTAAATAAATCTCCAAATATCAGCAGTACAGTAACAGAAATAACATACATTCAGGCGTTAAGAGGGAAAATTCCACTAACATACATATTACAATAAAAACCCGGAAGTTTCATAAAATTGAAGTCCTGTCAGTCTGGTGATTTCTAATGAACTATGGAAAATGGTCATCCTATTGTTTATTAAAACAGACGATATGCTGTCGTAGCAATAAAAATGTTAGAAACAACAATGTTGATCATGGAAATAGACGAGTTAAACTAAATTTGCAAACTAACACTCTACAGAATTTTTTTCCAATAAAAAATGAATCATAAATATACCTACACTACATAGATAAGGTCAGAGACAAAAAAATAAAAAATAAAAAAATGGAATTCATGCAGCAGCCAAGCAATTCCAACCAACCTCAACAAGGATTCCATCTCCACTGACACAAACTATACCATCATACTTCGAAAGATCCAGTCGATTAGCAACTTCCTTTGCGTGCAATTGATGATCAGTTTCTGTGCATCATTTAACAAACAAACAAAAATCATGAGCCACAATCCCAAAACAAGTAATTATAAAAAACAATCCAACCACTACAATGTCGTATGCAATAATAATAACATAAAAAAACAAACAAACAAACCTTGCACTGTAAATTGGATATTTGCATCCTCGAGAAGAGGTTTCACTTCATCAAGAAAAATCTTAGATGCAATTCTCTTCCCACCAAATGGATTCACAAATATGAACAGCCTCTTTGGTCGACCTATTACAATATATATATATATACACACACACACACATTTTGACAGAAATTAGAAACAGGACAATTTGCAACAATAGCAAAACAGTGAACTACATTTGTCTCAAGTAAATAATATTTTCATTTAAATAAAAAATTATAAACAAAATTATTATTATTATTAAAATAAATAAATAAAAATGAACTGACCCAGAGAATCGATATATTCACGGAGTTTCTCGCACCAGAGTCTCTGAGAATCCTCCGACAACAGCTCGAAAACAAAATCCTTCCTAACCAGACCTCCGGGGCTCTCTCCGCAGCAGATTCCACCTCCTCCTTCCAAAACCGTACGGATTCTGATCCGACTGCCTTCCGCGACGAAACCGAGGACCTCCTTCTCCACGGTTAAACTCAGTTGACCTCCGCCGGACCACCGGATAACGCCGTCGCCGGTTAACGTCAGCTGAGTGATCGTGCCGTTGACGAGAACCCGGTCCGACATTATCGCCTGATCCATTTTCACAGAGAGACTGTTCGGTTCGGTTGAGTTGAGATGTCCAGCTCTGGTTTTTCTTCTTCGTTCGAGACGTAGAGTTTGCTACTTTGCTTCGTAGATTTTTTTTTTTTTTTTTTGAGAAAAACTTGTGTGTGACGGTCTTACTGCCACGTGGTGAGACTGCCCAATGGTACTGAGCCACATTAATGTACTTTGCATTGAAAAAAATATGGTTCAATTTCATTAGATCCGTCTAACCACGTGGCGGTGAGACCGTCCCACACAAGCGTTTCTCTTGTTTTTGTTTGTTGTTCGTTTGTATTCAAGGAAAGTTTGTAGAGGGTTTTGCACGCGCCTATATTTTTGGAATTTCTATGTGTATATATATATATTGTCATTTTATGGATTATTATTATTATTATTATTTTATTTTATTTTGTATTTTTAGTCTTTATCGATTTACTTGTTTTTAAAATTTTGAACTTTTATTTATTTATATATTTTTTATTTGTTTAAAGTATTATATAGAGAGTAACACTAGACTAGTCAAATTTATTGTCCAAATCTGATGTCATATATCATTGGTTTCTTTGTATTAGGTTTGCACGATTGAAATGATTGGATTTTAATAATACCACATCATTTAATTTGGACAACCACATCATTTAATTTGGACAAAATAACATTACTTATATTCTTATATAAATCGGGGATTTAGGGAGAGGAGGACTTAACTTTTTTTCTTCTTCAAACTATTACCATATTTTGGGATCGGAGGAAAGTTATGATTCGAGCTCACAAATTCTTTGATGTATGTGTGATGAGCTACCGTTGAACCAACTTTATTTTGTCTGAACTCGAACTTTTAGTTAGATATGTATTTCTTAACTGAAATTATAACGGTTGATAGTGACTCATTTAGATTGTAATGTCTCATGTTTGAGTTGTTATCGCCACCATAGATAGTATATATATAAATATACAAGTAATGTGTGAAAATTAAAAGTTTTGATTTTAAAAATACTTCTCTAGAATTCCTAATAATAATAATAATAATAATAATACTACTGAATTTAAGAGAAATGTTTTAGTAGGTAAATACGTGTTACTTTTCGCCAACTCCAATAATGTGATGTTACGGTAGCTAATCACATAAGGAAACCAAGACAAATGTTGTATTATTTGTGGTTTAGTCACATAAGAAATGCCGACTAGAATTTGTCTTAAAAATTATAGTCAACATTTCTCACCCATGTTTTCCACCAAAATAATTACAGTCATTTGACTTGTTTCTTTCTCTCACCTAACATTTTCATCCCAAAAGCTTTTTTTACGAAAAACTCAAAAGCTATTATGGTGGTTGGTCATTAAAATAGACACACATATTCAAGATAAATGTTGATACGTGGACAATAAGTGATTGTTTGGTTGGGTTTTTTACTGTCTCAAAAGCTCTGCACATCTCTATTTGAGTTTTTTTAGAGTTGTTTGGTTAAGCTTTTGAGATTGTCTATTTTAAATTCAGTAGAGACTAGTAAAATTTAAACCGCTACTAAATAAAAGCTCATAGGAAGGTACTTTTCTAAATAAACCTTTTTTTTAAAAAGGCTACCGACCAAACAACTAATTTTATTTTAAAAAACTGTATTTCTAATAGATCTACTACAAATGGATGTTTTATAAATAGAGGTTTTTCAAAATTCCGACCAAACAAGTTATTAAGAAACTTAAAAATCTATTTAGATAACATAGATTTGTTTTTCTCTCAAATCTTCTTCCTGCTTAAACAGGCCTGAAGCCCAAAACTCTAAATTCCTTTTCAACATTTCGTTCCAAGTCCACCCCAAAAAGCCCATTTGAAATCGAGTTATTCATATCAACCCGAACCGAAAACAGACCCATGACCCAAACTGACGCGAACCCTTTTTTGTACAACACCAAGCTTTGTCTAAGTTTCACGACCGAAGCGAAAAACAACTTCAATAGCTCGAATCGAACTAAAATGGAAGCAGAGATTGAAGAGGAAGCACCACAGGCCTCCAATGTCCGAAGCCGATACATCAAAAAGAGGGCTCTCAAGAACAAAGCTCTCGCTGTTTCCTTCGACGAGAAGGACCTCAAGTACTACTAACCTACCTAGCAAAAACCCTCCCTCTTTTTTTTTTTATTCTTTGGCTTGATTATTGGTGAATTGGGTCACGTGGGTGTGGTTTACTTTGTTCGATTTTTACAAAATTTACTATTTTTTGTTCCGTGTTTGAATTGTTTTTGGTTTGTGAAGGGACTACGTGACTGGGTTTCACAAGAGGAAGAAGAAGAGAAGAAAAGAAGCTGAAAAGAATCAAGAGGAGGCTCTTAGGCGCAAGCGTGTCGAGTGTCGCGCAAAGGTTTTTTATTGTATTATTTTGTTTATTGGGTTATTAAAATGTGAAGTTTTTTTTTTATGGCTTTCTAGTTTCTATAACACTTGTGAGTTGTGACTGTGATTTGCATGAAGAATAGCTTTGCATTCAATCGAATTAATGGAGTCAAGTGAATATTGATTGATGGGTTGTTTTTGGTTTCAATGGATTCCCAGTTCTCTATAAATGTGTCATGTGTGTTCCTTTTTAGACGTTGCCTTGATTGAATTCTTTTATGGTTCTTTGATGTTGGATTTATTTGGTTGGGAAGTATCACATGGGGGTTTTTTCCTTTCCATGATTTATGATTCAAAAGCTCGGCAACTGTTTTTATTTTATTTTATTGGTCTCTAAAAGGATCCAACATATCAGAGAAGTGCAACCTATGTTTGTTTCGTTTCGTGAGATTAAATATTAAACTAACATATCATGTGTTGGTTGTGTTTGAACTTTCTTTCACGATTTGAATAGGAAGATTAGGAATCATATATTTGTTTTATATGCTGTTGTGTGTGATTATATATGCATTATATGCTAGACTGGACAATTATCGGGCTTAATCTGCTGCAAGTACTGTATATTTGTGTGATTTTAATAACAACATTTACAATGGTGGTTATGATAATATTCGATGTCTGTGTAATTTGCAAACGACTCGAAGATGTCGTTGCTTCAATTATTTACTTTGCCATCTTATTTATGTGGCAGAGGAAATTGGAAAGAGCGTCTGTATATGGTGGAGGAGTTGATTCAGCACCTGATGAAAATGAGGAATACTGCGATGAGGATGAAGAAACAGAACCAGTTGCATCTGTTGCAGGTATTTATTTATTTATTTTATTTTTTGCAAATGCAAGCTGATTGATTGAAATATTTGAGATATTTTAAGGTATCGGTTTCCGTTAAAAAGCCCTTTTGCCTAGCTGTACATGGTAGTCTTGAGTCTTGACCTAGACCGACATGCTAATTGCTGTGTAATCCTAACTTTGCCAATAGTGGCCTTCGTGTTTACTAGAAGTCTAGAAGTCGAGAGTCTAGACAGATCTTTTTTCTGAATATCGAAACTTAGGATTTAGCAAACACAAAGACAGTGGAACGAAGCTGCTGTTGATACTGACATCTTTCTCTTTTTCCTTCTTTGTTAAGGAATTTCCGGGAATAATAGTGTTGATAATTACATCTGTAATGTAATCATATTATGTGTTGTAGATTTCGGGGTGCTCACATTTTTTTATATGAATTGGGCACTTTGGTTACCAGCGGTGTACAGAAGTATGTTTTTGCATGAGCTTTAAGCTTTATACTCTATTAACATTTTGGTTTTGGCTTTGTTCATTGATCAAAAGGGACGACTCTATATGACAATGGCGATACAAAAGTCACTGTGACAACTAGTGAGATCTCACATGAAGAAGAAAACTTTCCAAATGAAACAACACCAGCAAACGTGCCAAGATCTATCGCAGCAGGCGATAAAAAGCACAACATACCTGTGGTGAGTAAAAGTAAATCAATCAAGAAAGTTGTAAGACGCAGATCACATCCAAAGCCACTAAGTAAAAGAGATAAAAGGAAAGGAAAGAAAACGGAGCAGAGGCGGCGGTAGTAGCTCTCTTCTTCCAGCCAGTCAAATCGTTGCATCTTCGAACTGTGATGCTATTGAAGAAAATACAGTGTTTGACATGCACAACTGCTGAGATATTCTGCATTCTATGTAGAGTTTTGGTGTGTTTAGGTTTTTATTGTATGAGACCGTTATTGCTGACTTGAAACACAATCTTTTAAACCACCCTTTAATCCTAGCTTATATAAAATTGAGGCAATTAATTGTTATTTTTGTTCCATTCTTTTTCTCATTTGTCATGCCAAGAAATCATGATGTTTGTTGTCCCTTTGAATTGAATTTTCTCTGTTGTTTTCTGAGTTTTGGCATTACTTGATTTCTCATTGGCCCTACTTGAAACTCTTAATCGGGAACTAATTTGCAGACAAAATGTCCTGCGTATTGGAAAAGTTGGATGTGGGGGATGTATTCACAGGAATCACAGCTCATTTTGGTCTGGATAATGTACCTGCCAGATGATGTACTATGAGCCTACTTTCTCCATGAAAAATGTATTTGGATAGAATTAGAAAAGTGAACTTGATTCTTTAGATAAGACGTGGAAAGGGGAAATTAAGTTCATTCCAATAAAATCAGGAAAAAATAACTTGATTGATTATGTGAAACATGGAAATTAAGTTTGTGTTTATTAATCGGGAATAAAAATGAAAAGAAATTAAGTTTCATCATTAAAAATTTATTTTTGTCTTTATAATTTGATTGTCTACCATTTTTTTCAAATTATATCTTAAATGATGTGGCACGTGAGGTATAAGCATTTTGACTTACGCTTGATGTCCCAAATTTTTTTTCAAAATTTTTTCTCAAATGATATGGCACATAAGGTGTCAACATTACATAAATCACCACAAAATCTCATGATTTATAAGATACTGACACTTCACGTGTCATATCATTTGGGAAAAAAATTTGGGACATCTAGCATTACTCGTAACAATAAATCTATTACAACTTGAAATTTCTATGGTGTCAAGGGTTATTGTTGGAAGGAAAATTTTAGAAATATTATTACAGCAATAGGAATTTTAGACCCATTTTCAGCATTTACTCTTAAAACAAATATGAAATTGATCACAATTATATGTTTGTTGCATTTTAGATAAGAAGATCAACCTAGTACAATAATTTATGTGGATATTATAAAGAATTCAACTGCTGTACTCTATAGTCTGTAGGCTTGACTTTAATTATTGAATTACACCTCACACATTATATAGTACATCGACGATAAGGTATGCCCCTACCTCCAATCTCATAATAATGTAAATAATGTAATAGACTAATAGTTAAAAGATGAGGAGAGACAAGGCAAGACGAGACTAACCTGGTGGTGGTATGTCCCTCAACCCTCACGTCTATATTATAAGGTTGTGGTTTCAAGTTATGTCATCTCCCTTCAAACTCGATTTTTTTTTTTGTAATTTTCAAAAGATAAAAAACAATAATGAAGGAAGGGAACAAATTGGTTTTGTCCATGACTCCATGCCATCTTATCTCTTGTTATGCAAATTATGTTTGCCAAAGTCATGTCTACAAACAAGTAATTAAATATTAGATTTGGTTGCCGTCAAATTTGGTTCGGTAGATAAAATGTTCACTAGAAGCAATATATCAAAAAATAAAATAAATAGATGAAAGTATCGAGGGTATAGAATATAGATATTTTTTTATATGGATAACTCCAAATCACGAAAAATGTCAAGTATATATAAGAAATAATATTAATTAATATTTTATTGTCAACAAGTCATTTGAGTACAAGCTTGAAGTTTGATTATCATTTCCTTATTATTAGTTTATTACTAATTAATTGTGTTCCTTTCTATATATAAACCTCGTTTAATTATAACTTATTTTTATTTATTTATATTATTTTTTTTTTAAGAAGAAAAAAATCAACAAAATCCGGCAGATCAGCACACAGTTAACAGTTCAATCTCCACTAACTATTACATGAAAATCCCCAGCCAATCAGGCAATCGCTCACGTGTAAAAACTATTCAAAGATTCTCAATCATTATCCCAAATCCAACGGCCCAGATTATCTGATTCTATGCAGATTCGCTCAACAGTTTGAGTGAATGCCGTCACTTTATCATTACTCGACAAAAACAATAAATAAAAAAACAAATAAAAACAACACTAAAGTGTATCGACTAGCGCAGAAAATTCGCAGTTACTTCCTGGAAACTTCTCACACACTCAAAATTCGAAAAAGGTGAAGAGACAATCAAAATTGAAAATTCTCTCTTCTCGCAGGTATTTTACTTTCCCGCTCGCTTTTTTTCTCTCTCTTTTTATCCTCTTCTCTCTTCAAAAGATTATATTCTATCTCTATTTTTCCTTTTTCCTTTTTTGTTTATTTTGAGGTCAAATCGCGCGAAATCGTGAACGGAAAGGTCTGTGAGGTTGATTTTGAGTTTTTTTTTTTTTTTTTTTTTTTTTTAAGTTGTTAGTGGTTGGTGGAGTTTCTCAGAGACGAAGGCGGCGGCGAAGGCGAAACGGTGTCGTTTTGGAAGATGCAGACGCGATACATGGAGAGATCCAATAGTAAGAGAGGTTTGGATTCGAGTTCAGCTGAAGAAGGTCAACCTGACCGGAAACGACCTGCTTTGGCTAGGTAATTAATTATATTTTTATTTTATTTTTAATTTAGGGAGAGTAATTTAATTGTTCATTTATTTATTTATTTTTAAATTTTTTTTTTGGAGATATTTTGACTGTTTATTTTGGCTACTTGTTGGTGAGTAGAGTTGGTTAGGATTTTTTAAGTTGATTAGTCTTGACTTATCTGTTTGGAGCTATATATAAAATTCTGTTTAAAAAGAGAGAAAAGTGTTAATACAGCTTTGTATTAAGATATGGTTCGAGGGGTTACAGTGAATTGTGACTAGTTTGTAATTGAATATTTCTGCATAAGTTGGTAATTTGATTGAATTAGTGATAGGCTTCGTCAAATTTGACATTGTCAGAACTAAAACTCGAAGAGAATTGTGATGCTGGGTTTCAGCGTAATTCGTGTTGTGTTATGTCATGAAATGATCTAGGACAAGTTTGCTAGGAAAAGACTATGGAGCTTTTAAGAGGACTTTGTTGCTGTTGTTGTTGCACATATTTTAGGCAAATAAACATTTCTTTAAAAATTTCAATAAGCTTATCCTCTTTTTAGGTTTATGGGCGCATAGTTAAGTCAATAGTGTCCCTCTGTAGTTATCTTTTTTTTTTTTTCTTCTTTAGAAACTGTTGTTTTTGTGTTTTACAGAAGTGCTCAACTGAATTCCTCTTTTATTCCTTTCCTTTCCTCCTCGCAAGTTTTTACTGATGTTATGATATCTTCTGATCTAAAGAACCGAGATTTGTCTAAAATTTTGTTGGATTTCATATTCTACTTGTGTCTTATTTATGGGAAAACCATTCTGTTTTTTGGTGGTCATATGAGGGTACTAAAATTTAAAATCCATCACTTTTAAGAGGAATGCACAATAGAAAAATTTGCTCATGAGTATTGACAGTGTTGAATTTAATACTTTATTCAATTTTGGTGCAGTGTGATTGTTGAAGCTCTCAAGGTGGATAGTTTACAGAAACTTTGCTCGTCATTGGAGCCTATTCTTCGGAGAGTTGTAAGATTAATACATCTATTCTGGTTTGTTCTTCTTTGTGAAGGATCTAGGATAGCTTTCTTTAGCATTCATTTGTTCAATTACGTAATCTGAGGGATTAACTATATTTGCCTACCTACAAATGCCTTATTAAATAGTGTTTGTTTCCATATAGGCACGATTGATAGATTGATTTTGCCTACATTTTTCTTTTAACTTTAACATTATTGAATGTGTAAAAGAACATGTTGCATAGGTGAGGAACAATGGATGTAGACTTCTCAAGATAACAGTTACTTGTCATATCTAGGATGAAACATAGTGTCTACTAGTGCTGTTTTGTCCTTATCAATTGTTGGCTGGGTTTCTTATTTCAAAATCTTAGATGTCAGCATGAGGTACTTTTGACATTATCACCTCTACTTCAAAGAAGTTTCTTGGGCTCCTTATTTGGAGCTGCATGATAGTTAAGCATTAAACTATTGACCTGTCCATTTTTGTATATATGATGCTTTGGGCATTTCTTAACTTTTGATTATCTTGTTGGACAGGTTAGTGAAGAAGTGGAACGCGCTTTGGCAAAACTTGGCCCTGCCAAACTTACTGGGAGGTATGAAATTTATTGTTCAGCTCATCAAAAATTTAATAACAGAAACCCTCTAACATCATGTATTCCCCCTTTCCTAATTAGAGGGATTTCATCACAGGTTGGTTGTATTATGAAAGTGACTTTACTAAAGAGCTATAACCCAATTGCCAGGATGTTTTTGTAGTGAACTAGTGGTAGAGAAATAGCATATATGCTTAGGACATGAACATTCTTGCAGCTTTGTGTTGAGGTTTTTACTATTCATTTTTCATTGGCTACTTCATTCATCATTTTAAATTCTGTTAGAGGTATTCGGAAAAAGTAGATAAATAAGCTATAAATTTTGTTTAAAACTTCTTGAATCATACTTTAACTCATGTAATGAATTGGACTAGGTTCAAAATCGGGCTCTTGCCTCATTTTCTTGCTAATGTAGCTCTTGCATGCAATTCTTTGATTGTTGTGCTTGCTGATATTTCCGTTAGATTGGTGTTTTTATAAAGATTCTGTCATGTTGTCATGTCTCGTTATCAGTAATTTGGTTTTCTAATTTGAGAAATGCAGGTCTTCTCCCAAAAGGATAGAAGGCCCGGATGGAAGGAACTTGCAGCTGCACTTCAGGTCTAGGTTGTCGCTTCCTCTCTTTACTGGAGGTAAAGTGGAAGGTGAGCAGGGTGCTGCAATCCATATCGTGTTGATCGATGCAAGCACAGGCCTTGTTGTCACATCTGGCCCAGAGTCTTCAGTGAAATTAGATGTTGTGGTGCTGGAAGGTGATTTCAACAATGAACATGATGATAATTGGACTGAAGAAGAATTTGAGTCTCATGTGGTTAAAGAGCGTGAAGGAAAGAGGCCACTTCTAAATGGGGATCTGCAAGTGACACTAAAGGAAGGAGTAGGAACATTAGGAGAGCTTACATTTACTGACAATTCAAGTTGGATAAGGAGCAGGAAGTTCAGGCTAGGGCTGAAGGTTTCCTCGGGTTGTTGTGAAGGCATTCGCATTCGTGAAGCAAAAACAGATGCCTTCACTGTTAAGGATCATAGGGGAGAATGTGAGTTCTTAATTACAGCCAAAGCTTATGTTCCAGAATTAATATACGTTGTCTATCTACTTGTTTTTGTGTCTATATACTTGTTTTTGTCTGACAGGAGGTTGATAAATGTGCATTTTTTTCCCATTTACAGTATACAAGAAACACTATCCACCTGCGATGAATGATGAGGTTTGGAGATTGGAGAAGATTGGAAAGGATGGGTCATTTCATAAGAGGTTGAATAGAGCTGGAATTTATAGAGTTGAAGATTTCCTACGACTTGTAGTTAGAGACTCACAGAAGTTGCGAAATGTAAGAATGTAGATTTGGTTGTCATTCAGGAATCAAATCCATATATATCTGTTTGTAACTCTCTTGCTAATCCATTTGTTGTAGATTCTTGGAAGTGGCATGTCAAATAAGATGTGGGACATTCTTGTGGAGCATGCAAAGACATGTGTTCTAAGTGGGAAACTTTATGTGTATTATCCTGATGATGCAAGGAACATTGGTGTTGTTTTTAACAATATCTATGAGTTGAGTGGCCTTATTGCAAATGGACAATATTATTCAGCCGATTCTCTTTCTGACAGTCAAAAGGTAAATATTCCAGCTGTTCCATTTCGTTAATAATCTTGTGCATCTGATATAATTTTGGCTGCTTTTTGGATAATTTAGTCAGACAGGTAACTGTTCCAAATTGGAGGAATTTATCAAGGAAAGAGGTAGAAAAAGTCCACAAGCAGTTGCATAAAAATACAATTGAACACAACGCATTATCTTTCATAGTTTCATTTAAACAAATTCATCTAAGATAACACAAATATATGGTGTTCATGCCTTTATACTATATTACTAGTTGATTTTATCGAATACTTGATTTTATATCCCTTTTTTTTTTTTTATTTAAACTTGAACAATATTTAAAAATAAAATACTGTGTATGTTTGGTTCTTGCAGGTCCATGTGGACACCTTAGTGAAGAAGGCGTATGACAATTGGATGCATGTTATAGAGTATGATGGCAAGTCTCTGTTAGACTTTATGCAGAATAAGAGCGCAGTTTCTACTCAAGCAGATATTCCAACAGGTCCACAAAATTATTTAAATTCATGTGACCAACAGGTCACTCTACCGACCCTGACGGTTCCACCTCCTCCGGAGCAGCCTTCTATGGATTCAGGTTTATCAGTTGGAGGTACTTTTCTCAATTAAGAAAATTATAGTGTATAGATCGATATCTCTACTAATCTTGAAGGTGGATTTCAACAGTTGCAATCTACTTCAGTCCATACCCTATCATGTTTCGTTCTCCAAGATCTGATGCCATGGTTTTCTTTTTTATATTGATATGAAATTTTTCCCCTTTTCCAAGCAGATGTTGAGCTGCATGTTCACAGGTTTTTGCTGACTATATCGATGTTTTTTGTCTGTTTGTCTATCTAGGATATAACGATAGCATGCCTTCCCGATTCCCAATGCATCCACAAAACGTAAATGTTAATGCACCCATTCAGTTTGATGGCACATCATACCCTTTACAGACCCCGTTGGTTAGTGCTCCACAGCAAGTCCACCTTCCAAGAAGCAACGACCTCTTGGCCCCTGGTCCATCACAATCATCCTCGTTGGGCTTCCAGAGTATTGGCACCTCAAATCCTAATACTTACAGGGGAGTTGAGGAATATTTCTCCTCGGAGGATGAGATTCGTATGAGAAGTCATGAGATGCTCGAAAATGATGACATGCAGCACCTGCTTCGTATCTTCAACATGGGAGGCCAAGGTCAAGGTCAAGGCTCCTTTAATGCTACAGAAGATGGGTATCCTTATTCATCTCCATTCATGTCCAATCCATCTCCTAACTACAGCTTTGATGACGAGCCTTCTCGTTCATCAGGCAAAGCCGTTGTTGGGTGGCTGAAGCTCAAGGCTGCCCTGAGATGGGGTATATTTATTAGGAAGAAGGCTGCCGAGAGGCGGGCACAACTTGTTGAGTTGGATGAGTCATAGCTATGGCCTGTGAAGCAAAGTTGATCTGGTTTTGGTTTGTAATCCAATGCGAGCAAGGACAATGGCCATGGTCTTGAATTCCTGGTTATAGTCCCGCTCGTTTGTCTCCAGCTGTTTCATGGATTATAATCCTGAAATCTAAGAATCTCTGCTTGTACAGTTCTAGCCTGTATAGTAAAAGCTTTCGTGATGTATTTACAGCCTCTAAAAGTTGTTTTCTTCCCGTAAAACATTCTTCCCGGAACTTCCAGAGGCCGAAATGGTTGAGCTGTTTCAACTGACGACGTTTACGGATGATTGCTCTAAAGGGGGTCAAAGCCATTCCAAAAGCAGGAAACTTGCTCAGGTCTTCTTTTACTTTTACTTGTGAGAGGAAAGCAAACTGGATACAGGTGTAGGTAAACTCTCACTGCTAAAATTTGCTTAATATGTTGTAATTTGTTAGTGCTAAATTTAACACTAATAATAATTGTTCGGTTTTGTCTCCTTGTAATGTGACGGATAATCGCTAATGGTAGTGAATGATCTCTCCGGATCAAAAACTTCACTGCTTACTCTATAAAATTGTGTTTTGCTGTTTCAATCGTTCTCTTCTGATTTAGCTTTTTACTGGTATGTTCTTAATTTAGCAGGTATAATCTTATCGTGCGGTTTCACTGATTCTCGTTAGTATAAAATAAATTACATTATTTCTTAGTAATGAGAATTAGTGAAACCGTACGATAAGGTAGTCAGATGTATCCGATAATTTCTATTTCTTAAACTAGTGATACTTAAAAAGACACCCTCATAGGAAGACATTTTGGTACAACTTTCTCTTTTACTTTGATTAGAAAGTAAAGATTCGATTCTTTTCTTTACTTTCTCGTGAACAAAAGAATGCTATAACAAAATCAATATAATAGTAATATATAGTTCAAATTCAAAATCAAACTATTGTTTTGATAACCGATTTATCTGAAACTGCTTAAAAATGTTCATGAATAATATGTTTGGCGTGGCACATAACCTCTCAACTCAAGTGGTGTACATCTCTTTCAACATTTGTTATGGGAGTTCAAGTCTCATTGTGCACATTTTACGTAAATAATGCTCGATTTCAATATGTCTCAATAGATCACGGGACTAGACTTTAATTACAACTTACAAGTGGTTCATTTATAGTATTACACGTATTTCTTCTTGTAAAAGTTAGGATTACAATAATGATCCGAATCATAGAACTGATGTTAAAATAATGACCACGAAGCTAATGCAAAAGATTAAATCTGCATAAGGTTTCATTCCTTCGAATGAAATTTAAATGACATGTAAATTAAATTCATTAAATAATAAACATAGGGTACAATAAAACAAACCCATAAAATAGACACATTTTTCTGACAATAATAAACCAAAAAAATACATAAGTACTAAGAACTCATTCTGCATCTGAAACTTCATCTTCATCTTCGTCCAGAATGTAGACCAAGGCTCGCTTCCTTGCAGCAAAGACACAAGCGACTCCTCTGGATGCTGTTGCAGTAAATCCTCATTAAACACTTTTTTATTTTTTATAAAAAAAAAAATAAAAAATTGTACAATTATCATATTTATTTTCTTGTACTACAATCCTGTTCATTTGACTAATTGAGCGACATCAGAAACACTATTCTTGGTTCTGCAGTCTGCGCTCTGCAAGTTGGTTTTTAGTCCAATCTATGGTATCTCACTAGGGCTAAATTGTTCGGTAAAAAGTAATATAGAATAATAAAATTTTATGACTTCAAACCCATTTGCTTTCGATTCAACGGTAAAAAAAAAAAAAAAAAAAAAAGAATTGCGAGTAGATTACAATTTACAACCATTGGAGTAGGAGTAAATGGAAGGACGAATATTGAAGTCTAAATTTTAGCCACATTTTAAAGATGATATAGTGTAACCCATAAAAGTCGGGAATATAAACTTACCGCTGACTGCCAAGGGAGCAATTACGGAGTGAGGAATGCCACGGACCTTTTCATTTTCAATTTGCAGGTATACGACAGAATCCTGATTGTACATATTTCCGAGAAGTTAGTATATTTATTGACAGAGAATAACTTGAAAATGTGGAAGCAGTAAGGAAATTAATTAGGGAAAATCTGCCCTTTCAAAAGATAATATGAGTTAAAAGATGAGGATTTAGAGAAGAGAGGAAAATGTAAGAAAATAAGTGAAATACTTCACATGGCACTTAAAACAACAGAGGCAAGGCCAAAAACAAAAGTATTTCAACTCGAAAGAAATTTATTTTCAATTAAAATTAATGTGTCTAACCTTTAGTTGATGTAGCTCCCAATGGTTTAGAGAATTTGATCTCGAAATAGACACGAACGGAAGGTCACTAGCTTGTAAAATCATCATACAAGCTTCTCCATTGTTTTCGGAAGACATACTCGTTTCATTTAATAATAAAACAATTTGAGTTTCCTGTTTAAAACAGAACAGGTCAAATGACATCACCAAAAAACACAAAACTAAAGACTGGAGACCACATAACGGTGGTGGTATATCTAGGTCATACCTTGTACAGGGACAGGTCCACGCATTGATAACCTGCAGGAACAGATAGCAAAACAGCTTCCAATGAACTGCAACCCCTTTTTACACTGCTCAAGTCATGCATAAACCCCCTTGCTATGCCTATACAATTTGCGATATCTGAGAAAGGCTCGTCAGGTATTCGGAAAGCTAGGTAATCGATAAACCCATGATGGTCAGAAATCTGGTAAGATTGGGAGATATCCTACAACCAAAAGAAAAAAAGATCATTAGAATGCTAAAGAATATAAATTTAAGAAAATGGAAACAGATTACAAAAATGTCACCAATGATGAGATTACGTTCAATTATACTTGACAGTAATGTATAATTCATTTGCTAACCATACAAAGATAGGATTTAACATCAAAGTTAGAAAAAGAAAAACAACTCTGTGATGTTGGATTATAAGTACCTCATAGTATGATACTGACATAGGAATGGTAATAGATGTAGGTGCTGGTGAAGATGGAAGAGGGAAGAGTGGCAGCAAATCCTCACAAAGTATCTTTCTTGAAATCGTAGTGAATGGCATCAGAAAAGCTTCCTTAAAGCTGAAGATTTTGGAGCCGTTAATAAGAGATGTATATCTTGAAGTATAGTAAAGATAAACTAATAATAAAATGCAGGAGCCAGAATACCTTAGTTTTACCCAATAACAAAAGAAAATGAAAAGAAGATAATACACACTTTAGACTTGTTCTACGAATATGTGTGGTAAATCAACTGGCAGCTGAACAAGGCTACACCTTTTTCAATAATGGTGCTTGGAACTCAAGAACATATGATATCCTTAGTTGGAGGATTCATAGTAAATTCAGTTGAGCATTTAGCACTTAAAAATGACACATTACATATTTATATATATAGATTTTATTTGTGTCTGGGAGCTCCAAAAATACAGCATGATGTGTTTTTCTATGGTAACATCCCTATTGGAGAGCTCTAAAATAGATGAGCAATGGAAAGGAGAAAGTTATACCTGGATTCCATCTGTTGAAATTCCTTTAGTAATGTTCTCTGTAGATAGTTGCAATCAGAAAATCCTCCAAATTGAACTAATTCTCTAATTTTTTGCATTGTTTCCCTGAAAGATTAAGCAACACTAAATTATCCAAGGTTCAACAGAAATTATGCAGATATATAAATATTTGCATGCATATGCATACACATTGATGAAAAATGTTCATATACACATTGTATATGCAATTGAATATGTATGTATATAAAGCAAATTAAAATGGATTTCTTAAACAGTTGATGCTAGCTATGTCCATACAAAATAAGAATGCCAACTACATAGGGTGTTATGATTCTATTAGACATTCCAATATATATATATATATATATATATATTCCCATCACTAAAAATACAGTAAGGTTAACTGTTAACAGCAAAATTTCTCTAGAAATATAGTTGACAAAGCTTTTTTTTAATCCCTCACTAAGAAGTTCTACTTTCGATCTAGATCTATTTGCGAAAGTAACAATTCCAATGTCAAATTATATGCAGGGATTGCAGGCAACTATATCCAATGTCAAATAACAATTCCATAAAGAGCTGCAGGCGAGGCATAACGATAGCACAAATGAGACCCAAAAAATACGTATGTCGGTCTCTCCAGGATTGACTTGAACCCAAGGTTCTCAACAACATCAAGACCTACCTTGAATGCAAGTCAAACCCTGACATGGGTCATATGATAAAAAACAAATTTGTATGAAACATTAGGATAGTTGTAACAAATGAGGATACTCACAAATCAACCTCGACCTCATGATCAACTTCAGAGGGGTCCAGCAACTGCCTAACAGGATCTTGATCATATAAAAACTTCAAGAATATAACAACAAGCTCACTGCCAAAAGGAAAAGAATAAGTAAAAAATAAATTTCAATCAAAAGATTGAACTTGAAGAACATCTGAAAGACAAACCTATTGTATCTTAGAAACTGATCACTTGGTTCTTGCATAAGTATTTTTATGCATTTTAAAAGCCAGTTGGAGAAATTAGAGAACTGAAAGAAAAGACAGATGTTAGAGCTTCAACTCAAGAATATTATAAAGGAGACAATTATATTTCATTCTGCATAGTATCAAAGTTTATTGACGAAAGTTTATCAGCGAACAAAAAATTTCCAGTATCCTTTCTAGTTAGCCAAACAAAATTACAAGACTTGGAATATTCTGAAACTGCCATTATTATTTCAGCCAGTCTCCTGCTTTTAATTATTCATAATATAATGTGCTTAGTGTATGCATACACGTCCAACCAGAAAGTCTAGAGTTCCTATAGCTATGAAACAGTGTATGCTACCCTTCATTTATAATGTTAAAAAGGCAATGATGCATGCTAACAATTGTTCATACATTAGTCAAATCTTTGTCACATGGAACATGACATGAAAAATGCAAGAACAGACATGACAATTTAATAAACAAGAAATATTTAATCCTCAGTTTAGCATACCTGCTGCACCACAGATGAAAGTACTCTCATAAACCGTTCAACTTGTACTAGAAACATGCCAGACTTCTCTGTTGCATTGTTAATTAATTTTTCATCCAACCCAATACCCTGATATCGTGCACGCCATCTTGAAAGGCCTCTAAGTTCTCCCATCCTGAATCCAATAATTTCTGCAGCAGGCTGGGAAATGGATATTTATCTTTAGTGTCCACTCAAGCCCCTTGATGTAAGGAACACAACAAAATAAAACCATATCAGGCACACAAAATAACTGTAACACTACTGGCGATGAAAATGCAGGAAAATGGACCACGGTTCGATAGAAAAAAGGTGTAGCACTAATTCATAGTGCTTGTGTGCATGAACATAAACACATGCCTCTTTGTTTGGATGTATTTAAATATATGTGCATGTGTCTATCCAAAATACTCATAACCATAGGTACAAAAGGATGAGATTCAGCCATCCTCAGGCTTTCAGTTATAATGTGAATTGTAGAAATATAAACTGATTCACTCGCTCCAGTAAAGATGGTGTGCACTGTCAACACTAGGTTTATTTTTTATTTTTTTATTCAGAAACCAAAAAAAAACAAAAAACAAAAAACAAAACCTAATAATGAACTAGGTTTGTTAGTTGTTCTGAAGTAGTAAATATTACATTAATATAAGAGAAAGAACTAATGCACCTGAAGATGATCAAGGACAACAAGCTGAAGTTCTTTCCCAGCACCACAAACTGCCTTTGACACACGTTTGACACCCTGTCATGTAATAAATTCAATGAGTCAAATATACAATCAATTACCCTATCACAAAAAGAATACTACACATAAGGCCAAGCATACCACTTCAGCAAGAGAATTAACTAGAAATTGATGAAGTGGAGGACTAGTGCGAGCGCCACCTAAAAGGCTTAGAAACTCCTCCTGAGGAGATGAGTCCAGACCTATATAAAGAAAGTAGAATCCAGTAAAAAGAAGAACAAATAAAAAAAAATATCACCAATAAACCTTAATTTAGGGTTGAAATTAGAAGTTACCATGGTCAGTAATCAAAGTGGAGAGTGAATTAAACTTTTCATGAAATGTGTGCATGGCATCTGACCACTGCTTGCACATAATTGTCAGTGATGCCCGCACAACCTCAGTCAAATCTTCAATGTTAGAAGCTTGTTGGGCCACCTGATGGAGTTCATTTTTTCTACAATGAGGCAAAAATGCTTTAAAAAACATGTCTTTATCAAGTTCAGGTAATCTTACAACCCAAAAGTTTTAAATATGAAACATCAAGCCAGCAATTGAAGTTGGCAAGAACCATACCCTAGAGTATCTTAATGACAACAATATCAAATAAGTACAATTTTTGCACTTTCTAACAACAGACAAACAATAAATGAGAAATTCTAGTTTCTCCAGCAACGTTACCTCTCTGAAAATATTGATGTATTGAGTACTATGCAGTGCAAGCCATGCGTATCATGTCCACTGATTTGACTCTCAATCAACTTATCACTGTCTTGCTTAAGTTGTCCTGAACACGTGACTATCAAACAACAAAGATCTTTGGACAAAGCAACCTAAAGAGAACAAACATATAACAGTATCAGCTAGCACTAGTATGAGTTGGCTGTTCGCCAGTGAGAGCTGAAATGTGCATAAAGATGTTTTTCATGAAAATAACATTAAAAAAAAAAAGATAAAAAAAAAGTATACTTCCAATAAAAAATAAATTCATTAACAGCTGAACCTTTCAAACAAGAATATAATAAACTCTTTGCCCAAGCACTCTCGTTAAGGATTCTTTTCAATCATAACTAATAGGCTAATAGCTATACTAATAGTGTTGGTTTTATTTAGGTACTTATTTTTTTTTCATCACTTGACTGACTATAGACATTCATAAGTACTTGACTAAAAATATTTAAAACAAATTGTTTTAGTACTCAATGAAGTTAAACTATGCAATACAAGGAACTAAGAATTCTAATTGCCATCAACACCATTTTATAACGTACACATTATAAGTTTTTAAAGGCTTTCAACATTAATAATCATACCTTGTAAATGGAAGTGTTTAGAAGTTGGTAAGTAGCTTGCTCATCCACAATGGGGGCAGGAACATGTAACTGGTGTATGTTCTGGCAAATTGTTCCAGAGGTGCAACAAAATCAGATGAAAAACATATGTCATTAATTGACATTGAAAACATGAATCTGAAAAGAAAAAGATTTACTATAAAAGGGAAACAGGAACAAGAAAATCTGACATAATCAGCAGATATTATATCACAATTTCATTGAGTAATAACTTACAATTTTCCCTATTGGAAATATTCCGAAGATACTAAAGCAGATGCTTCCATCTTTGTCTCCACTACATAGAATATTAAAACGTTGGTGTGAGGAATTAGACAGCTCAAGAAATGAATCCTCACTATCATCCATAAAGCCGGTATCTCCAGAGACCACTCCAGGCGTCCTAGGAATTCTTGGAGCCGGAGGGAAGAAACGAGGAGTACGGTCTTCATATGTTAAGATGTTACAAGAGTCATCCTGACAGGAACAAGAAAAGGGAATGGAAGTGAGAACAAATCACCACTCACAAAAGAGGAAAACTGGGCATGCCAAAAAAAAAAAGGACCCCACAAATGTTTCTTGAATAGTAACTGATATAGATGATAGAAAATACTTCAACTTCAAACGATTATCTCCAAATGCAAAGATGACAGCTTCATAAAAATTTAAGACAAAAGATTTAAAAACGAAATCTATTTTGAGTATAGGAAACCGGAGCCAGTTTATCCATCAATCTCAAGATACGGATGACGGGTAGAAATATGAAAGCATACCTTAGTGAGTTGTCCATCCTCCTCCCAATTAAGACACACGACAGCAACAGTATGGGACTTCAAGGTTCTCAACAGCTTTCCATTCTGCTTAACATTAAATTAAAATTTAAAAAAGAAAAAAAAAAAACCCAGAAATCAAATAGGCATAATAACATTATAAGATAAATTAACATTAGAGGAACCCAGATAGATCATCATATTTATGCAAATCATCAAAACGAACAGTATCTTTTTCTCTGTCACTTAACTTAAGATACTGCACATGACAATGAAAAATAGAGAAAAAGACATAGCAAGTTAATGGTTAAAGTCTTAAAACAATTAAAAAGATAACATCAAACCTTCTCTTAAACCAAGCAAACTTGATGTAAGAAACCAAAAGCATCAAACCAAAAGCATCGTAGCATAGCACGGAAACTCCCAATTATTATACTAGATTTTAAAGAACGAGTAACACCATGTTCCGTAGAGGTACTTAAAGTAACTACAAGAATCGTCTTCACTAAAAATAATCCAATTCTAGGGAATGATTTGTCAACAGAAAGAATTCTATTGTCACAATCTTAAAAAATAGGTCCAAACACAACAATAAATGCCTCTATTAATTCAAGCGAATCTGCATCGATTGGTTACAACTTACAACTGCTTAAGCTTACTATGTGTAGAAACACAAATGAAAGTTACTCACTTCAACATCATGCAATGAAATGGTTCCATCTTCGACACCAACAGCTATTGCTTTACCATCAGGACGCCAACACAAGGATGTAATAGACTTTCCTAAAACAAAATTAGTGATATATATAGTTATAACTTAGCTCGCATTTGAAGATTTAAATTACTGCATATAAAACTAAAAAAAAAAAAAAAGATAAATAAGAACTTTACCAGGCGAAATGGTCCACAACCTTTGCCAATTGAATCGATGAAGCAAAATCTTCGAGTCTTCAGTAACCATGGCCAATAAATCCTTCTCCGGATTCCACTCAGCTATTTTGATCTATAAATTGATTAAAAACAACACAACAACAACTTAAAATAACAAAATGCAAGCATAAATTAACAGGAAAAGCACAACAGAAAAAAAAAAAAAAAAAAAAAAAAAAAAACCTGAGAGGCGACAGGTTTGTCGAATTGGAGCTGAAACGGGAGCACGCGTTGGGGCTCATCGGTTTCCATGGAAAAATATCTGCAAAAATAAACATAAATTCCATTCTAAGAGAGTGAAAAACAGAAAACTGGAATCGCAGTAGTACAGCAGCGACGAGTACGACGGCGTTTTGAAATCGTAAGAAGAGGAACTGTGAGAGGTTACCTTGAGTAGTTGAAGAAGCGATTGAAATGACTCAATGAGAGCAAAAGGAAAGGCGGGCTTTTTTTGGGGGTTTAATATCAGAGTTTCTGAGTTGAGTTTTGAATTAAAACGCAGAAGAAAGGGGAAAAAAAATTACTAAAAAAATTCAAAATAACGCCGTTGCCGGGGATCGAACCCGGGTCACCCGCGTGACAGGCGGGAATACTCACCACTATACTACAACGACCTGGTTGATATACGGCGCCTCGAATTAATTTTAGTTTAACAATAACGAATTCAGAGAAAAAAAAAATAAGCGCCGCTGCCGGGGATCGAACCCGGGTCACCCGCGTGACAGGCGGGAATACTCACCACTATACTACAACGACTTGACGTGATACGTGAATGTTTCATTTTATACATTAAGTATTCTATTTAATGAGTAATCACAATCAAAACCTAAGTTTTACATAAAATTGTGCTAGATAATAAGTTTTTTTTTTGTTTTTTTTTGTTTTTTTTGTTTTTTTTGTTTTTTGTTTTTTGATAGATGGCTGCAAACAGCCCAAACTACAAACACCACTGGCTATCAGCCAAAATACAACTTCTCGCCCCATGAGGAAAATCCTCCAGCCAAAACATATCCTCAACACAAAGAAAGGCATGCTTGGCAAGAAAATGGGCAACTTGGTTTGCCTGTCGAGGGACAAAGGCAACAGAAGCACATCTCAAATGCAATAGCAATTTTCTAATATCGCCAATAACCCCACCAATATCAGAACAAATATTATCCCCACCGTTAATCCAACCAACCACTACTGCTGCATCTTATTCAATCGAAATAGGAAACACACCAGCATCGATGGCAAACTGGAGACCCCGGAGAATTGCCATGGCTTCAGCCACTTGGGGAGAGAAGGTAGCAACAATTTTTTGAGAGCAAGCAGCCAACACAACACCCTACGAATCACGGATAACAGCCCCACACCCCACCCAGCAGTTAAACTTATCAATAGCTGCATCACAATTAATTTTAAACCAGCCAAAAGAGGGACTGGTCCAATTTTGACAAGCCACAGCCGGACAACCCAGATTTTGGGAAGGACTGGACATAGCAGAATTGAACTCCAAAAGAAAACTCCTAGCCCAATCAGTCACCTCCACCCCCAAACCACCCGAAACCGCATGCACAAAATCATTCCTAAGGGACCAAATCTTCCACAATACCACACAAAACAGACCAAGAATATCCCCATTTAGCCAACCAAAACAGTCCAGCATAAAATCAAAAAAAAGAAATGTTGTCAAGAAAAGGGATTATAGGCCAAGAAAATCGCACCTGTGTTATATACTTGCAACCCCAAAGAGCATGCCAAACTGTCTCCGTTTTCTTCTTACAAATCTGACAACCTCTATCCACTGGAACTTTTCTGTGAGCTAAATTATCACAAGTTGGAAGAATATTTTTACAAGCCCTCCATAGAAACAGCTTAATCTTCGGAGGTATCGCAAGATTCCAAAGCGATTTCCACCAAGCACTTTCCTTACCGGATCCACTTCCTGAAACCGAAGGCCCATAATTCGTCACTAAGGCTCTGCCCACCCAGTATCCACTTTTAACCGAATAATTACCTTTTGGTTCGTAGTGTCATACTAAAGAATCTTCAACTAGCCTATTAGCAACTGGAATACTCAAAATAGCTGTAACATCATCATTCAAAAAGGCTGAATTTATCAACTCAACATCCCACCCTCCAGAAGGGGAAATCAATTGATTCACTGTTGCATTCTCAGCAAGAATTGGAGGGGAAATCGGGAGGAATGTAGTCGGTTTTGGCACCCAACGATCTTTATAAATGCGTATCGTAGAGCCATTCCCCACCTTCCAACGAGAGCCAGCTTCGATAATCTTCCTACCCCAAATCAAACTTCTCCAAACAAACGAAGCTGACGAATTAATAGTAGCATCCATGAATCCCGTCTCTGGAAAATAACAACCTTTCAGAACTTTCACAGCAAGGGAATTTTGATTCTTCATAATCTTCCAGCACTGATTGACCAAGATCGCTTGATTGAATGTCTCCAAATCCCTGAATCCCATACCTCCATTAGCCTTTGAAACCCTCAATTTCTCCCACTTGCACCAATGAATTTTTTGGGAGTTTTGGTTACTTCCCCACCAGAACTGGGCACACAAATGGTAAATCTCCTTAAACAAACTTTTGGGCAGCTGGAATAAATTCATGGCATAAGAGGGGATGGATTGTATAAGTCTTGGACACTACGTACATCATTTTTTTAAAAAAAAAAAAACTGAAAATTTATTCACAAACAAACCAAAGCGAAACTGAGAGCAACAAACAAAGCATGCCTGCCCCGACAATCAGAAGCAGGCCAGCAGAACCAAAGCAAAAAACACAAAAACAAAAGCCAAAAACAGGGAAACACAACACCAAAACAAAGCAGAGAGACAAAGCAGAAGCGCAAGAACACCCAAGCAAGAGAAACGAAAAGAAAAAAACTTAAAAATCATCCCAAATAAAGAGTTACCCTTAAAACCTGACCCTATCTTAGCCAAAGTGTCAGCAAAAGTGTTTGTAGACCTTGAATTGAAGACCAAAGTAACAGCAACAATGAATGTCATAGATGAAATTAACATGATCCAAACTTCCCACTCCATCACCATTAACCTAAGACACCGCTGTCTTCGAGTCACTCACTATAGTGGCATGATTTCCAACAAGAGCATCTGTATTAGCACATAACTCAACAGCTTTATGGATAGCCAAGATCTCTGCCGTAATGGAGTCAAAAACCTCCCACCAGAATTGAGGGACTTAACGTGAAATGAATTAGTGCATCTATTCTTCAAGTTTAACATCATAGAAGTGATAGTGTCCGTTGAACCTTTCCCATGATATTTGAACCACCATACCACCCTTAGTTTCATAACCTCTGAGGCTTAAGAATTAGACGTCTGGTTACCATTGAAGACCAGATTATTTCTTGTCTCCCAAATTGTCAAAACTATGGCAAATAATAATGTGTTCCAAGCTCTAGCAGATTTAGCCATCAGATATAGATTAGGCCACAAGTTCACTCTTTCAAGGAATTGTTATCACAACACTTCACTCCCCACCAATCCATGCAGCTAAACCACAACTGAAGAGTCCAATTACAATAAAGAAATAAATGGTCAATGGATTTTACTTTCGAATTATAAAGCAAGCAATCCAATGAAGACCAGGGATCGAAGTCGAATCATTGGATTACCTATCGAACCATGATCCTCCCTCTTAGAAGTTACCACACAAACATTTTGACATTGGGAGGATAAATTCCTTGCCATATGAACTTGTGAACCGAATTCACGTCCGTCGAGGAATCTTCCAAGCACCTACGGAAAGAGCTCACCGAAAACCTTCCATCGGGACAAAAGGTCCAAGCTATAATATTTGGAAAAGATCTACGAATTTTGATGCAATCTAAAAGGTTAGAAAAAAAACCTTCATTTTGATCATTTTCCCAATTGAAAATTGGTCTCCTCAAAGGGACCTCTCAAACCCACCTTAAACCATGCCATCTCCCATAATCCTCCACATAACCATTTTGTTCGAAGCCATAGCGAAAATTATCGGACAAGCAACCCTCAAAGGCATATCAAAAATGCACAAATGAGACCAGAAATCAGCTCTTTTACTATCACCAACAACCACCTTAAACCCCTATTTGAGAATTTTTTCAGAGCTAGAACCATAATCAAAAAGGCTGCCCACAACCTTAACAAAGAAAGAGGCTGACTTAGAACCTTTCCAATCCCATAATAATTTGTTCGTTGATACACCGTACTTTGTGCAAATGACTTTTCGCTATTAGAACCAAATCTCCAAATCTATTTGGCCAATAGACTTTTGTTTTTGTCAACCACCTTACATATACCTAAACCCCATTTTCTTTTGCATCTACACATCGACTCCCAGTCCACGGCTTGGATTTTCTTCTTTTCAACCCCATCACAAAAAAATAAAATAAAAAATAATCTTTGAATTTTTTCAATGTCCTTTGCCACACCAATTGGAAGCCTAAGAACCGATATAAAATAGGTGGAAATACTAAAAAGGACAGTCTTGATAAGAACCAACATTCCACCTTTATAAAAAAATTCCTCTCCTAATGACCTAAGCAATTCTCAATCCGGAGAATGAGAGGATTCCAATAAGGTTTAAAACTCGGTCTACCACGTAAAAGTAAGTCAAGATAAGTGATGGGTAAATCAGCTTTCCTACACCAAAAAACATCAGCCCAATAAACAAAATTGGAAAATATTATATTTAGATCAACTTCTACAAACTTTAATACGTGACTTGCCTTCTGTATATTTATTCCATTGTGAACAATTTCAGTAGCAGTTGTTTTGTGAGAGTATTCCATACCTAAGGGTATACATATATCAACTATCCCATTATTTGCAACTGCCTCAGTTCTTTATTGGAGACAAAACAATGCTCAATCACCGTTTGGGTCAACAATCTTATTGTCTTGGTTATGTTGTTAGCTTCAAAGTATTAGCTTTCAACGGTTCATGTTAGATATGACATGTGTCCTCTAAACAAAAAATTATCTTACTTATACTTTTACAAAAAAATTATCTCATTCGTATGTTATTTACCTTTTTCTATATCGATGTTGAGTGATGTAAAACATTCCATGTAGACTCGTTAAAAAAAAAAAACTTTCCACGTAGACATGCCACTTTGAATTTTTGCTGGTTATTGTTATAGTTCTTTTTTTTTTTTTTTTTTTTTTTGAATGTACAACAACTGCTGGGACCGGCGAGATTGGACTCTACTAGCGCAGCTCGGACGAGCAGCTCCCACAAACGGGGAGAGGCCACCCACATACAAGTGGGACAACACCCACACACATGGTGGGAAAATTGGCATATATCTATGCATGCATGGCCACTTGAACCTTGGTGGAGAGGTCTCCATTTGGAGAGCTACACCACTTTGGCAAGTGGCCAAATGCCGGTTATGGTTATAGTTCTACTAGCAATAATGTGACCTTATATCGTTGGGACTTTGCTTTTGAATATAGCATCTTATTCTATAATATAATTGTGATAGCAAACAATACCATGTCATTGTCGATGACAAAAATGTTATATTATATGTCAAAATAGACCAACCATCAACCGTTGCCCATTCTTTCAAACTCTCTATTTGACTAAGGTTTATTAATTTAGGATTCTAATACAAATACAGGAGATAGAATCCTTATAATTGTATTAGATAGACTATCAATTTCTCCACCAAAATGGCGAGACGAAGTCAGTCGGACGGTGGTATATGTTTTGCACTTATCTCATTGTAATTATGGGTTCGAACCGTTTCCAAACTCTGAATTAATTATAATAATTATAAAAAAAATATCACTCAATTTTATTGGTGAATTTTGCTAAAAAAAATAGAATTTGGTAAGGCAACTTTAGAATTAAAAACAGCAGAGTCCATTTTTGCTCACCCCCTTTCAAGGTACCCCCATCCCAAACACATGACATGTGTCTATGAGGGGTAAAATTATCTAAAAATTTACTCCTCTATGAACATATGTCATCTATTTAAAAGGGGGGTAATGGTTACCTTCCTTAAAGGGGGGTTAGCAAAAGTGTTCTCCGGCACATACAAGTTAAAACTTAAAACTAACCCCCAAACGAAACTCCAAAAAAGAGGGCATTGATTGTAGTTTTCATTTAATTATCCGATTTTATTGTCTCTTTTTTTGAGTCAAGAACTCAAGATCGAATTTGTGTCAGAGACTCAGAGAGTTTGTGTTCAATTGAATTATTGCTTGATTTAAATTATTGGTCTACTGCCATTATCACGCGTGTGAAGCTGAATCACAGACATGGAATATAGTAATATACTTATATACCTTCCAGTGATTGGTGGTATACATTTCCTGGAATCCAATTCTCAGTTTACAATTATTGCAATTTATTAAGAGATTTCATAGTTAAATAAATATAGATACCATAACAAATAATTATAACTCATAATTTTAACTATAAGTGAATACAATTGAAAGGATTTCATCTTAATTTAGAAACATTAAGAGATTTAATGGTTACAGACAAGTAGACAACAAAGAAAGATTACAAATCGATTAATTAAATTACAATTTTTGAATGATTTCATCTTGATTTAGAAGACAAATTTAAAAATCAAACAATATTTTTACTTTGATTATAATAATATGAAATAACTTAAAATATATTTTTATTTTAAATGATTTTTAAGATCATATTCATAATTTTTTTTTTCTAAAAAAAAATCAATAAATTACATTATATTTAAATCAAGTCACTTTAAATGAAAATAAATATAATTTATTACTTTTGTTATATAATATGATTTGAATAAAAAATGCACGGAACATCTATAATGTATCTAGGATATTACCATATCATGAAATTAAGAATAATGCATGAGATATATACCGACAAGTCGACAACTTATTGGCATCTAATTCTTTGAATACGCACAATTTATCATTTGAGTAGAATTCAAGACAATTCATACTATTCTTTTAGATTTGTTTTGGTGCAAATTCTTCTTCTTCTATTATTTAATATAATACAAGGAGATCTAAATATATTAAATTACATTTTTAGTTGAAATAAACTTTATATTTTTATTGAGGTGATTAAATACGAGTTTTGGGTAGTTTCGGTTTAATTCGATTGACAACTAAAACAATCAAAACTCCCAACCTTGTTTGTGTTTGTAATTATTGCTAGCAATTTAAGATTTTATAATTTTTGTTTGTTATAACTACACTAAAAACGTATTTTTAGTTGAATAAAAGCCTTTTTTTTTTTTTTTTTCTTTTTTTTCCTTTCATCCTAAAGAGCGCTCATTCAATTTGTCAAATAGTTATTTCGGTAGATGATATATATATATATAAATCTTTTTTAATTTAAACGACGACATATAAAAAAAAATGTACAAACCCAGTGGCCAAACCCCACCATCGATGGACCATTTTTCGGCTTGGAGTTTGATGTGCCGGACGAAACCGAAGAAGACAGCTGTGGTATTAAAAGGATAGAAGATCACACCCGAAGGAGGTAGTCAGAGTTCGCGCCGCTGGAGGAGATCACCGGAGAGATAAGACGACTGAAGGTAGGAGACGATGAGAAGAAAGAGAATGGAGAGAGAGAAATAAAAAATATGTTTTTTTGGTTTTTTTCTTTCTTTCTATTATTTAATTTTTTTGTTTTTTTTTTTTTTTTTTTGTTTTATTGTTTTGATTTATTAAAAAAAGAGGGGGTTTTATCATTTAAATCCCTATGTTTAGATTAGACGGCTAAACACCCCCGAAGGAGGTAGTCAGAGTTCGCGCTGCTAGAGGAGATCACCGAAGAGATAAGACGGCTGGAGGTAGGAGACAATGAGAAGAAAGAGAATGGAGAGAGAGAAATAAAAAATATGTTTTTTTGGTTTTTTTTTTCTATTATTAATATATATATATTTTTTGTTTTATTGTTTTGATTTATTAAAAAAAGAGGGGGTTTTATCATTTTAATCCCTATGTTTTTGCGAGTTATGATTCTTTTTTTTAGCTGTCTTTCCATTGTTCACTAGTATGGTCCCTATGTTTTCAAAAACCCATCAATTTAATTCCTTAGTTAGTCAAACTTAACGATTCAAAGGGCATTTTTGTCTTTAACCGTGTAATATGCCATGTGTCAGACATAAAAAACATAAAACATAAAACAAAAAACAAAAAACAAGGGGTTTTATCATTTTAGTCCCCATGTTTTTACGATTTATGATTTTTTTCACTGTCTTTCCATTTTTCAGTGGCATGGTTCCTATGTTTTCAAAAACCTATTAATTTGGTCCCTATGTGAGTCAACTAATCAAACACCCCCCCCCCCCCCCCCCCCCCCCCCCCCCCCCCCCCCAAAAAAAAAAAAAAAAAAAAAAAAAAAAAAGAGAGAGAGAGAATTGAAAAGCCCGTTTGTTTTGAGATGGAGGCAGGGCAAGTAGCGCTCCATTCAGATGGAGCTTTGAGAGAGACATCTGGAAAAATTCCAAATCTCTCTTTTTTCAACTTTATTTATTTATTATTTTTAAGTTGTTTTGGATTTTTAATTGAAACTGGTTTATTTTTTGCGTTTTTTCATTTAATTATTTGCTTTTAATTTTTTTTAACTATTTGTTATTTTGAAAAGTAATTTTTTCAATTCTCTCTCCATCATAATAGAATTGAAAAGCTGTAGATGAAGATCCATCACTCCATGGAGGTGGAGTATTTTTTTTCATTTTTTGTTTTTGTTTTATATAAAATTTCATTTATTTAATTTTTAAAAAGAAAATAAATATCCAAGGGTAAAATAGTCATTCAACATTTTATGTGACTGTTGACCGTCAAAAATCTTGTCAAAGGCACCAAATTGATGGCTTTAAAAACATAGGAACCACCCGAGTGAAAATGGGAAAGACAGTTAAAAAGTTATAATGGTGAAAACATAGGACCAAAATGATAAAACCCCTTTTATTATTTTTAAACAATTAAATGGGCAGGGGTAACAATGTCATTTTGCTTTTTCTGTGAGGGTCGACCGTTAAAAATCCGGTAAAAAGGACCAAATTGATGGGTTTTTTAAAACATAGGGACCACACTAGTGAATAATGGAAAGAAAGTTAAAAAAGTCATAACTTGCAAAAATATAGGAACCAAAATGATAATATCAAAAAAAAAAAAAAAAAAAAAAAGGAGAGAGAGTATATCATTTTTAAAAAAGGAATATACCTTCCTTAAAAAAAAAAAAAAAAACTTCAGAATAGAAAGATTATAAGCAAAAAACAAACAAAATACAAATCAAAATTTTGCTTCTCGATTTCTCAGCCTCGTCCATTAAAGCAGTACCGTGCTTGATTGAAGAGACGCAGGTCACGAGCTCTATACGGTTCGTACGGTTGCTTATCTTCTACATATTTTCACCTGATACGTTTTTCAATTTCAATCAATCACGTATTATCGTTTCGTTCAATTATATTCAACTTTGATCCAAATTTTTATTACAATTCAGAGCATTTGATGAATGTGAGCGTATTTTGAACAGAATTTTTTCACAGAATGTTGATTGCACAGCCGTTGAAAAAGTTAGTTTCTGCTGTGATTCTTGATTTGGACGGTACTCTTATTAACACAGGTCAGGTCAGTTTCTGTGTGTTATTAATGTTTACATTTTTGTTTGTGTTTTTGTGGTCATAATTGTTTTTTATGATTTTGTTGCGGCAGATGGAATTGTGAGTGATGTTTTGAAAGTATATTTGGTCAAGTATGGGAAACAATGGGACGGGAGAGAGGCGCAGAAGATAGTAGGAAAGACACCTCTGGAAGAGGCAGCTATAATTGTGGAGGATTATAAGCTGCCTTGTGCAACTGAGGATTTTGTTGCGGAAATTTACCCGATGTTCAATGATCAGTAATTGCCTAATCTGCATACAATACTTTGTTTTTTAATTTAGTGTTACAAGTAATCAAATTTCGAAGTAGTTTGTTAGGATGTTTTTAGAAGCTAGAGTGGTTGAAAATTAGGCCTTGAAGGATTTTTATGATTAATGATGATACATATAGCTTTGGCAATTGTAGAACTTTTGGAATTCCTCTTGCAATGAACTTTATTGTCACATTAGCTACTTTGACCGATGTCTTTTACCATTGATGTAGTAAATTGATGTTGAATGGTCATAAAGAGACCTTTCTAGTTTAGTAAATGTGTTGATTTTGAGCCGTGAGTGAAAGGGGAGCAGCTTAAACTCTGTATTCTCGGATGTTGATGCTAAAATAAAAAAAAGGTGTAGTGCAAGTTATGAGAATTTGTAAAATTGAACTGGATTACTTTAAGAACTGTTTTCTCCTCAGGTTAGAGTAGCCATTCTTATAAATTAATGGGCATGCCTTGTGAGCAATTACGCATGTATATGCACTTTGATTCTTATATATACAACTACTAACTTACAATGGACCAACTTTTAGTGGATCTCAGAAATGATTTGTTGTTATGCATGTTTTTTACTGTTAAACTCTTCCATTAGTGTGTAAGGAATTTGGAATTTTACTACTTTGTTAAATTAGTCAAAAGTTTTGCTGAAATCTTTTTTAATTTCGCTTACATGGTCATTATAGGTGTTGCAACATTAAAGCTCTACCAGGGGCGAATCGGTTAATTAAACATTTAAGGAGTCATGGTGTGCCTATGGCACTGGCTTCAAATTCTCCTCGTGCAAGCATAGAATCCAAAATCTCTTATCACCAAGGTAGGTCTTTTAGAAATTTTAATAATGATTATTTATTGCTTCTCTGAAAATCAGCTGGTCACACACATACCAACAATATGCTGTTTTCTTTTATAAGTGATCTTGCTCATTGAGTCATTGTATTTCTTTGTTAGGCTGGAAGGAATCATTCTCTGTCATCGTTGGCGGCGATGAAGTGAAAATGGGAAAGCCATCTCCTGAAATGTGAGAATTCTTGATGAATAATTTGATATTGACTTCTTATGACTTTTTTTAATCTAACTATGAAAAACACATTTTCTCAAATTCTAACCTTTTGATTTTTCCATTTTAAGATTCCTGGAAGCTGCTAAAAGGCTGAATATGGAACCTTCCAGCTGCCTGGTCATTGAAGATTCCGTGTAAGTGAGTTTTTAATCCCTTGCTATACTGACTATCCTTTTGTTCAAGAGAGCTGGGCCTCCTGTCCAATGCTCTTTGAGGAATATATCTTCACTTTGAGTGATGCACTAGTTGAGTTTGTTACAAGAAAAGACGCCAGTTACCTATAACTTGATTAGAAGAATTAATATGGCTCTTGAAATCATATGGCCTGAAAACAAATGCTACTAGATTTCTTATGATTCTTTGACATACCGACCTTTCCTTGAAAGGTTATGTGGATCCTTATTAACATAAATGTTGGAGCAGAAATTACATTTATAAATTGTTAAATAACAGTTTGAGATGATGAACAGCTACAATTTGGATTGTTGGTATGCAAATCACATCAAAATAAAGACTGTTAAAGTTTAGTCTGGCAGCATGTTTTGAACTTAATTGCAAATACTTATTAACCATGACTTTCTATAACATCTGTGAGGCTGCCTTTCTCCAATTCCCTGTTGATGTGTCCTCCGCTATTCATATAATTTCTTCTCGTGCCTTTGATCAATACATAGCCACATGTAAACTCAGCATCCCAATCTAAGATTTGAAAAGGTTTTATCCATGTCAGGCCAGGTGTTACAGCTGGTAAGGCTGCTGGAACAGAAGTTGTCGCTGTACCATCCATTCCAAAGCAAACTCATCTTTACACATCAGCAGATGAAGTTATCAACTCACTACTTGATTTGCGACTGGAAAAGTGGGGCTTACCACCATTTCAAGATTGTAAACCCCAAAGACATAAAATGTATACAATTACCTCACTCTCAATCTAAATTTCATCTGAAATATTGATTGGTAATTGCAGGGGTAGAGGGTACCTTACCACTTGAACCATGGTATATTGGTGGTCCTGTAATTAAGGGATATGGTCGTGGCTCAAAGGTACTTGGAATCCCTACAGGTGTGTAGAACCTACAATTTCTGTTACTTTGCCTTATTCAGCTCGATTTCGTTCTGATTTTGCTTTGAACTCCAGCTACATTTCGCAACAAAACAACATTATTTATTACTTGTATTCTAACTCTTGTATTAGTTTTTGGTGGCTCCTGATATGGCCTTTGCCCCACTATTAAGATTGTTTATGTTTCTTTATCTTTGTTTTGCTTGATAGTAACTGAACCTGATTTATGTTCATTATCTGCTTTTAGCTAATTTGTCTACAAAGGGTTACTCAAGTGTCCTATCAGAACATCCCTCAGGGGTATATGTTGGTTGGGCTGGATTATCAACGCGAGGCATTTATAAAATGGCCATGAGTATCGGTTGGAACCCGTATTTCAACAATTCCGAAAAGACTATTGTGAGTATATGTGTGTACAACATGAACCCATATAGTAGCATCTGCGTACCTCTTTTCTATTTTCCTTAAATCTGTTTTATGATGCAGGAGCCATGGTTGCTTCATGAATTTGATGAGGATTTCTATGGCGAGGAATTGCGCCTTGTTATAGTTGGCTATATCCGTCCTGAGGTATCATTTTCCTGTCCCTTTTCCCGTTTATAATTCTGTTTCTGTGATTCTACTTTTGCTTAAAATCTGAACTTTGAATGTAACAGGAAAATTTCCCAACCCTTGAGAGCCTGATAGCGAAGATTCTTGATGACGGAAAAATTGCGGAAAGAGCCCTTGATCTCCCACTGTATTCAAAATACAAGGATGACTCGTATTTGAAAAACACATAATGATAGGCATTGCAGCGATTGATCTGGATAATTCTCTCTGTAGCTGTTAATGAATTGAGAGGTAATGATTTGAGAAGAATTTAATTCCCATTTTGATTATATATCATATCATACCAGTCCGATGAATTTAGGGACTGAATGTATAATGCCCCGGGAGGCAAAGTTGTTGTAATGGACTTATTTTTTTTTTTACTTCTATGTTAGAAACTTAAAGAAATGCAATTATTGTTGAAGACCATTCAAAAAGAAGTGTTGAATACATGTCAATGATGACAGAGAAGGATTCCTTCCAGCCTAACAATGAAATACAATCAGCAAGATCACTTGTAAAAGAAGGCAGTATCCTTCAAAATTAAGTAAAGTAATCAGAAGGAAAAGTAGGATATATATGTGAATTGAAATTATCAAAGTCTTCCACGTCAACTATGAAATCATTAATTTCTTTTTCTTTGAAAGGTAACACTATTTTTGGTTAGGATCCGACGGAACCTGGTGAGATTAGGCTATAATAGGCAAAGGTGTGCAGTTTAATGGGCAAAAGTGAATGTATATTTACAAGAATTTGAATCTAGTGGAGCTTCATTTTGAAAGGTGTTAGATAAATTCAATGATGGATACAGTTTTTGCTGTTAATTATTATTAGTTTTCTTTAAAAGAAATATATATTATTAATTATTATACGTAGATGATGATAAGTTCTCGATTATTTACTAGCTTTTATATATATATATATATATTTACTAACTTTTTAATTAAACTAAAAAAGTTAAGAATTAGAACTTCTTGCACACACTTGCTCCTACATCAAGTTCTCAGGCAAAACCTCAATCAATTAATTTTCTCTTGCTTTGTATTAGCAAATTCTGAAACTATGTTGAGAATTACAAGTTTAAGTACTTAATTTCTCAAAGACAAAAAGATTAATGTCTGAGCCTCAGATTCAATTATATCCTATGAACAGAGTAGTAATGGATATCAGTATCAATACAATGAATTATTTTTTTAATTTTATTTTTTTCACATTAATTAAATGCTATTGAGGATATGACCTGATGATTGAAGCCTCATTTTCTCACAATGGGGCAGTTGTGATTCTACGTTGATCTGATTCGATTGAACCTGTTGAATTAGGCTCTAATGATGATGATGATGCATTGAGTATCACTAGACTCTGCATAAAAAATCCGGGTTTTGCAGGTGTTGGGAGAGTGACAGAGTTGCTATTAAACATGTAAATAACTGAAGCTATGGTGGGTCTGTCAGTTATACTCTCTTGAACACATAGCAACCCAATGTGTATGCATTTCATCATTTCATTCCTTGAACCTTCCTTCAAAGTAGGATCTATTAGATTTGAAGCTGTTCCTTCATCCCATTTTTTCCATGCCTGCGCTCAATATTAAAATCTCGATAAATCAAGTAGACCTTCAAAAATAAAATGTTAGAAATGAATAAAACAACTTACTTGGGTGAGAAGGCATTCTATTTCCTCTTCCGTATCAAAATAACTTCTCTTTTGACCGCTCACAAGTTCCAAAACTAAAACACCAAAACTGAACACATCCGACTTAACTGAGAAATGCCGGTGTATTATATATTCTGGAGCCATATACCCACTGCATATAATCATAAAACGTATCAAATTGAAGTTTCAAAGATTGAGATATTCTTGAATAGATGGACATGATAAATTCCTCTTCATATATTGATAGATAAGCTCTATATGTCTATCCATGTACTTACAGAGTCCCCACAACTCTATTTGTAATTATATGAGTTTGATCCATTTCGAATAATCTTGCCGTGCCAAAATCTGAAATCTTTGGATTCATCTCTGAATCCAACAAAATGTTACTTGCTTTCAAATCACGATGAATAATTCGTAATCTCGAGTCTTCGTGAAGGTAAAGTAGCCCTCGAGCAATGCCTTCTATGATTCTGTAACGTCTTTCCCAATCCAAATCTTCACGCTTAATTGGATCTACAAATTTATAAAATTATCGAACCTAGATGGATTAAAAATTAAGAATACTATAACCAGAAAGTGAATCTGAAATGTATCGGAAGTGAAAACATACCGAATATGAAGTAATCGAGGCTTGAGTTGGGCAGAAACTCGTAGACAAGAATCCTCTCTTTTCGTTCCAAGCAAAAACCAAGAAGATTTACCAAATTCCTGTGCTGAAGCCTGGCAACCAAAGTGACCTCATTCTTAAATTCAACCTCTCCTTGCTTAGAATTCATAAACAGTCTCTTAACAGCTACTTGTTGTCCATCAGGTAGGGTGCCCTGCCATATCAACAAAATAATAAAGCTTGGTAATCAAATTCTGCCAACCTTCAAGAAAATCAAAGCTTTTAGGTACCTTGTATACAACACCAAATCCACCTTGTCCAAGCTTTTTAGCTTCCGAGAAGTTGTCTGTTGCAGCTCTGATGGTGCCAATGTCGAATTGCAAGGAATCCTTAACAAATGGAGCTAAGCAATGATGTATGGCTGCATTTGGAAAGCCACTCTTCATGAAAAAAAGTGAATTGTACTAAAAAAAAACTTGACTGCCTCATGAATCATGGGCTTATATAGTAATTAAGAGACACATGCGGCTTACTCTCAATTATTTTCTCCTTCAAATTCCTTTTTCGGAAAAAAATGCAGATGGAGATGGTCAATATCATTAAAATAGCAGCTGGGACAACTATAACTATGATGACTGTTCGAGAAATGTTGTCGCCATTTCCTGCACACATTACATGTTATAGTAATCATCAGTAGAGGCGAAGCAAGCTACAGGATTTTGGAGCTGTATGCCTATTTGAAAAACTATTAAAATTTTAATAGAAAACTGTAAATAATAAGAAATACAAAGTAAAATGTTTATAAATTTTTTTAAAAAAAATTATGCTCTATAGGGCCAATTAGTGTGGCTTCGCCACTGATCTTAAGTAAACTCAGAAAACTCAACTAATTGAATAAGGATCCAATAGTATTTAAGATATCAAACACCTTCTATTGTTGTGTTATTTGACGGCAGATGAGGAGGAGGAGGAGGAGGAGACAGTAGCGATGGTGGCGAAGAAGGAAATTCTGGTTCATCAACAGTCGCCGGATCATAGAAACGGAAAGTCTCGAACCTCAAAATACAGCTGGGTGAGACAACTCTTACTCCTTCCTTTCCATTGCAACGTTTGAAAAAACCTCCGGTAATCGAAACAAGGCAATCGTTGCATTCCTGCTTGGACAAATCAGGAGTGCACTGAACAAGTGCATACAAGGTTTTGGAGTCAGGGGCAGACGCATATCCGACCGCGAACTTGCCAAGTGAACCGCCTGATGAAGCATTACTTCTTAGGCCATCTAACAAATTCCCAAGCACTTGATTGAACTGAGGCAGGCTCGACACATTATTCGGGTTGCACAGATAATATCTATGGGAGGTTTCGGCGTCCATAGTATGAAATATGTCGTGATTTGAGTAGCGTAACATACAAGTGTCGTACCATCCAATTGCTTCTTTTCGGTAAGGACATAGTTGTGTGAGCTTGGATATGGAATCATTGACGCAACTACGGCATACATCCAGGTTGATATCTTTTCTGCAAAGTGCAATCGCGTTTACTTTGTCAGAGCCTTGGCCGGCAGAGAGATTGTAGAATCCATAGCTGATTTCTGAATTGGAGGAAATTGATGTGAGGACGCTATTGAGGTTTGCCTGGTAAGTACTATTAGTTGTGTAGTTACCGTTTTCGGATAAGCAGAGATGGTAGAAGAAATCTGGCTGGGATATTGTGAAGGTAACAACATGTACAAGAGCAAAAAAAAGGAAGAACAGCAGTCTTGAAGAACCTATCGCCACCATGGCGTACGGCGCCAATGAAGGAGCACAAATTGTGCAACTTGCAGAGCAGAACAGGTCTACGTCAACTGAACTTGTTGATGATACTGTAGCTACTTGGACAATCAAGGAAATTCAATGGAGACATCTTTTTTTTAGTGGTCATGACCAGAGCTAGTTGATGATAGAGGAAATTCATTGGAGACTTCTACTCGTGATACATATAAAAGTCAAGGTTTTTTGTGAATCATATAAACCATTTACTCAAGGTCAAGAGATAAAAAGAAATTGGACACTACCTTTTTTAGTCATTCCGTCATTCGTGGTAGTGGAGAACGGGAGATAGTGCCTTCGTGGCCTGTTCCAATATGATTGGTGGAGGGAGTAAAACTTGTGTGGAACGGTTTCACCGTCATATATATGGTGAGACCATCTAATGAAATTAAACCGTATATAAATTGTTTTCATTAGAAACATATATGATGTCATATGTAACCTAATTTCAATTATACGTGAAGTCATGAACTATATCAATTAACACAGTGAGTGATCTACATTGCTCCTTACACCTGTGAAAAAAAAAACAAAGTTATTAGGTTATAAGGATTCTTGGGAAATCAAAACGGTTTAATAGAGTGAATGAATGCATTATTATTATTATGGAGCCAAAGTGAATCTCACCGCTATTCAATTCAACCGGTGAGGTCCACTTTGGCTCCATTGTTTTTGGGGCTATGCTGCTATGGTGCCTTATTATTATTATTATTATTATTATTAGATAAATTCAAGGTTTTTTTTAGGAAGGGATGACTTTAACCCACAACCTCATTTGGTGTAGGTGTGAAGGGTATACCACCGGACCAATCTCATCTCGTCATTTGGTGCCTTATCAAACATACAAATCTTCTCTTTGCTTGTGTCATCTATAATTCTCCACCAAAATCTCAAATTAATTATAATATTAAAAAAGAAAAAAATATATAAATATAAATAAATATATATATATATATATCCATAAATATGATAAGCACACCTATATTTTAATAAAAAATTTAATTACAAAAATATCCGAATAAGAATTTACCAATAAGGACAAATTATTTTAATTAAAAATAAATCAAATACTATGTACAACCCTTAATTACACCTATATCTCCAACTATATCACTTTATTAAAAAAAATAAATAAATAAATAAATAAAAAAGACCTTAATTCTATTTCAAGTATCAAAATTTTAGTTTTTGTAGAAGAGAAAACAAACTTAAATTATTTTTACTTGAAAACTAAATTTTGGGTGTTCTCTTTGGATTCGAAAGAATCAAAGTAAGGTTTTCAAAGTCTCCCTAATCGATGCTGGTATAGCATGATGTTCTCCAATTGAGTTGGGTGATAGACCGCTTTTGCACTCTATCTGGAAAAATATATCCCCAATTAGACGATGTATTTCAAAACCAATGCACATCATCCATGTACTCTCCATGCCTTCTGCAAGAAGCTCTGTCACAGTGGAACTATATTTCTCATTTATTGCCATAACCAACTTCATCAACAGATGAACAACAAGTGATGCAAATCGACAATGTTGCTGCAACAATGATATGAGATGTCATTGCATCTTGACTCGTTCCACCAACACAAGAAATCCAATCTTACACTTCAAATGATTCTAGTCATGCCAATACTTTAATTTCCTCAACCTAAGAAATTCCTTATGTTTTAGGTGACCATTCAAAATTTTATCCATCTCTAGATGTTAGTTCTAGAGAAACTGGGTGTATTAATAACTTAATAGGGTATATAAACAAATTGTATTAAAATGAAAACATTCATTTAAATAAGGGTACTATTGGCATTAAGATGAGTGTTTATAGTAATGTTTTAATTTTAAATTTTGGATATGAGAGTACTTATAAATATGTGTGTGTTTATTATATTTATGGTGTCAATATCTGTTAGGGATGAGCATCCCCAACGGATATTGGGGGAGGGGAGGGGTTGGGTGGGGTGGGGGATAGGGACCCCATCACCATCATCCCCATTTCCATATGGAAATGGGGATGGGGATGGGGATGGTGGGAGGTGCCCCTATCCCCGTTTCCCTAATTTCCCCAAACATTATATATACAGTCTTTCTATTATCAGTTCGAACTAACAAAAGTTATATCAGTTCCTTTTATGTAGGCCACTGGATTTAAATACTTTGACTGACAAGTGCATACAGCCAAGTCAAAGTATTTAAATCCAGCGGCCCACATGCAAGGAACTGATATAGCTTTTATTAGTTCGAACTGATATAGCTTTTATTAGTTCGAACTGATAATAGAATTTCTGCATATATATATATATATATATATTAAATATTTGTATTCTTCTATTTTACTAAGTATATATACATCTTTTGAATTTGTAATGGATTTTTTTTAAATTTTTATTTATTTATTTATTTATTATTTATGATGGATTTTGTGTTTTTCTAGTATTAATTTTTAGTTAAACATGGAAAATGGGGAAGACGGGGAAACGGGGAAAATGGGGAAAAACGAGAAAACAGAGAAAAACGGGGAAAAACGGAGAAAATGAGGAAATGGGGGACCTCCCCCCAAAACTCTCCCATTTTGAAAGTGGGGATGGGAATGGGGGACCTATATTCATTCTCATTCCCTAAATGTTCATCCCGTACCCATATATAAACTCAACCTTCTATAAAAGATAAAAAAAAATAAAATAATATATATATATATATAAACTCGCAGTCTCGAGTCCCAACTCAAAACGCAAAAACACTCAACTTTTGGCGCTAACAGCAAAATCTGTGAAACATCAAAAAACACACAGTAATGGAAGAGGAGCAACAACAACAGCAAAATCCAGAAACAGAAGTAGTAGCAGAAGCCACAGAGCAGAGCCAACAAGAGTACACGTGGCCTCCAATTAGATTCGATGTTCCTCCTCACAGAACCTACCATTTCCTTAACCAGTTCAAGACCACTTCTGTCCCCAACAACTTCCTTAAAGGCATCAAATGGTCGCCGGATGGTTCGTGTTTTCTTACAAGTTCCGATGATAACACTCTTCGCGTTTTCACTTTGTAAGTTGTTTTTTTTATTTTTAAAATCTGAATAAGCACTTACTTTCAACTTTTAAGACATAAAATTAACAAATTTGAGCATGAAAATTGAGGTAATAAGCTAGGGTTAACAATGTTGTACTTTGTCTTGGTGTGTATTTACATGGGTTGTTTCATGAATCGTGATTTTGAGATAGTTTATTGTCAATTTGTCAGGCCTGAGAATGGAAGCAGCCATGATTTTAATGCTAACGAGCAAGGTAAATTTCTTTTTTATTATTATAAGTTTATCTAATTTTAAGATAATTTTCAAGTATCTCAGTAGATGAAAGTGAATAGCATGTAGTTGGAGATTTTGACAATTCGTATACAGTCAGGAGAATGAGAAATTTGACTAAATGATGAGTGATGTTAATGTTGAGGTCGTTCTGGATTGATACAATCTCTTTTGTGTGTCTAACAGTCTAACATTGCTTTCAAGTTTCAATTTTTAATTGTAGTTTGCTTGTGGTTTGATCCTTATCCTGCAGATTCTTATGCTGCAGACCTTGTTGTGAGTGAAGGAGAGTCCGTACATGATTTCTGTTGGTACCCGTACATGTCCGCTTCAGGTGCTTAATTAATCTTTATTGATCGAAGGATGTTTTGCACATACATGCATGTGTGTGTGTTATGTATATACATAATGTTAGTTACGGTGAAATTGTTATAAATTTATTGATGCTCTTGTATGAGGTTGATATCTGATGTGAAAGTTTGTTGGCTTTTCAGATCCAGTGAGCTGTGTGTTTGCTACTACCGCCCGCGACCATCCAATTCATCTTTGGGATGCTACTACTGGTTTGGTACTGATTTTCTTTTCCTCGTATATATGCCTTTTGGAACTGATTTTGGTGTTTTTGTATGCTTTAAATAAAGCAGTGGCCTTGTAATATATACTGAAAGGGTGCACTGCTTCTATCATTCATTTTGAAGCATGGTAGGTCTCACTCCATATACATAGTGTGTATATTGTGAGCAGCCATTTGCTAAGTCCAAACACTATTGTGATAGATACTGTAGACAGCTGTGTTGCTCAATCTCTAATTTTTGTATTGTAATATACTTGGTGACTGGCATGGGTACTGAAAGTTGCGCTGCACATACCGGGCTTATGATGCTGTGGATGAAATCACTGCTGCTATCTCAGTAGCATTCAATCCTGCTGGGACTAAGTAAGTGGAAAATTCTTTTGAAAAGTCCATAACATGCTTGATGTTTCTCTTAAGCTTTTGTAAATCATAGATATTTTGGGGTTTGAATGGAAACTCTGTCTCTAGTATTTAAGATAATACCTATTTCTTAGGAGTTAGGTCATTATAATCCCTTCTCTACTTCTTCATTTTAAGTTCTCATCCTTATATTATTTACCTGATTTCTTGCTTTATTTGTAGGATATTTGCCGGGTACAATAAATCTGTTAGGATATTTGATATACACCGGCCTGGTAGGGATTTCAAACAGTATTCAACCCTTCAAGGAAATAAAGAAGGTCAAACAGGTATTATCCTTGGTTTATCTACCTAAACTAGGTTATCGAATGATTTATAATGATGAAATATATTGCCCTTACCTTGTTTATTATGTACAGGTATCATATCTGCACTTGCTTTCAGTCCAACCCATACTGGAATGCTAGCTACAGGTTCCTACAGCCAGACTTCAGCAATCTACAACGAAGACAATATGGAGCTCTTATACATTTTACATGGGCAAGAAGGTGGGATTACACATGTAAGTAAGCATTCATCTGCATGCTCTTGATTCTGATTATGGTATAACAAATAACGGAAACTTCTTTTCCTTTTAGGTTCAATTCTCAAAAGATGGAAACTATCTTTATACCGGAGGTCGGAAGGTATTATCAATTCTATGTTCATAAAGGTTGTGGACAATCAATAAAATTGACACTGATCTTCCTTGTAATCATCCCACTTCTGGTTGATGAGACCATCCCATACATTCTTGGCAATCATTCTACCTTCACCCTGTGATTGCCATTGATCTTCACTGCCCTATAATTTTACTGCTTTGGTGCGTTATATTTATTAGGAAGCAGCAATGCTGCTCTCTCTCTATCTACATTTTCTTTTGGGAGCTTTTGGATAACTTAACTATGAACACATAAATCTTGCCCTTTAGTTATGTCACAATATCAATTATACATGTACATTATTCTATAAATGTTAATTGAAAATGTTCTATATTTAAATTTTTTGAAGGATCCCTACATACTATGCTGGGATGTGCGGAAAGCTGTTGAAGTTGTTTACAAGTAAGTATTTCTAACTTAATGGGAAATTGTATCAGAAGGAAAAAAAAGAAAAAAGAAAATATGAGACGCACAAACAACTAAAGAGCTGTCACAACTTAGGAAATTTAGAAAATTAATGTGAAATATTCAATATATAAAATACCATTGCTGAATTCTCTAAGAACTGTGGCAAATAATGCATCCTATATCAAAACATACTTCACTTTTACCATCAGGAATTTAAGTAATCATACATACTCTTATAGTCCTATGTCTCTTCTTTCATATGCAAATGACAACCTAATCCCCCAGGAAGGAGAAAAACACATTAGACAATTATCAACAATTGTAAATGTTTTTCTTAGTGGTTTCAGCCTCCCACCCAAAGAGAAAATCTACGGTTGACTGAAGCAACACATAAATCGTTATAGAAATTGTGAAAACAGGAACCTATGATAATGAAGCTCAATGAGAAGTGGCTCTGTTAAGCCATGCTTTGATTTTGTGAGATCCGAAACATAACAATGTTCGGAAACAAACTTGGATAGATAAAGGAGTTGATGAAAGTATGTCAATATCGTTTTATGTCCTTAGTTCTTGCCATATTTATAGGGTAATGCTTTCCATGCAATTTTGATATCGATAAAAGAGTATTATAACATTGCCTATCCACTCCAAGTGTAAAATGTTTCTATGTTTTAGTTTAAAGTTTGCATAAGTAGCTTATGGGTGATGACATCAAAGTGTGTTTATTTTCTTGATTATATCCTATAATAGGTTATACAGATCCTCAGAATACACAAACCAGCGAATATTGTTTGATATTGAACCCTATGGCCGACATCTTGGAACAGGTGGTCAGGTATCAATTCTTGCTTCTATCATTTTTTTCTATGGTGGATTAAGATTCTAGACTTTATTGGCATTTCAGGCTGCGTTAGATTTCCAATAATTAATTAATTATTTGCTCCTTTTTTCGATTTCTGATTTCAGGATGGTTTGGTTCATATATATGATCTACAAACTGGGCAGTGGATATCAGGATTTCGTGCTGCAGCAGGTATTGATATTTCGTATCATTCAAGGATGTGTTATTTCGTTTTTGCATGTATATTTAGATTTGTCTATTCCTAACCATTTTTTTCCATTCTTCACACCATGCAGACACTGTTAATGGTTTCTCTTTTCATCCCTATTTGCCAATGGCTGCCTCTTCATCAGGACATCGAAGATTTGAAGCTCCTGATGATGGCAACGGGTATTTACATTTGACTGGTAAATTCTTAGTGTTGCAAATATTTGCTTGATTTGAAGAAGCCCTTTAGCATTTTCTGTCTTTCCTTCTTATGCCAATCTGGATTACTGAGCTTTACATAAGCTATTACATTCTTTTTTGTTTCACGTTTTGCACTCTTGTTACAACAATTTGGGTTTTCTGGTCTCTGCTTGCCATGTGAGGATGTTCTATTAGTTCCTCCAGCCCAAAAGGTGATTGAAAGTACATAGGCTTTTCTGAGTCTTCAATCTGTAATGGATTACACCAATTAGTCAAATTGATTAAAGGGTCAATAAATCAAACTTTCTGATCTCCTCTGTAAGGAACTTTAGTTGAATTGGTAGATGAAATTGAACTAAGAGTTCTAATAACTATCTAGTCTCTTTTTTTTTGAACTAAGAGTTTGATAATATATGTAATTATTTCTTCGTAGTGCTCTTTCTCAACAAGATCTGAGTGGCGCCTTAGGTTTCATTTGGTATTCATCTATAGCCCGTAACAGAATTCAGAAGAAATTATGGAATACCAATCTGTGTTTACTTGTACTTCCAATTTATACATCCAATTAATATAATTGATGAATGTATGAATCATTCTTTATTTTTCTTCATCATGCTTTATTTAGTCTTTTATGAACTATGGCAAGTTCATAATTAGGCGATTACAAAACATGGTTGGAAAACTGCTGTGACATTCTTAGTTGTATTATCTTGTTACTGAATCACAGAACTTAAGTCCTGAACAAGAACTAGAGATTTAAGAAACGTTCATGTCCACTTACTTTTGTTGTATATTTTTCCATGGGTATATCATCCTTCAACAGTTTTGTTCTACTTTTTGTAGGTGATGAAAACTGCGCTTCTGTGTGGAGTTTCTCGTATGCTTCAATGGATAATGACGTTGATGTCGTCAACACTAGCGATTCTAATAGTCAACCAGAACATGAAAACCTCCACCAGGATCCTTGAGTCAATCACCAAATTTTGCAACTAAATTGATACTCTTTGTATGATCTTCGTTACAATTGATTGAGGTAGGTATCTATTCTCCTATTTATTGTACATTTTCTGCTCCGATAAAAAAACCATTGAGCAAAATTTTGTAAATCCAAATTTCTAGGATGAACTCAAACATATTGCTCATTTGGAGGCTTGAACTTGTCGGTTATAATTCCTTAGAAACCAAACATGACTAACTTGTAGCCGCTCTGTGCTGGAATTAAGTATGTTAGTTGCTATTTAAGATAAATCCTTTTTCACTCTGTTATTCAAGTTTTGCTACACTAGAGACATCAATAAAAATTGAGAATGAAAAGAAATTACAAAATATGAACTTCACATGTGTACCAGTGAAAGGATTTCTTTGTTTAACAAGTACCTAGTGCATGCTGGAGTTATTGAACAAAGGATTCTAGAGCCATTGCTACACCATTACAAGCTCATATTAAGTGTATCTGCTTTGCTGTTCGAATTGGCAACACATTATTGAGGTCACTGATGTGAGACACATTTAGAGCTCTCTACTACATGTGGGTGTTGTAATATAGTTAAAGATGAAACATTCAACAGCTACAAGACCACCAAAAAAACTACATGGCCTGAACCTGAGGAACACCAACTCGAACCTCTTTTACTTCCAAAACACCCTCGAACCAATAGCTCTGGACTGATAAATCCCTCATTTCCTGGTCTAGCTTGAGCACCTCTCTCACTTTGTCAGTAGACCTGTCCGAGGATTTCTGCTGAAAACTTTCCTGCAAGTTGGTCCTTGTCAACCAAGAGTAACCGTCTGAAATCCAGCGACTACATATTAAGGAAGAAGCCAACTTAAACATGCTTAGCCTGCTACTTTGATCAACTACAAGTTGTTCCAGAGCTAGCATTCCATCATGACAACTCGACTTTATAATGATGGAAAAATAGTATCAAAGGCAAGAAAATAAAGGATAACCGAAACAATATTATTTGAATGTGAAACTGACCGTGGTAATTAGCCATACTTTCACCGCCACTCCATGCCGTACTTATACTGCAAACAGTAGTTTAAAACAAAGTCATGCACCATATTCCAAAAGCAAGCAAAGTTTCTACGATTTCACAATATTGAATAACAAAACCTGTTGCGTCTTCTTTATATATTGGTGTAAGCAATTATACATCTTAAAGTAAATACATGTAAACTATTATACATTTTAACTTAATGTTAAATGAAATATCTAGAATCACATATTATTTCACATATAAAATAATCACGTTAATTTAAGAATTAATTTGATAACTTACTTATAAGTTATCTCACATTAACTTAACATTAAAACCATTAGTTATTAGGACCACAAATCCTACAATTGGATCCTGCCAAACCCAACATATCACTAGAAATCTCCACTGTTCTAAGCACACCTATGCTTATCACATTAGATAAGCATGAAATTGTTAGAAAAACAAATTCAAAGATCCCAAAACCTTAAAGACAAACAAACTGTACTTATCGGAAAACTTTCCCTAGATTATCAGTATAATTTGTATCAAAACTGTGTCACAATAAGTCTACTCCCCCTCATTTTGGTTTTTAATCGATTTCTTTCTGCATGTAAGCACCGCGAGGCATTTCCTCATGATTATCAAATTCAAAAAAGACATGGAAAATTTGAGTGATTTCCTCTGAAGTTAGAAGTAACAATCAGAATTATTTCATGAATGAAAAACAATGTATATGAACGGAAACTACATTTCTCTTTCGTGATTTTCTTGGACAAACATAATTCTCCTTTAAAAACTATAATCAATATTATTGCTTCTTCAAAGTGAATATAAAAAAATCTATTTCATAACAACAACAATGTTTATAAAATCATAAACTAACCTTATTGTTAGTAGTAACTTGATTGTGAACAACAAAGAACTAATTTCAAATGTCTTAGCTGAATATGAAATGTCTTAACTTGATTTTGGTGGATATAAACTAAAATTTAAAAATATTTGTTGCATATTGTGTTAAGCAGACATACCTTGGGTATACGATCTATGTATACTGTAGGTACGAGGGCTATCATTGGCCAATATAGTCCTTTATCCTTTTCGCAACTTTGTTTCAGCAGAGGACATTTATTGATATGTAATAGCTTAAGTGAGGAAGGCAGGCCCTTCTCTGGAAAGAATTTGAGATTTGGACAACTTTGTAGCTCCAGTTCTTCCAAGGAACTGAGATCTTGAAAATCGGGAGATAGGCGCTCCAGATTCCGAAAATCAAAGATGTGCAGTGTAGTTAGAGAGGTAGGAAGCATAGGAAAGGAGATCATGTCTGGACGCTTATGAGAAGTGAGTCTGTGCAACCCCCATTCAAGGAATGCCTTAGAGATGTTGACACCTCCAACAGAAAGTGATGTAAGGTTGGTGGGAAAACCATCCTCAGGGTCCGGAATCATGCAATCTAACAAGGGAATAGACATCCGCAATTGCTCACAGCTACTAATAGATAGGCGTTCTAACAAGGGAAGATGTTCTGGCAAATTTCCTGACAATTTAGGACAGCGATCTATAGAAAGTTCTCGCAAGCGAGGGAACCCAACATTATCTTTACCAAACCCAAGATGATTCCAGTCTTTCCATTCTTGCATATCCTTGATACGCAGAACCTCTAGTGACTGAAAAGGTGTTGAGCAACCATTTCCATAAAACTCTGGACTAATGCTCTTTATTCCAGCCAGTCCTTTGATATATAGGTCCTTGAGCAAGGGCAATTGCCAGATTGGTGGCAAGGAAGTACAGTTTTTGCAATCTTCAAATCTTAAAAGCACTAATTTCGAAAGTGAGGTATCTGCTAACCATGACGGAAATTTTGTACCACCATAGCTCCTGATGGTGAGTTTTTCAAGTTTGTTATAAGGTTGTAGCATGTCAAGCACTTGAGCCTCAATTCCAATATCCCTTGAGTCACTAAAACTGCTAGTCCATTCCAGCTTTAACTCTCGAAGCTTCTCCTTCCCAATAATGTCCGCCTCCTTGGCATCCCCAATATCATTCACATTCTCCAACCCTGAAATCCAAAACTTGTCTTGAAGGTGTGTCAGCTTCTTCAACTCCTTTAACCCAAAGCCAACATCTTTACCCACCAAATAAAATAGCAATGTTCGAAGATGGATTAATCGACCAATTCTAGAAGGCATTCTTGCCTTAGAATTATAGAGATGGCGCAAATTGATTAGGTTCCCCATGTCTGAACACAAATTCACTGGATAATAACATCGTTCTAATTTGAGGATTTCTAAATTGTAGAGTGTGTTGATTGAATCCGGCAATTTTTTAATTGGAGTTTTGGAAAGGTCAAGATAACGTAGATGCTTCAAATAACTAATTGTGTTTGGTAGGTCTTCAATGAAATATCCCTTCAAAGATAACACCCTCAAGCGTCGTAGTCTAGGCAACAAATTAAGAAAATCACAAGGACTTGGAAGGAAATTGAGCAATGGCAAGAAGGTGCGTATACTTTTGATGACCTCATCAGAGGCCTCCAACTTCTTGATGCATTCACATATAGATCCAACATTTACAAAAGATAAATGATGAAGATTTTTGGAAATTTTCAATTTCTTCTCATCTTCCGACACATTCTCAACCTTAAAACAAAAATCTTCTGCAGCCCATTGAGCAAGATCATGGATAAGCTCATGCATCACAAATCCTGGAAAATTGATACTCCTACTTTGTTGGAAAAATGAAATTGAGTATAAATTTTCAAAAAACTCATCTCCTATATCTTCGGCTTGCTTTTCATTTCTATCCGTTTGTAAGAAACCTTCAGCCATCCATAAGAGAATTATTTCATTCTTTTCAAATTCATAGCCCTTCGGGAATATTGAGCAGTATGCAAAACAACTTTGTAATGGAGGAGAAAGATAATTGTAACTTACTCTAAGAGCGGGTAAAATACCACTCTCCTCTTCTGATAAATTCCAAATTCGGCTATCTAACAAATCTTCCCAATCCTTGTTGCGAAATTTACGGCGTAAGTGCCCACCGAGTGTTTTTGCCGCCAAAGGCAAGCCTTTGCATCGATCTACAATCTTCTCACCGATTTCCTTCAAGTCTGGATGCTCGTTGAAATCCGTTCTTCCCAAAGCGTGATAAGCAAATAGAGACAAACAATTATCATTTGACAATTGTTCCAATCGATAAATTGAAAGATTGTTTGCCCCTGCCATTAATGCAACACTCTCCTTGCGAGTTGTGATGATAATCTTACTTCCAAAAGAGCCGGCTTGAAATGGAAGGCAAAACTTTGTCCAGTCTTCATAATTCATCTCATGCCAAACATCATCCAAAACAATCAAAAATTTCTTTCCAGCAAGTTTCTCATTCAATTGGACTTGAAGCAGATTTAGATTATTACCATCAACAGTCCCAGAAGCAATGGACTGTAGGACTATTTTTGTTACCCGAGCAATGTCAAAATCTTCTGAAATATAAGCCCAAGCTTTAAAATTAAAATAAGTGCCCACTTCTTTGTCATTGTAGACAAGCTGAGCAAGAGTTGTCTTCCCCAGTCCTCCCATCCCGATTATAGAAATAACAGGGACTCCAAAACTAGTACTAGTGCCTTCATCCTTGAACAACATATCAAGTACTGCTTTCTTATCATTTTCCCTACCACAAATGTAAGGATCATTAAGAGAGGTACTTGCAGGTGAGCTTTGATATTTGACTTTGGAAGACTTCTCTCCCGGGATCTCTTTCAATTCCAGGAATTTTTTTTGTTCTACAATCTCTTCTAATCTGTAAGTAATCTCCTTTATTTGGGACGCCATCTTGACATTGAACTTAACAGATGATGGATTGAAACCAGTACAGCAAGAAGGAATGAGCTTCTGTACCTTACTTGTGCTGGCATGAGGTTCATCCAACAACTCCCTCTTCAAAGCTTCAGTTGCAAACTCGTCCAGTATGTCTTCCACGTCGTAAGCCAAGTTCTTAAGATCAGTGAGCCAGTCCCTTACTAACTGGCTCTCCAATTGCTTCTCCGCTGCATCATTAAGAACTGCTTTAATCTTCCGCAATTTTTTCTCCCACTTCTTGAGATCAGCATGGAAGTTCTCTTGGCTTGCAAACTGAAGTAGTTTGGTTGAAGCCAACTTCTTGATCAGAACACTAATGGCAGCAGTAGCAATGGCCTCTCCTATGAAAGACATGGTTTCTCTGTTTCTAGGAACAAATACGTAGTAAATTAGTAATGGCCGGTTGATTCACAGGAATGGTTTGGTGTTTGGAGGGTGACAAAGAAGGAGAAAGAAAACACAATCACAAATCACAAATCACCTTATCGCATTAATGAATCTGATCCTTCTCTCTCCTTATCGCATTCCTTTGATACCAATATCATCTGACTCAGCTTCATAATCTGTAACGACCAACGAGACCTTGCCATCTCAGCAATGCAATCCTGACTCATCACAACCCGAGTTTAGACCTGACGCTGGTTCTGGTTCGGTTTCGGTTCCGGTTTCGGTTACAGTTTGGTTCGAACCGGACGGTTCCGTGAAAAATGTAACCGGAACCTCCCTGGTCCCGGTTCGGTTCGGCATTCGAACCAAACCGGCACCGGGTCTACCCGAGTTTGCCAAGATCATCCCTACGTTGAACAAAGTAGATGTCATGAACTTTGACGGCGTTGACAATACGAATGAATAAACTTCGATGCATTCGAAATCTTTTGTGACAAATTATAAAAAAGATTAGAAATTTGTATATGTAATAAAAGTGAGTAAATTATTATCTAATAAGATAATGTAGAGAAAACAATTTTATTAAAGAAAGTTTGAAATATTATTTATAAAGTAAAATAATAATATTTTATTATTTAGAGATTGTAAAATAAAGAATGGTTGGAGTAGTAAAATTATGAATATGGAATATTCCGTCTTCAAATTGAAGAAAAGATTGAAGACCGGTTGAAGATGGCCTTAGGCATGTATATACACTGTGAATCTGTGATTCTTATATATACAACTGCTAACTTACAATGTACCAACTTTTAGTGGATGTCAGAAATGATTTGTTGTTATGCATGTTTTTTACTGTTAAACTCTTCCATTAGTGTTTAAGGAATTTGGAATTTTACTACTTTGCTAAATTAGTCAAAAGTTTTGCTGAAATCTTTTTTAATTTCGCTTACATGGTCATTATAGGTGTTGCAACATTAAAGCTCTACCAGGGGCGAATCGGTTAATTAAACATTTAACGAGTCACGGTGTGCCTATGGCACTGGCTTCAAATTCTCCTCGTGCAAGCATAGAATCCAAAATCTCTTATCACCAAGGTAGGTCTTTTAGAAATTTTAATAATGATTACTTCTTGCTTCTCTGAAATTCAGCTGGTCACACATGACCAACAATATGCGGTCGTCTTTTATAAGTGAGCTTGCTCATTGTATTTCATTGTTAGGCTGGAAGGAATCCTTCTCTGTTATCATTGGTGGCGATGAAGTGAAAATGGGAAAGCCATCTCCAGAAATGTGAGAATTCTTGATGAATAATTTGATATTGACTTCTTATGACTTTTCTTAATCTAACTATGAAAAACACATTTTCTCAAATTCTAACCTTTTGATTTTTCCATTTTAAGATTCCTGGAAGCTGCTAAAAGGCTGAATATGGAACCTTCCAGCTGCCTGGTCATTGAAGATTCCGTGTAAGTGAGTTTTTAATCCCTTGCTATACAGACTATCCTTTGAGTGATGCACTAGTTGAGTTTGTTACAAGAAAAGACGCCAGTTACCTATAACTTGATTAGAAGAATTAATTTGGCTCTTGAAATCATATGGCCTGAAAACAAATGCTACTAGATTTCTTAGATTCTTTGACATACCGACCTTTCCTTGAAAGGTTATGTGGATCCTTATTAACATAAATGTTGGAGCAGAAATTACATTTATAAATTGTTAAATAACAGTTTGAGATAATGAGCAGCTACAATATGGATTGTTGGTATGCAAATCACATCAAAATAAGGACTGTTAAAGTTTAGTCTGGCAGCATGTTTTGAACTTAATTGCAAATACTTATTACCATGACTTTCTATAACATCTGTGAGGCTTGCCTTTCTCCGATTCCCTGTTGATGTGTCCTCCGCTATTCAAGAAAAACAGATTAGTGAGTTAAATTATACAAACCTCTCTTACCATAAGTTGACTTCCGTTAAATTTAACTATTGACCAAACTTTTAGGGTTAAATGACTTAAATGCCCTCCATTTGTATTATTTTATTACCTAAAATAAATAATTAAACAAATATTATCTAATATATAATAAAATTTTTAATTTTTAATAAAAATGATGAGGATAATGTTGTTATTTTTTTGATATTTATCACTCATTATTCATAAAAATCCTTTATGGACCCTTTTTTTTTTTTTTGAATGGGTGGTGAATCTCGAAAAAAAAATAAGCTCAACTGTGAATGATTTTTTTTTTTTTTTTTTTCTTTTGTTGAAAATGGGTGTTAAACCTAGAAAAAATAATATAAAAAAAGCTCGGATGATGATGATTTTGAGAATGGGTGGTGATAGATGTGGACAAAAGAAAAAAGTTCGCCATTTTTTTTCTCATCTGAAAAATGGGTGATAAATATCGAAAAAAAATAACAACATTATCCTCATTTTTTATTATTAAATTTTTAAATTTTTATTATATATTAGATAATATTTGTTTAATTATTTATTTTAGGTAATAAAATAATACAAATGGGGGCATTCAAGTCATTTAACCAAGTTTGGTCAATGGTTAAGTTTAACGGAAGTCAACTTATGGTAGGGAAGGTTTGTGTAATTTCTAAAACTCATTGCACTATTATGCATTCTCATGTAATGTAACTTATCTAAATTGTACAGTTTAAAGAAACGTTGAATGGTGGAGATACTTGTCACTTGTATATATATATTCCTTTATAATGCAGGAAATTTATCTTTCTCAGGGCAAGAGGACGTGTGAAATTTCCAGGAAAAAGAAGAAATTTTCAACGTATAATATACGTCTCTAAATTGTATTCAATGGACCTTTCTTTGAAGATTAGTCAAAAGTCTTCTAACGAAACTAACACCACCATGATGGAACATGGGAGTGGTTGAGAGAAACTAAGTTGTTGGGTATGATTCCGTGAGGTCTGGTTCAAAATTAAGGAAAATAATTAGAATGAAAAGTATGATACATATGTGAATTGAAATTACCAAAGTCTTCCACATTAGTTGTGAAATCATTAATTTCTTTTTCTTTGAAAAGCAACACCATTTTTGGTTAGGGTCTGACGGAACCTGGTGAGATTAGGCTATAATAGGCAAATGTGTGTAGTTTAATGGGCAAAGGTGAATATATATTTACAAGAGTTAGAACTTAGTGGAGCTTTATTTTGAAAGGTGTTAGATAAAATCAATGGCGGATACAGTTTTTGCTGTTAATTATTATTAGTTTTCTTTAAAAGAAATATATATTATTAATTATTATACGTAAATGATGATAAGTTCTTCGATTATTTACTAGCTTATATATATATACACACACAAACTTTTTACTTAAACTAAAAATGTTAAGAATTAGAACTTCTAATAGGCCTCATCTTAGACTTTAAAAATATTTATTTAATGAGATGAGAATATTACAACAGTTGACCCTAATATGGTACTAGCTTTTTCTCTCAAACTGATACAATTTTATAGTCTTTTTAAATTTTTGTATGCCAATTTTGGATTTTAATGTAAATAGTTGAATTAGAGTTGTTTTTTTAAAAAATTGTTATTAGTTTATTACTAAGTCAATTTTCAACTATGCGTGCATTATTTTAATAAATGAAAATTCTCATGCATCGAAAATTCACCATTAAAACAGATAGTATTTAATTTTGAATTATATGATTGTTTATCAATAATAATAATAATAATAATAAATTAGCATCCTACCCCCAAAAAAAAAGAAAAAAAAGTTTATGGTTTCTCCCCGGGTAAAATCCTAGAATTTTGGAGAGAGATCAATAACCTTGTTGATCGGTGTACAAGTTAAGTTTCATGATTTTTTTTTTTTCTTTTGTTGAAAATGGGTGTTAAACCTAGAAAAAATAATATAAAAAAAGCTCGGATGATGATGATTTTGAGAATGGGTGGTGATAGATGTGGACAAAAGAGAAAAGTTCGCCATTTTTTTTTCTCATCTGAAAAATGGGTGATAAATATCGAAAAAAAATAACAACATTATCCTTATTTTTTTTTATTAAATATTTAATTTTTTATTATATATTAGATAATATTTGTTTAATTATTTATTTTAGGTAATAAAATAATACAAATTGGGGCATTCAAGTCATTTAACCCTAAAAGTTTGGTCAATGGTTAAGTTTAACGGAAGTCAACTTATGGTAGGGGAGGTTTGTGTAATTTCTAAAACTCATTGCACTATTATGCATTCTCACGTAAGGTAACTTATCTAAATCGTACAGTTTAAAGAAATGTTGAATGATGGAGATACTTGTCACTTGTATATATATTCCTTTATAATGCAGGAAATTTATCTTTCTCTGGGCAAGAGGACCTGTGAAATTTCCAGGAAGAAGAAGAAAATTTCAACTTATAATATACGTCTCTACATTGTATTCAGTGGACCTAGAGTTCCAATTGTATCTAGCTTTTATTCTTTGAAGATTAGTCAAAAGTCTTCTAACGAAACTAACACCACCATGATGGGACATGGGACTATGGGAGTCGTTGAGAGAAACCAAGTTGTTAGGTATGATTCCGTGAGGTCTGGTTCAAAATTAAGGAAAATAATAAGAAGGAAAAGTAGGATACATATGTGAATTGAAATTATCAAAGTCTTCCAAGTCAGCTGTGAAATCATTAATTTCTTTTTCTTTGAAAGGTAACACCATTTTTGGTTAGGATCTGACGGAACCTGGTGAGATTATGCTATAATAGGCAGAGGTGTGCAGTTTAATGGGCAAAGGTGAATATATATTTACAAGAGTTTGAACCTAGTGGAGCTTCGTTTTGAAAGGTATTAGATAAAATCAATGACGGATGCTGTTCTTGCTGTTGATTATTATTAGTTTTCTTTAAAAGAAATATATATTATTAATTATTATACGTAAATGATGATAAGTTTTGAAGATTCCGTGTAAGTGAGTTTTTAATCCCTTGCTATACTGACTATCCTTTTGTTCAAGAGAGCTGGGCCTCCTGTCCAATGCTCTTTGAGGAATATATCTTCACTTTGAGTGATGCACCAGTCGAGTTTGTTACAAGAAAAGACGCCAGTTACCTATAACTTGATTAGAAGAATTAATATGGCTCTTGAAATCATATGGCCTGAAAACAAATGCTACTAGATTTCTTATGATTCTTTGACATACCGACCTTTCCTTGAAAGGTTATGTGGATCCTTATTAACATAAATGTTGGAGCAGAAATTACATTTATAAATTGTTAAATAACAGTTTGAGATAATGAGCAGCTACAATTTGGATTGTTGTTATGCAAATCACATCTAAATAAGGACTGTTAAAGTTTAGTCTGGCAGCATGTTTTGAACTTAATTGCAAATACTTATTAACCATGACTTTCTATAACATCTGTGAGGCTGCCTTTCTCCAATTCCCTGTTGATGTGTCCTCTGCTATTCAAGAAAAACAGATTTCATTGGAGACTTCTACTCGTGATACATATAAAAGTAAAGGTTTCTTGTGGGTCGTATAAACCATTTACTCTAAGGTCAAGAGATAAAATGAAATTGGACACTACCTTTTTTAGTCATTCGTGGTAGTGGAGAACGGGAGATAATGCCTTCGCGGCCAGTTCCAATATGGTTGGTGGAGGGAGAAAAACTTGTGTGGAATGGTTTCACCACCACGTGGTGAGACCGTCTAATGAAATTAAGCCATATATAAGTCGTTTCCATTAGAAACATATATGATGTCATATATAGCCTAATATCAATTATACATGTAGTCATGAACTATATAGCCTAATTTCAGGTGATAATAGAATTTGCACATGGTAGAGCTTTAAGCCTTTAATGTTGCAACACCTAAAATGACCATGTAAACGAAGCTTCAAAATGCACGATAGATTTTGATGTTGTGCACCCTTACGAGGCCATTGTATAGCTTTATTTAAAGCATACAAAACCACCAAAATCAATATATACGAGGAAAAGTAAATCAGTGCCAAACTAATAATAGTAGCATCCCAAAGATGAATTGGATGGTCACTGGCGGTGGTAGTAGCAAAAACAATGGAGCCAAAGTGGATCTCTGGATCTCAAGAGATCCACTTTGGCTCCATTGTTTTTGAGGCTATGCCGCTATGGTGCCTTATTATTATTATTATTATTATTTTACCTTGCTGTTAACTTCAGAGCCTCGTAGGATTAGTTGAGGTGTGCACAAGCTGGTCAGGACACCCATGAAAAAAGAAAAGAAAAGAGGTTTTTTTTAGGAGGGGAAGACTTTAACCCATAACCTCATTTGGTATAGGTGTGAAGAGTATACCATCGGACCAATCTCTTCTCGTCATTTGATGCCTTATCAAACATATTCTCTTTGTTTATGTCATCTATAATTCTCCTCCAAAATCTTGAATTAATTGTAATATTAAAAAAGAATATATATATATATATATATATATATATATACACCCATAAATATGATAAGTACACCAATATTTTAATAAAAAATTTAATTACAAAAATATTCCAATAGGAATTTACCAATAAGGACAAATTAGTTTAATTAAAAATAAATCAAATATTATGTACACCCATTAATTACACTCATATCTTCAACTATATCACTTTATTAAAATAAAAATAAAAAACTAAACCTTAATTCTATTTTAAGTATCAAAATTTTAGTTTTTGTAAAAGATAAAACAAACTTAAATTATTTCTACTTGAAAACTAAATTTTGGGTGTTCTCTTTGGATTCGAAATAATCAAAGTAAGGTTTGCAAAGTCTCCCTAATCGATGCTGGTATAGCATGATGTTCTCCAATCGAGTTGGGTGATGGACCGCTTTTGCACTCTATCTGGAAAAATATATCCTCAATTAGACAATGTATTTCAAAACCAATGCACATCATCCATGTACTTTCCATGCCTTATGCAAGAAGCTCTGCCACAGTGGAACTATATTTCTCTTTTATTGCCATAACCAACTTCATCAACGGATGAAAAACAAGTGTGGCAAATCGACAATGTTGCTGCAACAATGATATGAGATGTCATTGTATCTAGACTCGTTCCACTAACACAAGAAATCCAATCTTGCACTTCAAATGATTCTAGCCCGCACTTTATCTTCACCACAAATATCGGCTTCCGGGTTTGCATAGTGTGTGGGTGGAGTGCGGTTGGATGACCCGCACTGACTCGCACTTTAACTTCTCTTCAGATATCAACTTTCGGGTTTTGTCAACAGTGCAGGTGAAGTGGGGTTGACTGACTCGCACTGTATTTGCACTTCTGGAGCATCTGATGCCTTTCGTCCTTTTTTCTGTATCTTTTGGTTCCTTTTCGCCCAAAAGTCCCGAATTCTGCTTCTAACACCAGAAATGTACAAATGCCTACAAATACGAATAAAGAGCCCATAATAGACACTAAATGCAAGAGAACGAGACCAAAGATAAGGAAATTAAATAAGGGCCAAAATATACAACACTTTTGGCACGATCAACTTCCTACACTGTCCTTAGCACGCCTGAGATGACTGAAAGGGCCGCCAGGGTCCAGGGTTCTTCTGGTCTGGTTTAAAAGTAGGCTCCAACTGCTCCTACAGTTGGAATTTCAAAAGCAGTTTCTCATCCTCCTCTTCCCTCAACTGTTCTTACCAGGCACCAGCTCAGGGTAGATAAAGAGAAGGATGCATGTACTGTAGCCCCTCCTTCTGATAATTAGCCATCGGGGTCACAGTCGAGGGATAGCGATCAGGACGAAGTATTATCCCAGCTTGCAGCTGCATGCCCTGGTGGTGGTCTACAGGGTATGACTTCTATGTCTGTGGACTTTTTGGCCATAAGGGGGTCTTCCCTTCTTGCTGAGGTATGAGTCTCGATCTTCCTCTTTACTTTGAATAATTTCTAGAAGGGGTACTTACTTTTCTCCTTTTCTTTTGTAGGCTTTAAAATGTGTTCTGGCTATGGGGCAGCATGTGACAGCTCTGAAAGAGGCAAACATTGTTGCTAGGGCGGAACTGGAGGATGCCAAAAAAGACATGGCTCGGTTTGAAAAGAGTATAGCCTACCTGAACAGGTCCTTGATAGAGGCTGAAAGAAGCAGGGAAGATGCCTTGGTGTACTTGGAGCGGCTGAAGCGCGCCCTGGATACCGAGACAGTTAGGTCGCTTCGTCGTCGTGAAGAGAGGGAGGGATTGAAAGGGGAGAAAACCCTGCTTCAGGACGAAAACCGTCTCTAGATGTTTTAATTTCCTTAACTTGAGAAATTCCTTGTGTGCGGGTGTTTTAGATGTTTTAGATGACCATTCAGAATCTTATCCATCTTTAGATGTTAGTTCTAGAGAAATTGGGTGTATTAATAATTTAAGATGGTTTATAAATAAATTGTATTAAAATGAAAACATTCATTTAAATAAGGGTACTATTGACATTAATATGGGTGTTTATAGTAATGTTTTAATTTTAAATTTTAGATATTGATGTATTTATAAATATGGGTGTGCTTATCATATTTATGGTGTCATTATCCGTTTTATGGTGTCATTATCGGTACCTATATACAAAATCAACCTTTTATAAAAGACAAAAATAAAATAAAATGAATATATATATATATATATATATAAATATAAAACTCGCAGTCTCAAGTCTCAACTCAAAACGCAAAAACACTCAACTTTTGGCGCTAACAGCAAAATCTGTGAAACATCAAAAAAACACGCAGTAATGGAAGAGGAGCAACAACAGCAGCAAAATCCAGAAACAGAAGTAGTAGCAGAAGCCACAGAGCAGAGCCAACAAGAGTACACGTGGCCTCTAATTAGATTCGATGTTCCTCCTCACAGAACCTACCATTTCCATAACCAGTTCAAGACCTCTTCTGTCCCCAACAACTTCCTTAAAGGCATCAAATGGTCGCCGGATGGTTCGTGTTTTCTTACAAGTTCCGATGATAACACTCTTCGCGTTTTCACTTTGTAAGTTTTTTTAATCTTTTTTTTATTTTTTTTATTTGTCATCTGAATAACCACTTACTTTCAACTTTTAAGACATAAAATTAACAAATTTGAGTATGAAAATTGAAGTAATAAGCTAGGGTTAACAATGTTGTACTTTCTCTTGGTGTGTATTTACATGGGTTGTTTCATGAATCGTGATTTTGAGATAGTTTATTGTCAATTTTTCAGGCCTGGGAATGGAAGCAACCATGATTTTAATGCTAACGAACAAGGTAAATTTGTTGTTGTTATTAGAAATTTACCTAATTTTAACACAGTAGATGGAAGTGAATAGCATGAAGTTGGAGATTTTGACAATTCGTATACAGTCAAGAGAATGAGAAATTTGACTAAATGATGAGTGATGTTAATGTTGACGTCGATTTGGATTGATACAAGCTCTTTTGTGTATAACATTCAGCTTCGGCTTTCAAGTTTCAATTTTTAATTGTAGTTTGCTTGTGGTTTGATTCTTATCCTGCAGACCTTGTTGTGAGTGAAGGAGAGTCCGTACATGATTTCTGTTGGTACCCGTACATGACTGCTTCAGGTGCTTAATCAATCTTTCTTGATCGAAGGATGTTTTGCACATACATGTGTGTGTGTGTTCTGTATATACATATTGTTAGTTACGGTGAAAATGTTATAAATTTATTGATGCTCTTGTATGAGGTTAATATCTGATGTGAAAGTTTGTTGGCTTTTCAGATCCACTGAGCTGTGTGTTTGCTACTACTGCCCGTGACCATCCAATTCATCTTTGGGATGCTACTACTGGTTTGTTACTGATTTTCTTTTCCTCGTATATATGCCTTTTGGAACTGATTTTGGTGTTTTTGTATGCTATAAATAAAGCAGTGGCCTTGTAATATATACTGAAAGGGTGCACCGCTTCTATCGTTCATTTTGAAGCATGGTAGGTCTCACCCCATATACATAGTGCGTATATTGTGAGCAGCCATTTGCTAAGTCCAAACACTATTGTGATAGATACTGTAGACAGCTGTGTTGCTCAATCTCTAATTTTTGTATTGTAATATACTTGGTGACTGGCATGGATACTGACAGTTGCGCTGCACATACCGGGCTTATGATGCTGTGGAAGAAATCACTGCTGCTATCTCAGTAGCATTCAATCCTGCTGGGACTAAGAAAGTGGAAAATTCTTTTGAAAATTCCATAACAGGCTTGATGTTTCTCTTAAGCTTTTGTAAATCATAGATATTTTGGGGTTTGAATGGAAACTCTGTCTCTAGTATTTAAGATAATACCTATTTCTTAGGTCATTATAATCCTTTCTCTACTTCTTCGATTTCAGTTCTCTTTCATATTCTTCATTTTAAGTTCTCATTCTTATATTATTTACCTGATTTCTTGCTTTATTTGTAGGATATTTGCTGGGTACAACAAATCTGTTAGGATATTTGATATACACTGGCCTGGTAGGGACTTCAAACAGTATTCAACCCTTCAAGGAAATAAAGAAGGTCAAACAGGTATTATCCTTGGTTTATCTACCTAAACTAGGTTATCGAATGATTTATAATGATGAAATATATTGGCCTTACCTTGTTATTATGTACAGGTATCATCTCTGCACTTGCTTTCAGTCCAACCCATACTGGAATGCTAGCTACAGGTTCCTACAGCCAGACTTCAGCAATCTACAATGAAGACAATATGGAGCTCTTATACATTTTACATGGGCAAGAAGGTGGGATTACACATGTAAGTAAGCATTCATCTACATGCCCTTGATTCTGATTATGGTATAACAAATAACGGAAACTTCTTTTCCTTTTAGGTTCAATTCGCAAAAGATGGAAACTATCTTTATACCGGAGGTCGGAAGGTATTTTTCAATTCTATGTTCATAAAGGTTGTGGACAATCAATAAAATTGACACTGATCTTCCTTGTAATCATCCCACTTCTGGTTAATGAGACCAGCCCATACATTCTTGGCAATCATTCTACCTTCACCCTGTGATTGCCATTGATCTTCACTGCCCTATAATTTTACTGCTTTGGTGCCTTATATTTATTAGGAAGCAGTAATGCTGCTCTCTCTCTATCTGCATTTTCTTTGGGGAGCTTTTGGATAACTTAACTATGAACACATAAATCTTGCACTTTAGTTATGTCACAATATCAATTATACATGTACATTATTCTATAAATGTTAATTGACAATATTCTATATTTAAATTTTTTGAAGGATCCCTACATACTATGCTGGGATGTGCGAAAAGCTGTTGAAGTTGTTTACAAGTAAGTATTTCTAACTTAATGGGAAATTGTATCAGAAGGAAAAAAAAAGAAAAAAGAAAATATGAGACGCACAAACAACTAAAGCGCTGTCACAACTTAGGAAATTTAGAAAATTGATGTGAAATAATCAATATATAAAAAACCATTGCCGAATTTTCTAAGAACTGTGGCAAATAAGGCATCCTATATCAAAACATACTTCACTTTTACCATCAGGAATTTAAGTAATCATACATACTCCTATAGTCCTATGTCTCTTCTTTCATATGCAAATGACAACCTAATCCCCCAGGAAGGAGAAAAACACGTGAGACAATTATCAACAATTGTATATGGTTTTCTTAGTGGCTCCAGCCTCCCACCCAAAGAGAAAATCTACGGTTGATTGAAGCAACACATAAATCTTTATATAAATTGTGAAAACAGGAACCTATGATAATGAAACTCAATGATAAGTGGCTCTGTTAAGCTATGCTTTGATTTTGTGAGATCCGAAACATAACAATGTTCAGAAACAAACTTGGATAGATAAAGGAGTTGATGAAAGTATGTCAATATCGTTTTATGTCCTTGGTTCTTGCCATATTTATAGGGTAATGCTTTCCATGCAATTTTGATATCGATAAAAGAGTATTATAACATTGCCTATCCACTCCAAGTAGGGATGGCCAATGGGGAAATGGGGGCGGATGTAGGTCCCCCCATCCCCATCCCCATCCCCATTTGCCAAGCCCGCCGGCGCGCCCCCCCCCCCCAACCCAACATTTCCCCATTTGGGGAAAATGGGGATGGGGTAGTTTTGGGAGGTGGTCCCCCCACCCCCATCCCCATTTCCCTGTTTTCCCCATTTTCCCCCATTTTTCCCCGTTTCCTCATTCCCCCATTTTCCCTATATCGGTAAAAATTACATAGTAAAAAAACGCACAATCCATTAAATTTAAATGCAAAATAACATTCAATACAAAAATTACATAATAAAGATGTATATATAGTTAGTAAGAATAAAAATATTGAAAAAATAAAAATAAAAATATATTAATATATTATATATAATATTTGGGGGAAATGGGGATGGGGGCACCTACCCCCATCCCCGTCCCCATTTCCATTGCCCCCATCCCCATTTCCCCATTTCCATGAATTTGTGGGGGAAATGGGGACCCCTCCCCATTTTAATTTGGGGATGATTTTCACACACATTTCCCCATTTTCCCCCAAATGGGGATGGGGGAGCGGGGATTTGGGGCCCCGGGGGAAAATGGACATCCCTAACTCAAAGTGTAAAATTTTTCTATATTTTAGTTTAAAGTTTGCATAAGTAGCTTATAGGTGATGACATCAAAGTGTGTTTATTTTGTTGATTATATCCTGTAATAGGTTATACAGATCCTCAGAATACACAAACCAGCGAATATTGTTTGATATTGAACCCTGTGGCCGACATCTTGGAACAGGTGGTCAGGTATCAATTCTTGCTTTTATCATTTTTTTCTATGGTGGATTAAGATTCTAGACTTTATCGGCATTTCAGGCTGCAGTAGATTTCCAATAATTAATTAATTATTTGCTCGTTTTTTCAATTTCTGATTTCAGGATGGTTTGGTTCATATATATGATTTACAAACTGGGCAGTGGATATCAGGATTTCGTGCTGCAGCAGGTATTGATATTTCATATCATTCAAGGATGTGTTATTTCGTTTTTGCATGTATATTTAGATTTATCTATTCCTAACCAATTTTCTTCCATTCTTCACACCATGCAGACACCGTTAATGGTTTCTCTTTTCATCCCTATTTGCCAATGGCTGCCTCTTCATCAGGACATCGAAGATTTGAAGCTCCTGATGATGGCAACGGGGATTTACATTTGACTGGTAAATTCTTAGTGCTGCAAGTATTCCCTTGATTTTAAGATGCCCTTTAGCATTTGCTTTCTTTCCTTATGCCAATCTGGTTTACTGTGCTTTACTTATGCTATTACTTTCTTTTTTGTTTCACGTTTGCACTGTTGTTACAACAATTTGGGTTTTCTGGTCTCTGCTTGCCACGTGAGGATGTTCTATTAGTTCCTCCAGTCCAAAAGGTGAATGAAAGTACATAGGCTTTTCTGAGTCTTCAATCTGTAATGGATTACACCAATTAGTCAAATTGATTAAAGCGTCAATAAATCAAACTCTCTGATCTCTGTAAGGAACTTTAGTTGAATTGGTAGATGAAATTGAACCAAGAATTCTAATAATTAATACCTCTCTCTCTCAACAAGATCCAGTTAGTGCTTTAGTTTTTATTTGATAATACATGTAATTATTCCTTCGTAGTGCTCTTTCTCAGCAAGATCTGAGTGGTGCCTTAGGTTTCATTTGGTATTCATCTATAGCCCGTAACATAATTCAGAAGAAATTATGGAATAGCAAACTGTGTTTACTTGTACTTCCAATTAATATAATTGATGAAAGTATGAACCATTCTTGATTTTTCTTCATCTTGCTTTATTTAGTCTTGTATGATCTATGGCAAGTTCATAATTAGGCGATTACAGAACATGTTTGGAAAACTGCTGCAACATTCTTAGCTGTATTATCTTGTTACTGAATCACAGAACTTCAGTCCTGAACAAGAACCTGAGATTTAAGAAACATTCATGCCCTCTTACTTTTGTTGTATATTTTTGCATTTGTATATTATCCTTAAATAGTTTTGTTCTACTTTACGTAGGTGATGAAAACTGCACTTCTGTGTGGAGTTTCTCGTATGCTTCAATGGATAACGACGACGATGGTGTCAATGCTAGCGATTCTAATAGTCAACCTGAACATGAAAACCTCCACCAGGATCCTTGAGTCAATCACCAAATTTTGCAACTAAATTGATACTCTTTGTATGATCTTTCGTTACAATTGATTGAGGCAGGTATCTATTCTCCTATTTATTGTACATTGTCTGCTTCGATACAAAGCCATTGAGCAAAATTTTGTAAATCCAAATTTCTAGGATGAACTCAAACATATTGCTCATTTGGAGGCTTGAACTTGTAGGTTATAATTCCTTTGAAACCAAACACGACCAACAAATAACAAGAAGCTCTTCCTGTTCAAACGAATAAAGCCCCACTCTTCCCGCAAGTGTCTCAATAAGAAACACCAAATCAGGGGCATGGGAATGCTAAGCTTGGAATGTTCGGTTGTTCCCCACCTCCCGAAAGTTTCATACCAAGAGATTCTTAGTTGATCTCTGGATTGATTAGAAGATCCTTTCAATTGGTTAGAATCCGTTACTTGAATGAAACTAGATCTTGTGGAATCATATTTAATATTTGACGATACATTCCGTACCTTGCTAAAAAACCTTGTTTACTAACCACACAGTGTTTAAGCAAATCCAATTCTCTCTTGATATCTTCCTCAGGCAGGCCTGGAAACTAGGATCCGCCGATAAATCAATAGATTCATCGCTGTGCAACAAGCTGTTCTTCTTCACCAATCCCCCATTCTCACCTTTTTAACTACCTGACTGAGACTCTGAACAAAGGATTCTAGAGCCATTGCTACACCATTACAAGCTCATATTAAGTGCTATATGCTTTGTTGTTCGAATTGGCAACACATTATTGAGGTCACTGATGTGAGGCACATTTAGAGCTCTCTACTAGGATCTTATATATTATATCGAACTTGTTGGATTTTCTTTCTTTCCATGATCAAAATTTTGTATATTTTAGGGATATTATTGATTTAGTCCCTATGTTTTTTTGAATTATCTATTTTTTAATCACTTATTCATTTTTCACAGGATTAGTCCCTATGTTTGTTAAAGCCACTCAATTTCGTCCTTCTATTAGTCAACCATTAGTCAAATTAAACGTACCTAAGGGTATTTTTGTCTTTAAACATTAATATGCCACGTGTCAACACACAAATTAATAGAAATATATATATAATAAAAATTAAATTTAAATTTGGAGATTGGATCTCCACCGTCCATCTTATCCAAACACAAACTAAATTTCTTCAATTTTTCTTTTTAATTTGTTAAAATAGATTACTCTTAATTTTATTAAATTAAGAGTATTTTATTTGTTTTTCTTTTTTCTTTTTCAATTCTTTTTTTTTTCGTTTGTTCTTTTCTCAATTTTATTTATTTATTTATTTTTTTATTTTTTTTTGTGGTTTGATAATCATTATCCATCTCAATTTTTTTAATATAAATTATTTGTAATTATCGAATTTTTAAAGGGTAGAATGGTATTTTTAGACAGTGAAACTGAAGCCATGGGCATATTAGTCATTTAGCATTTTCTATGAGGGTTGACCGTCAAAATTCTAATCAAATGGACCAAATTGAATGGTTTTAGACAACATAGGGATCAATCCCGTGAAAAATGAATAAGTAAAAAACAGATAATTCAAAAAATCATAGGTACTAAATCAATAATATTCCTATATTTTATAAACAAATGGGTGGATTATACACGTTCGATTCGAATCCAAAAGGTACGGCATACTTAATTATCATTCACAAACAATATCTCCAATATAGTCTATTTGAATAAAAATCTATATTTTGAACAAGCATATATGCTGAATGTTGTATCCAATTATTCATGTCACACATCTTTTAACAAATTGATGAAAAGAAATGGATTTTCAACTATTAACAAGGAGATATTTAAAAACACAAAATGCAGTCACATATACAACATTATTTCTATAAGGGATGTTCAATTGTGGGTGTTGTAATGTAGTTAAAGATGAAACATTCAACAGCTACAAGACCACCAAAAAAACTACCAACGCGAACCTCTTTTACTTCCAAAACACCCTCGAACCAATAGCTCTGGACTGATAAATCCCTCATTTCCTGGTCTATATTGAACACTGCATGCCGTACTCCCACTGCAATCAGTAGTTTACAACTAAGTCATGCACCATATTCCAAAAGCAAGCAAAGTTTCTACAATTTCACAATATTGAATGACAAAACCTGTTGTGTCTTCTTTGTATATTGGATCCTGCCAAACCCAACATATCACCAGAAATCTCCACTGTTATAATCTCCGCTACATTAGATAAGCATGAAATTGTTAGAAAAACAAATTCAAAGATCCCAAAACCTTAAAGACAAATAAACTGTACTTATCGGAAAACTTTCCGTAGATGGGTCATGCAGCTAGAGCATCAGTATAATTTGTATCAAAACTGTGTCACAATACGTCTACTCCCCCTCATTTTGGTTTTTAATCAATTTCTTTCTGCATGTAAGCACCGCGATGCATTTCCTCATGATTATCAAATTCAAAAAAAGACATGGAAAATTTGAGCGATTTTCTCTAAAGTTGGTAGTAACAATTAGAACTATTTCATGAATGAAAAAAAAAAAATGTATAATTTTTTAGTTCTGGTAAAAAAATGTACTATTTCAGCGATTTCCTCTAAACGGAAACTACATTTCTCTTTCGTGACTTTCTTGGACAAACATAATTTTCCTTTAAAAACTATAAGCAATATTATTGCTTCTTCGAAGTGAATATAAAAAAATTCTATTTCATAACAACAACAATGTTTATAAAATCATAAACTAACCTTATTGTTAGTTGTAACTTGATTGTGAACAACAAAGAACTAATTTCAAATCCCATCTGTGAAATGTCTTAGCTGAATATGAAATGTCTTAACTTGATTTTGGTGGATATAAACTAAAATTTAAAAATATTTGTTTCATATTGTGTTAAGCAGACATACCTTGAGTGTACCATCTATAAATACGTATGGTACGAGGGCTATCATTGGCCAATATAGACCTTTATCCTTTTCGCAACTTTGTTTCAGCAGAGGACATTCATTGATACTTAATTGCTGAAGTGAGGAAGGCAGGCCCTTCTCTGGAAAGAATTTGAGATTTGGACAACTTTGTAGACGCAGTGTATTCAAGGAACTGAGATCTTGAAAATTGGGAGATAGGCGCTCCAGATCCCGAAAATTATTGATGTACAGTGTAGTTAGAGAGGTAGGAAGCATAGGAAAGGAGATCGTGTCTGGACATCCACCGAAAATTGAGAGTGACTTGAGAGAAGTGAGTCTGTGCAACCCCCATTCAAAGAATACCTTACAGGTGTTGGCACCTCCAACAGAAAGTGATGTAAGGTTGGTGGGAAAACCATCCTCCGGGTCCGGAATCATGGAATCTAACAAGGGAATAGACACCCGCAATTGCTCACAGCTATAAATAGATAGGCATTCTAACAAGGGAAGATGTTCTGGCAAATTTCCTGACAATTTAGGACAGCGAACTATAGAAAGTCGTCGCAAGCGAGGGAACCCAACATTATCTTTACCAAACCCAAGATGATTCCAGTCTTTCCATTCTTGCATATCCACGATACGTAGAAACTCTAGTGACTGAAAAGGTGTTGAGCAACCATTTCCATAAAACTCTGGACTAATGCTCTTTATTCCAGCCAGTCCTTTGACATATAGGTCCTTGAGCAAGGGCAATTGCCCGATTGGTGGCAAGGAAGTACAGTTTTTGCAATCTTCAAATCTTAAAAGCACTAATTTCGAAAGTGAGGTATCTGCTAACCATGATGGAAATTTTGTACCACCATAGCTCTTGATGGTGAGCTTTTCAAGCTTGTTATAAGGTTGTAGCATGTCAAGCACTTGAGTCTCAATTCCAATATCCCTTGAATCACTAAAACTGCTAGTCCATTCCAGCTCTAACTCTCGAAGCTTCTCCTTCCCAATAATGTCCGCCTCCTTGGCATCCCCAATATCATTCACATTCTCCAACCCTGAAATACAAAACTCGTCTTGAAGGTGTGTCAGCTTCTTCAACTCCTTTAACCCAAAGCCAACATCTTTACCCACCAAATAAAACGGAAATGTTCGAAGACGGATTAATCGACCAATTCCTGAAGGCATTCTTTCCATTGAAGATGGCTTAGAATAATATAGATGGCGTAGATTGATTACGTTCCCCATGTCTGAACACAAATTCACTCCTGGAAGATAATCTCTTGTTTCTAATTTGAGGATTTCTAAATTGTAGAGTGTGTTGATTGAATCCGGCAATTTTATAATTGCAGTGTTGGACAGGTCAAGATAACGTAGATGCTTCAAATAACTAATTGTGTTTGGTAGGTCTTCAATGTGATATCCCTTCAAAGATAACACCCTCAAGCGTTGTAGTCTAGGCAACAAATCACAAGGACTTGAAGCGATTTTGAGCATCAAGAAGGTGCGTATACTTTTGATGACTTCATCAGAGGCCTCCAACTTCTTGATGCATTCACATATAGATCCAACATTTACAAAAGATAAATGATGAAGATTTTTGGAAATTTTCAATTTCTTCTCATCTTTTGACACATTCTCAACCTTTAAACAAAAATCTTCTGCAGCCCATTGAGCAAGATCATGGATAAGGTCATGCATCACAAATCCTGGAAAATAGATACTCCTACTTCGTTGGAAAAATGAAATTGAGTATAAATTTTCAAAAAACTCATCTCCTATATCTTCGGCTTGCTTTTCATCTCTATCCATTTGTAAGAAACCTTCAGCCATCCATAAGAGAATTATTTCTTTCTTTTCAAATTTATAGCCCTTTGGGAATATTGAGCAGTATGCAAAACACCTTTGTAATGGAGGAGAAAGATAATTGTAACTTACTCTAAGAGCGGGTAAAATACCACTCTTCTCTGCTGATAAATTCCATATTCTGCTATCTAACAAATCTTCCCAATCCTTGTTGCGTAAAGTGTTGCAAAATTTACGGCGTAAGTGCCCACCGAGTGTTTTTGCCGCCAAAGGCAAGCCTTTGCATCGATCTACAATCTTCTCACCGATTTCCTTCAAGTCTGGATGCTCGTTGAAATCCGTTCTTCCCAAAGCGTGAAAAGTAAACAGAGACAAACAATTATCATTTGACAATTGTTCCAATCGATAAATTGAAAGATTGTTTGCCTCTGCCATTGATGCCACACTCTCCTTGCGAGTTGTGATGATAATCTTACTTCCAGAAGAGCCGGCTTGAAATGGAAGGCAAAGCGTTGTCCAGTCTTGATAATTCTCATGCCAAACATCATCCAAAACAATCAAAAATTTCTTTCCAGCAAGTTGCTTCTTCAATTCGACTTGAAGCAGATTTAGATTATTACCATCACCAGTCCCAGGAGCAATGGACTGTAGGACTATTTTTGTTACCCGAGCAATGTCAAAATCTTCTGAAACATAAGCCCAAGCTTTAAAATTAAAATAAGTGTCCACATCTTTATCATTGTAGACAAGCTGAGCAAGAGTTGTCTTCCCCAGTCCTCCCATCCCGATTATAGAAATAACAGGGACTCCAAAACTAGTACTAGTGCCTTCATCCTTGAATAACATATCAAGTATTGCTTTCTTATCATTTTCCCTACCACAAATGTAAGGATCATGAAGAGAGGTACTTTCAGGTGAGCTTTGATATTTACCTTTGGAAGACTTCTCTCCGGGGATCTCTTTCAATTCCAGGAAATTTTTTTGTTCTACAATCTCTTCTAATCTGTCAGTAATCTCCCTTATTTGGGACGCCATCTTGAAATTGAACTTAATAGATTGTGGACTCGAAGGAATGAGCTTTCGTACCTTACTTGTGCTGGCTTGAGATTGATGCAACAACTCCTTCTTCAAAGCTTCAGTTGCAAACTCGTCCAGTATGTCTTCCACGTCGTAAGCCAAGTTCTTAAGATCAGTGAGCCAGTCCTTTACTAACTGGCTCTCCAATTGCTTCTCCGCTGCATCATTAAGAACTGCTTTAATCTTCCACAATTTTTTCTCCCACTTCTTCAGATCAGCATGGATGTTCTCTCGGCGTGCAAACTGAAGTAGTTTGGTTGAAGTCAACTTCATGAACAGAACATCAATGGCAGCAGTAGCAATGGCCTCTCCTATGAAAGACATGGTTTCTTTGTTTCTAGGAACAAATACGTAGTAAATTAGTAATGGCCGGTTGATTCACAGGAATGGTTTGGTGTTTGGAGGGTGACAAAGGAGGAGAAAGAAAACACAATCACAAATCACAACAAAAGGAAAAGAAGCACTCCATTATTGTTTGCTCTGTGGAGTTTTTTTTTTTTTTTTTTTTTTTTTTTTTTTTTTTTGGACTGTCGAGTCGTGAATAATTTCTTGGCTTTTTGAAAAGTAAAATTGCAAAGGTGCTTTTATTATTATGCTTTCTTTGCTTTTTTCAAAAGTGCAAGCAAATATCTTTCTTTAATTCACTCTTGTATGTATTTTCTTCTTTTTATAATGGGAAAATCGTATTTTAGTCCCTATAGTTTGCCTTAATCTGGGTTTAGTCCACGGTTTTTTGGTATTGTAACTTTCAGTTCATCTGTATTCTGACAATATGAATTCCAGTCCCTACCATCCAATTCTGTTAGGGTTCCGTCAAGTCAACGAGGGTCAACGAGGGTAAATAGGTAAATTCATCAGTGGGGCAGGAAGGGTAATTAGGACAGAAGGATATAAAGGTAATTTGATATATACAATTAATAATATAATAAATAATAAATAAAATAAAAATAATTTAAAAAATAATTTAAAAAACAAATAAATATTATTATTAAATCAAATAATAATTATTTTTATCAAAAAATTAAATAATTAATAAAATAAGTAATGTTATAATAATTAATAAAATATTAATATTAAAAATAATAATTAAAAAAAAAACTAAATTGGACGGTAAATCAATTAAAACAATTAAAACAAATTATATATATTAACAAAACTAATATAAAATAAAAGAAAAAACAAAACATCTCCCACGTCATCATCATCGACCTAAATCATCAACTCAAACCCCACATCTTCTTCTCCATTCTTCTCCATCAAACCCCATCATCAACTCAAACCTCATATCTTCTTCTTCATTCATCTCTATCAAACCCTAGCCGCCGCCGCCACCACCACCACCGACGAGATCCCGGCCGCCGTATCTTCTCTTTCTTTCTTGTCATCAAACCCTAAACCGAACCGATCTCTTTCTCTCTTTTCTTCTTCTTTTTCTTCTTTGTCGATTGGGTTTGGGTGTGGGTGATTTATGGGTTCGATTGGATTTGGGTGTGGGTGGTTTGGGTTTGATCAGGGCTCGGTTTGTGTTTGTGGTCACCGAATTGTTTGTTTGTATACAATTTTTGGGTTTCATTTTCTTCGTCACAACTTCTCGATTTGATTTTGATTTCTGGGTTTCATTTTCCACATCAACTACCTGGGTGTTTTATGGGTTTGATTGGATTTGGGTGTGGTTGTGGATGGTTTGGGTTCGATTGGGGCTCAGTTTGTGTTTGTGGTTGTTGAAATTGATTTACTGTGTTTAGGGGGCTTGAAATCGGTTTGGTTCACCGAATTGTTTGTTTGTATACAATTTCTGGGTTTCATTTTCTTCGTCTTAGCTTCTCGATTTGATTTTGATTTCCGGGTTTCATTTTCCACATCAACTACCTCCCAATTTCACTTCGTCTCATCTCTTCGATTTGATTTTGATTTGATTTGATTTGATTTTACAAGTTCATGTTTTGATATATATTGTTGGTTTTTTGTGTCTTCCAAGTGTTGTTGGTGGAACTGCATCTGGGAAAACAATTGTTTGCAATATGAAGACGATGACATTATCAAATTTCTTCTTGTAATTGTGTTATTATTGAATAAAATTGCGTTTTTTGTTGAGCATGAATTTATTAATGTGATGCACTAATTGTATCAGATCATAAATTAAAGAATTTTTTTTTATGATCTGATCTTCTGATGATTGTGTTGTATACTGGTGAGAGATGAAGTTTTTTTTTTTTTGTTTTATTTTATATTTATTTGTTTTTTTAAAATCTATTATATATATATATATATATATATATATATATATATATATTATTATTATTAAATCTGTTTTTAATTTTTAGTGAAGGGTAAAACGGTCTTTCAAAGGGTATTAGAAAGTCAGAGGGGCATTACAGTCTTTTAGTCCGATTGATATGGCAGAATCTGTCTTTTGATAGATTTTGTCACAGAAGGACTAAAAGTTACAAAAAAAAATAACCGTGGACTAAACCCAGAATAAGGTAAACTACAGGGACTAAAATGCAATTCCCCCTTTTATAATTGCACATACTAAAATAGATTTATAATTTTGATTTGGTACACCTAAAAAAATTGGATAAAACTGGTGTTCTAATAAACGTTAGGCACCAGTTGGACGACAGCCCAGCGCCTAACACCTAGGCGGTCGGAAATTTATTTTATTTTATAATTATTTTTCCTACGTACAAAACCAATATTCAATCTCTTCAATAAAAAAAAAAATATTCAATATTCAATCTCTTCAAAAAAAAATTAAATATTCAAATTTTAAACGGTATAGAAAAACGACTTTGACTCTGCATAAAAGATTGATCGGTAAAATTGGCTAACAAATTGGCCAAATCGCCCTTTTTTTTACTCGACGCTCAATACAGACGATTTTGTCCTAATTGGGACTGCCGACGGCCGCCTAGGCACGTATTTTTGAACGCTAGATAAAACTGTTGTGCATATATTGTAATGTTCACATTTTTTTTTTTTTTGAAGAATTAATGTTCACATTACTCATACAACATAACCAATCAATCATATTTACTTTCTTATCATAAGGTGTGAAGTAAATAAAATGTACAGTAACTCATGAATTGTTATAATCATATCTCTTAAAATACTTGAATAAAATTGTTTAGTATATATACGTCATACAAAATAGTGCTACAGATTTAACTTAAATCAACTTGTTTTGTGTATCACGATTCACACGTTAACCAAATGAAATTATCCCCTCACAGTATGGGATAATAATCGAGGGATGCCAAGTTATCAAATATATCATATCATTTAATAAAATTTTTTACATATATTTTATGGTCAGGTGAGTGCATTGTACCAGTCTTGACCTTTACTGTGCGTTAGAATGTGAGAGAATAGACGCGTTAATTGAGAAGATGATGGATGTTGTGAGTGATGAATGTGATGAGAATAGACGCGTTAATTGAGAAAAAAAAGTCAAATGGTAGTGGTGCGGTCACCAATAAAAAAAATTAAAAGTTAAAAAAAATAAAAATAGGAAAGTAGATAAGAAAGTACTGGACGGAAGAGAAATAAAATAAAAAGTTTGTCTGTCTTGGTGTCAACTAGTTGGCACCTTTGCGGTCTAGGCGTCACGATTGACGCCAATCACCTAATACAATCCTGATAAAAAATTAAAAAAAAATCAAAAAATTACGCGTTTGCTATCGTTTTTAAGATAGTGTTTTTGAAAACTATTTTTAAAAATGGAAATCATGTTTTAAAAATGATATTTTTAAAAATGTAATGTGTTTGGTAATGTTTTTTAAAAGTAGTTTTTTTAAAACGGAAAACGATGTAAAAGTGTTTGGTTGTTGTTTTTAAAATGAGTGAAATAGTTGTTTGGAGGGAAAAGTTAAAGTTTATTTTGAAAACCTGTTTTGAAAACAATAGAAAACAATAAAAAGTTGTTTTTAACTTTTTAGTTATAACTTTTAAAAAGTTGTTTTTTGTTTTTAAAAACAGTTTTGTAAAATGCTTAATCAAACAACATTGTAGTTGTTTTTTATTTTTAAAAACAAAAAACAGTTTTTAAAAATGGATCCAAACACCACCTTAATTTATAAAAGTATTTAGATAAATTTATCTTTCTATGGACATGTGTCATCATTTAAGAGAGAGTAGTTAGTAATACTCACCCCATAAACGGTGAGAAAAATGGATTTTAATTTATACAAATTAAATTTATATACTTTTTAGAGCATTTCTGCGCTAAACCCAACATCAAACTCCTGTTCCAAGACAAAATAAGCAGTCCATTATTGACTAATGTGGCCTGTGTTAGCATTCACATACTGTATGCTAAGTATTGAAAATGACCAATGACTTGATGAGCCTTCCTCGAAATTCCTGGAGTCATAAAGTGAAAGCTTTCTTTGCTTTTTTAAAAGTACAAGGAAATAATTGAAATTGCTTTTGATAAAACTACAATGTAGTGTCTAATGCCTCTTGCCTTGGTGGTTGGAGTCTCCCAAGGTTCAAGCTTCGATATATACATGTTTGCTCCACATTTGGTCATTAAATCTTAAAGTGTGGGGAGCTCTCTCCATATTTAGTGGGAACAGCCCTCTCTCTAGGTGTGAGAGTTGTAGTTTATTTGTATCATCTCCCCAATGGTGGGAGTAGTATTCTAGACCATGCTTATAGAGTTTATTCTCGTCGAGTCCCGTCAACAATTGTAATTGTATTTCAAATTAAAAAAAAAAAAAAAAATCTACAGTGTAGCAATTGTAACTTCAATGTTTCGACCTATAATATAACTAGCCAATCTCCCAATATTCAATCTCTTTAAAAAAAAAAAAACAATATTCAATCTCTTCAAAAAGAAAAAAAAAAAAATTTAAATGGTGTAACTAGTATATAAAAACGATTTTGACTCCACCTAAACGATTAATTGATAAAATTGGTTGATAAATTGGTCAAATCATCACCTTTTTTTTTTTTTACCCAACGCCTACCACAGGCGATTGTGTCATAATTAGGACAGTTGGTGGCCGTCTAGGTGCATATTTTTGAACACCGGATAAAACTGTTGTGCACATATTGTAATGTTCACATTACTCATACAACATAACTAACTAATCATATTTACTTTCTTATCATAAGGCGTGAAGTAAATGAAACGTACAATAGTTCATGAATCGTTATAATCACATCTCTTACGATGCACATGTAAACCAAATGAAATTATCCCATCACAATATGGGATAATAATCGAGGGACGCCAATTTATCAAATATATCATTTCTTTTTTTTTTTATTGGTGTAATGATAAATTTTTTTACATATATTTTATGGTCAGGTGAGTTGAGTGTATTATGTTTGATTTGATGGAAAGGAAAGGAAATAATAGTGAGGAAAGGAAAGGAAAGGAAAGGAAATGAGAGGATAGTGGTTTTAATGATTGTTGTTCGGATGGTTATGGGTGGAAATGAAAGGGGGGTTTTATTTTATTTATGAAAATACTATTCTTTTAACAATATGAATACCAACAATATATAGGGTTATTTTTTAAATTTAAAAAAAAAAAATATTAATAGTGGATTCTTTTCTTTCCCTTTCCTCCCAAGTTTAGATGGAAACTAAAGTGTGTAAAATAGGAAGAAATTACTCCCCCCATTTCCTTTCATTTCCTTTCCTTGCCCTCTCATTTAACCATCCAAACAAAAAATTAGAAATCCCTCCAAATCCTTTCCTTTCTTTTCTCACCAATTCCTTCAAACCAAACATTAGAGGGTTTATTGGACAATTATTTTATAGATGGACTCAACATCGAAGATAAATATAAAAAACCGTTATGAAGGTTGTATGATTAAAAAAAAAAAAAAAGAGAGAGAGAGAATAAAATTTTTAAAATTCTTTTCCTATTCTTCCCAACTACTTGAAGCCTCTTCCACAAACCTTAAAACTTCACTTTCGTAAACGAGATGGAATTTTGTTTTGAATTGCAAATGTTGTTAAATTAAAACTATCGAGACATCGAGTATTAAACTATTAAACGACTTATTTTTTCTTTGTACCATATTTTCTAATTTGTGGTCTACGATGAGTTTCCTGGAAACTAGGGCAGAATTTCATTCCATAGATGAAGGCATTAACGTCAATCAAACGAGTTAAATAGCAATCAATAGCTGTCACAGAAATATCCTTGCACCTTCGTTTCCTTTATAAAATTGGATGACAATCTATCTAAAGTTAATTATTTAGGCCGGAATTTAATTAATTGGGTATCAAAGTTTAACCCTCGACAATGATTTAATGACAAGAAGAAAATACATATGAACTAAGTTTATACTATATATATATATATATATATATACAGTCCCGTTCTAGTCAGTGCACACATATATAATTTCATCAGTGCGTAGCATGTGAGCCACTGATTATGGAGAAGCACTTATAAGTGTATACACACTTGAGTTAAAGCATGTAAATATAAAAGTTCACATGCAACGCACTAATATAAGTTATATCAATGCGCACTGACTAGAAAATTTATATATATATATATAGTGAGTCTATCATAAGGGATCCATTATTTTAATTTCAGTAAGGACCACCATGAAATCACATTGATTTGAATAAATTTTGATCTGAATTTTTTTATGGATGATAAGTTTATCGAAATCTACCTATGAATAAAATTTGAGAATTTTTCAAGTACTAAAACCATTTTTCTTGAATTTCCTATATTTCGCCCATTCTTCTGATGCCTTTATATTTAAAATAATCGGGAAATAACCGAAATTAAAATAAGGGATCCCTTATAAGCACATTTTCTATTATCAGTTCGAACTGACAATAAATATATCAGTACGAAGAATGTGGACCACTAGATTTACATACTTTGACTTAAAGTGTATGCACTTGTCAAAACTTCTCCATAACCTGTGGTCCACATTCTTCGTTGATGTCACCGGAATACGGCAAGTTGATGTCGAGTCGTCGGGGTGTGAGGAGGAAGAGACTAGAGAGAGACAGAGGGAAATTTGGGATCCAGCTGCAAAAGAAGATGATAAGTTTATCGAAATCTACCTATGAATAAAATTTGAGAATTTTTCAAATACTAAAACCATTTTTCCTGAATTTCCTATATTTCGCCCATTCTTCTGATGCCTTTATATTTAAAATAATCGGAAAATAACCGAAATTAAAATAAGGGATCCCTTATAAGAGATTCAATATATATATATATATATATATATATTTATTGGACAGTAGTGTTTTTCATTTTTAAAGCATCTGATTGGGGAAATATCATATAAAGTCAGACTAGGGGAGAAACTAAACTCATCTAACTGACCTCAAAAAGCTAATGACAATTAAAGTTTTTTGTAAATTGGTCAGTGCACACATATACAATTTCATTAGTGCGTAGCATGTGAACCACTGATTATGGAGAAACACTGACAAGTGTATACACACTTGAGTTAAAACATGTAAATCTAAAGGTTCACATGCAACACACTAATGTAAGTTATATCAATACGTACTGACTTGAAAATTTATATATATATATATATATATATATAGTGAGTCTATCATAAGGGATCCTCAAAAAGCTAATGACTATATATATATATATATATATATATATATATATAGTGAGTCTATCATAAGGGATCCTCAAAAAGCTAATGACAATTAAAGTTTTTTGTAAATTGGTCTGTTGGGCTACACCTAAAGCCCAAACTTTAGTTCGGATGGGTCAAGGTAGTTAACAAGTGGATTCAGGTTAGTTCGGATGGGTCCAATTAATCCAGTTGGGGCCAAAACTCAGTGTTAACACCAGAATTTATGTTAACCAGATTTCGAAGAGAAACAAACTCTTGATCGATGAGGACTCTTGAAATGTGGATCTTCTCCTTCTCGTGAATCTTGGCTTGAGGTAGATTCTTTTCTCCCTAGAAAGAAGTGAACCTGAGATGGATTTGGTTATTTGAGAGGTGTTAGACTGAATTGATTATATTTTCATTTGTTTAAATTTCTCCTCTTACACTAGAATATTCCAAATTTTCTTTGTCTCAAGGGTGGGAACCAAATTTGTTTTTGACGTGGTGGTCCCTACATTTTATGGATCTCAATATCCATAAAAAAAAAAATAATAATAAAAATAAAAATCAGATCAAAAATTAAAAATAAAGGGTGCCAATGTTATCATCAATAAAACTAATTAGTATATCCATATTTTATAAAAAAAAAATAATTATGAAAATACAACTAAATAATAAACCTTAATTTTATTTAAAGTATTAAACTTTCTCTTCATCACATGATTATCAATTTTTTTTTTTTTTTTTGTCTTTCTTTTATAATTCAGTTCCACATATTCTCTTTCATAAGACTCCTACATTCGAGATATTTCAAAAAGTAAATTGGACTATCATTAAAAGATGATTGGATTCAAAAAATAATATGATTTTTTTATTATAAATTGGGTGTGTTAACAATTTAAGAGGGTTTATAAATAATATATATTAAATGAATATATTCATTTCAATAAGGATACTATTAACATTATGATGGATGCTTATAGTAATATTTATTTTTAAAATTTTAGATATAGGTGTATTTATAAAAATGAGTATACTGCAATATCCACACCTAAAAATAAAACATGAGGCATAGAAAGATGAAAGAGTGGTCACACTTTAATAAAACATATCACGTGACAAAAATCGATAGATCGGTCACAATTTATCGGTATAATGATGTGATATGCATGTCCCACCCAATTTTTTTTTTTTCAATAAGAAATTGAACTAGAGAGTCATCTTGTCCATCCTTCACATGCCTCTTATAGGAGGGATAAGAGAGACTATTACCTGAAACCTTCATGATTCAACAACAAACAAGTTGAATGCAGTCTTTGGTCTCCAACTTTGTTAGACATCTCCATCCCAAAATAATCTTTCAAACCCAGCTCATTTTTCTGGTAGTTAATCTCCTTCATTTTACACTACACTAACATATGCAGCAACTATGAATGTGCTTCAGTACCATTTGCTGGCTTGAGGATTTTTGCATCCAACTGCTTCCCCCGCAAAGCTGATCCGTACTACATTAAGGTTACATAAAATTATTGCTATTTGAAACACTTAGTGAGTATAGAAGTGAAGCAATTAAAAAGCCAGTACCTGGTTTATCACTTCCACCAGAAAGCAAGCAGCATACATCATACATGATACAACCCTTCGCTCTCAACATTGAATACATACTGATAAAGTTCAATCATGATAGCACCGAGATTTTTTTTAGTTTGCAACCTCTCAAATCTCAAATTTGTGATAACTTTCCTTGCCCCTTCCAGTGTTGGATAATTATTCACGCCAGAGTTAGCAGAGCATACAGCGTAACTCAACCTGGCAAAGCAAATCAAATTAAAGGTTTGCAGCACATCCAAATGTTGAAATATTAAAAAATGGCACCTGGCTATAGCCGATACAATTTCAACGCGGAAGCAGTGTACAACCCTTTGCTTTCAACTTGGATTCCAGACCAAAAAACTTCAATCCCGATAGCACCAAGTCTGCTGTCTTCTTCTTCATATGTTCAATTAATATTTCATCATACACGATTGTACTGGCTTCCCTTAGAAGTTTGCATTCGCTCAAATTTGTGAAAACTTTCCTTGCCTCTTCCAGTGTTCCATACTTGCACATACCAGAGATTATGGCAGAACATATAACTTCATCAGGACGGCAACCTTCTTGCATCATCTCATTTAGCATTTCAATCACCTTTTCCACATCACCTCATCTACAGACATGGAGAATAGTAAGGGTGTACTTGAGTTTTATGGGCCCACTTGCAACATTGCCTAAGCAATCACGAACTAACATCATAGCTGCATCAATCTCTCCAATTTTGCATAGCCCTTTAGCCAGAGAACAATAAGCAGCAACAGAAGGAACATGAGACATCTCGATTATTTTATTATGACATGAACAAGCCTCCTAGATATCCTCATTTTCAACAAAACACTGAATTGCAGTACTATAAGTTGACGAATCAAGTTCCAAATTCAGATCCTTCATTTCACCGTAGAGTGATAATGCCTTTTGCACATCCCCAATCTTGTGGAAAGCTCCCATTAGTATTTTGTATATTGCAACGGTACTAAAACCCATCAACCAAAACTCCGTAAATTGCCCTGTCGATTAAAATTCCCTTCTCTTTCATTTCACTGAACAACTCATACCCTCTCTCCACTTCCCCTCCTTTACACAACCCCATGATCAATGTTACATATGCCATCACATCCGGCTCCACCATATCTTTTCTCATTTCCTCCCACACACGATAACAAGCATCCAAATTCCCCTCCGAAACTAACACCTCAACACATCTGGTTTACATAAATTATCCCTCATTTTCCCTAAAAGCTCAAACATTTCCTCAAATTTTCCCTCTTTACACAATCCCTTGATCAATATCATGTAAGTAATGCTCTCCTCGACCAATTCATGTGCTTTAAAATCATCATAAACCGATAATGCTAAATCTAAATAGTTGGTTTTAACTTTTTTTTTTTTTTTGAACGGAAAATTTTATTCAAGAGCCAAGCAAGGCAAAAACAAACAGATACCAAGCTGAGAGACTAGCAGACCAACAACAGCACTTAAGACAAGAGCAACAACCAAGCAGCAAAGAGCAAAACGACCCAAACAAACAACCCAAAACAGGACAAAAGCAAAAACAACCAGCAGACTACACCAACAAACACACGAACTACAGAGAGCAAAAGCCAGAAAACACATACACACCCCACCCACCATTAAAGCAAAACACCAACGAAGAACAAACCAAGATTCAGGATCTTGTGGCCTTGTAATTGGAAACCAACCATCTCACCAGCTCACGAAACCTATTATCCTTCTTATCATCCCTCATAGCCATCATCTCTCTCAACTCCTTCTTTCTACCGTTGAACTCACAGCCAAGGTCCATACCTTTCTCAAACACCTTTGCTATTTCTTCCTCAAGGTTCCACACAATCTCTTTTCTAGCTACTTGGTCCTGATTTTGAATGATTGCTCCAGCACTAAAGCTTCTTAGAATCATGCTATGGCTCTTCAACATATGACAATCTTTCCTCCCTTTTCTTTTCTTCAAAAAGCTGATAGGAGCCACAGATAGACCCCTACAAGAATTTGAACCAAAAACAGGCTTCACAACATCATCACAAACCAGCTCCTGGTCCATGCACTGTCCAACAAACCTTTACACAAATCTGATGTTGGTCCTTCACAACTCACATTGCCATCCTTAATACCCAAACTAGATTCAGCAGAATAATCATATAGGCTTCCCAACGTTACAGCCTTTAAAACTATCTCCTGGCCTGACAAGGTTTCATCATCTTTCCCCATATTTGAAGTATCACCCCACAAAGATTGAGAATTCAAAATCCCCCTCTCCCTAGGATCTAAAACAAACAACAGCTTTTTGGTCCCTACCTCACATGCCAAGCTGGTAACATCTTCAGAATTAAGCTCAATATGGAAAAGGATGACTTCACTTTTGCTTCTACTATCTACATTTTTCTTTTCTTTGAAAAAAATCTGCCCTCCAGCTTGCTTACTTTGGCCCAAATCTTGTTCAACAATCTGCCTTCTGCTCCCCTCTTCAACCTTGTAAGAAATCTTTTTGATTTTAGCTAAATGCAGAAAAGCACCCTTCTTATTATCACACCTCTGGTCACCTTTTTCCTTAACCGGAAAAATATCCCCATAGACTTTAGAGGCCTCCATCGTCAACCCCAAGAAACCTACCAGCCAAGACCAGTTCACCGGAAACAATTCCTCCTCCACCAACACCGAAAACGCACCTCCTCCTCCCATAATATCAATCTTGCTTGGAACTTTATGACCAAAAGGGATTGACACCAGAATCCTACCTTTGTCTAGTCTTATCCATAGTTCTGTTTCCTCTGCTACTAACAAAGGTTTGCCTATAATCTCCCCAAGTTTGAAGAAGAATGCTTCATTCCAACAGTTCAAGGGAACTCCCAAGACATTAACCCAAGCAAGTCTCGACTTTGCTATGTCTGAGAAATCCCATTTTTCCGTAGTAGTGAAAACATCATCCCAATAAAAACGATTTCGAATAAAACTTGAGCATTCTTGTTCAGTCTCAAACATCCACAACACTTTCATGTCCCCTAAAAGGAAGATGAAAACAAAACTCCTCTGCTAGAAAGCCTACAATTCACGGTAGAGACATTCAAAAACTCCCTCAAAGTACCTACTGCACACCTAGAAATCCACCTTTCATCAACTTGACACTTCTCCAAGACCAACTTACTCGTCTCTTTCCTAGCATCCTCTCTTCCTCTCTTCTACTCACTTCCTCTTTCTTATCACCTTTGAGGCTTTGACCACATCTGCAAAAGATCGGCCCGGAAGTTGCCTCTCCCGGACGTTGAGTCCCCTTTCTTCACCCAGCTCTTCCTTGACGTGAACAGACCTTCTGGAACTCCAGTTGTACTTAGCAATTTTCGAGCTGATCTTCCACCCATCCATGACCATCCCATCCGTCCTTCCACCACTCTTGATGCTTCTTCCATTGAAGCAAAACGAACAAACGCAAAACACTTCCTTCTCGAGCTGTTTTTGGATGATAGAAACACATCCCTCACCCACCCAAATGGTTTGAAGAATCCCCATAAAGTCCTTAAATCCGTTGTAGGATTAATGTTGTCCACAAAGATTGAGAACAACCCTTCCCTCCCTAAAATCTCTCATGACTTTATTTTTACAAACAACTGTCGTTCAGGCATTTCGTCGAACAATATACGTGCGTTCGAAACATGGGCGCAGTTCGCGTACCAGTATATCAACAACGACGTGGCTAAAACTTAGTATCAAAATAATGAAGATGTGTGATCCAAGTCAGAATGGGCACGTGGGCACGAGTCCGAATTTCTTCGTTTTTCGATACACATAGTTAACTTTAATGCTAACGAACAAGGTAAATTTGTAGTTAGATTTAGACAATTCGTATACAGTCAGGAGAATGAGAAATTTTGACTAAATGATGAGTGATGTTAATGTTGAGGTCGTTTTGGATTGATACAAGCTCTTTTGTGTGTCTAACATTGCTTTCAAGTTTCAATTTTTAATTGTAGTTTGCTTGTGGTTTGATTCTTATCCTGCAGATTCTTATGCTGCAGACCTTGTTGTGAGTGAAGGAGAGTCCGTACATGATTTCTGTTGGTACCCGTACATGTCTGCTTCAGTCCAACCCATACTGGAATGGGTTCCTACAGCCAGACTTCAGCAATCTACAACGAAGACAATAGGGAGCTCTTATACATTTTACATGGGCAAGATGGTGGGATTACACATGTAAGTAAGCATTCATCTACATGCCCTTGATTCTGATTATGGTATAACAAATAACGGAAACTTCTTTTCCTTTCAAGTTCAATTCTCAAAAGATGGAAACTATCTTTATACTGGAGGTCGGAAGGTATTATCAATATTCTATGTTCATAAAGGTTGTGGACAATCAATAAAATTGACATTGATCTTCCTTGTAATCATCCCACTTCTGGTTAATGAGACCATCCCCTACATTCTTGGCAATCATTCTACCTTCACCCTGTGATTGCCATTGATCTTCACTGCTCTATAATTTTACTGCTTTGGTGCCTTATATTTATTAGGAAGCAGCAATGCTGCTCTCTCTCTATCTGCATTTTCTTTTGGGAGCTTTTGTAAATCCAAATTTCTAGGATGAACTCAAACATATTGCTCATTTGGAGGCTAGAACTTGTAGATTATATTGCTCATAACGGCTTTCTCATTAGGAAAAATTATAGTCCTTTATGGTTTCTCATCTTAACCTAAACAATATATTTTATATATTATAACGAACTTGTTGGATTTTCTTTCTTTCAATGATCAAAATTTTCTATATATTTTATAAACAAGTGGGTGGATTATACACGTTCGATTGGAATCCAAAAGATACGGCATACTTATTTTTCATGTCACACGTCTTTTAACAAATTGATGAAAAGAAATGGATTTTCAACTATTAACAAGGAGAGATTTAAAACACAAAATGCAGTCAACATCCCAATCACATGTACAATATTATTTCTGTAATGTAGTTTAAAGATGAAACATTCAACAGCTACAAGACCACCAAAAAAACTACTTTGCCTGAACCTGAGGAACACCAACTCGAACCTCTTTTACTTCCAAAACACCATCGAACCAATAGCTCTGGACTGATAAATCCCTCATTTCCTGGTCTAGCTTGAGCACCTCTCTCACTTTGTCAGTAGACCTGTCCGAGAATTTCTGCTGAAAACTTTCCTGCAAGTTGGTCCTTCTCAAGCAAAAGTAACCATCTGAAATCCAGAGATATATTAAGGAAGAAGCCAACTTAAACATGCTTGGCAAGTCAAATAGAGCATCTGTTATAGCTTGCTAATTTGATCAACTACAAGTTGTTCCAGAGCTATCATTCCATCATGACAACTCGACTTGATAATGATGGAAAAATGGTATCAAAGGCAAGAAAATAAAGGATAACTGAAACAATATTTTATGAATGTGAAACTGACCGTTGTAATTAGCAACACCTATATCACATCCACCAATTATGTCGCCACTCCATGCCGTACTCCCACTGCAAACAGTAGTTTACAACTATATAAGTCATGCACCATATTCCTAAAGCAAGCAAAGTTTCTACAATTTCACAATATTGAATAACAAAACCTGTTGTGTCTTCTTTGTATATTGGTGTAAGCAATTATACATCTTAAAGTAAATACATGTAAACTATTATACATTTTAACTTAATGTTAAATGAAAGATTTAGAATCACATATTGTTTCACATATAAAATAATCACGTTAATTTTGTAAGACAATAATTTACGTACCTTGATCCATGGAAGAAGATATTTTGACAACAATTGTTTCTCTCCTCCTTAACCTTTATACTTTAACCTTTTACGTGTTCTTTCGTATATTAGAATTAATAGAAATTCTGATTTACATAAAGGTCGGAAGAGGATAAGTGTTTTCTCAAATTTAGTTTAACGCAACAATTAATTCCCATAAAATTAATGTTACGTTGAGATAAAATTAATGTTACATTGAGAAACAGTTTCTCAAACCAATACATCAGCATGTGCATAATTTGGATAATTAATCATTTATTAATTCAAGACTTCGTTAATTTAAGAATTAATTTGATAAATTATTTATCCCACATTAACTTAACATTAAAACCATTAACTATTAGGACCATAAATCCTACAATTGGATCCTGCCAAACCCAACATATCACTAGAAATCTCCACTGTTATAAGCACACCTATGCTTAGAATAAAAAAATCTATTTCATAACAACAACAATGTTTATAAAATCATAAACTAACCTTATTGTTAGTAGTAACTTGATTGTGAACAACAAAGAACTAATTTCAAATCCCAGATGTGAAATGTATTAGCTGAATATGAAATGTCTTAACTTGATTGTGAACAACAAAGAACTAATTTCAAATCCCATATGTGAAATGTCTTAGCTGAATATGAAATGTCTCAACTTGATTTTGGTGGATATAAACTAAAATTTAAAAATATTTGTTTCATATTGTGTTAAGCAAACATACCTTGGGTAAACCATCTATATGTACTTCAGGTACGAGAGCTATCATTGGCCAATATAGTCCTTTATCCTTTTCGCAACTTTGTTTCAGCAGAGGACATTCATCGATCCATAATTTCTGAAGTGAGGAAGGCAGGCCCTTCTCTGGAAAGAATTTGAGATTTGGACAACTTCGTAGCTCCAGTACTTCCAAGGAACTGAGATCTTGAAAATTGGGAGATAGGCGCTCCAGATTCCGAAAATCAAAGATGCGCAGTCTAGTTAGAGAGGTAGGAAGCATAGGAATGGAGATCATGTCTGGACAGCCATCGTAAATTACGAGAACCTTAAGAGAAGTGAGTCTGTGCAACCCCCATTCAAAGAATGCCTTACAGATGTTGACACCTTCAAAAATAAGTGATGTAAGGTTGGAGGGAAAACCATCCTCAGGGTCCGGAATCATGCAATCTAACAAGGGAATAGACATCCGCAATTGCTCACAGCTATTAATAGATAGGCGTTCTAACAAGGGAAGATGTTCTGGCAAATTTCCTGACAATTTAGGACAGCGATCTATAGAAAGTTCTCGCAAGTGAGGGAACCCAACATTATCTTTACCTAACCCAAGATGATTCCAGTCTTTCCATTCTTGCATATCCTCGATATGTAGAAACTCTAGTGACTGAAAAGGTGTTGAGCAACCATTTCCATAAAACTCTGGACTAATGCTCTTTATTCCAGCCAGTCCTATGAGATATAGGTCCTTGAGCAAGGGCAATTGCCCAATTGGTGGCAAGGAAGTACAGTTTTTGCAATCTTCAAATCTTAAAAACACTAATTTCGGAAGTGAGGTATCTGCTAACCATGACGGAAATTTTGTACCACCATAGCTCATGATGGTGAGCTTTTCAAGCTTTTTATAAGGTTGTAGCATGTCAAGCACTTTAGTCTCAATTCCAATATCCCTTGAATCACTAAAACTGCTAGTCCATTCCAGCTCTAACTCTCGAAGCTTCTCCTTCCCAATAATGTCCGCCTCCTTGGCATCCCCAATATCATTCACATTCTCCAACCCTGAAATACAAAACTTGTCTTGAAGGTGTGTCAGCTTCTTCAACTCCTTTAACCCAAAGCCAACATCTTTACCCACCAAATAAAATGGCAATGTTCGAAGATGGATTAATCGACCAATTCCTGAAGGCATTCTTTCTATTGAAGATGCCTTAGGGATATAGAGATGGCGCAGATTGATTAGGTTCCCCATGTCTGAACACAAATTCACTAGATAAGAACATCCTAATTTGAGGATTTCTAAATTGTAGAGTGTGTTGATTGAATCCGGCAATTTTTCAATTTCAGTGTTGGAAAGGTCAAGATAACGTAGATGCTTCAAATCACTAATTGTGTTTGGTAGGTCTTCAATGTGATATCCCTTCAAAGATAACACCCTCAAGCGTCGTAGTCTAGGCAACAAATTAAGAAAATCACAAGGGCTTCGAAGGAATAGGGGCAGTGCCAATGGCAATGGCAAGAAGGTGCGTATACTTTTGATGACCTCATCAGAGGCCTCCAACTTCTTGATGCATTCACAAATAGATCCAACATTTACAAAAGATAAATGATGGAGATTTTTGGAGATTTTCAATTTCTTCTCATCTTTTGACACATTCTCAACCTTTAAACAAAAATCTTTTGCAGCCCATTGAGCAAGATCATGGATAAGGTCATGCATCACAAATCTTGAAAAATAGATACTCCTAATTTGTTCGAAAAATGAAATTGAGTATAAATTTTCAAAAAACTCATCTCCTATATCTTCGGCTTGCTTTTCATTTCTATCCATTTGTAAGAAACCTTCAGCCATCCATAAGAGAATTATTTCTTTCTTTTCAAATTTATAGCCCTTCGGGAATATTGAGCAGTATGCAAAACACCTTTGTAATTGAGGAGAAAGATGATTGTAACTTACTCTAAGAGCAGGTAAAATACCACTCTCCTCTTCTGATAAATTCCATATTCTGCTGTCTAAAAAATCTTCCCAATCCTTGTTGCGAAATTTACAGTGTAAGTGCCCACCGAGTGTTTTTGCCGCCAAAGGCAAGCCTTTGCATCGATCTACAATCTTCTCACCGATTTCCTTCAAGTCTGGATGCTCGTTGAAATCCGTTTTTCCCAAAGCGTGAAAAGTAAATAGAGACAAACAATTATCATTTGACAGTTGTTTCAATCGATGAATTGAACCATTGTTTGCCTCTGCCATTGATGCAACACTCTCCTTGCGAGTTGTGATGATAATCTTACTTCCAAAAGAGCCGGCTTGAAATGGAAGGCAAAACTTTGTCCAGTCTTGATAATTGTCATGCCAAAAATCATCCAAAACAATCAAAAATTTCTTTCCAGCAAGTTTCTCCTTCAATTGGACTTGAAGCAGATTTAGATTATTACCATCACCAGTCCCAGAAGCAATGGACTGTAGGACTATTTTTGTTACCCGAGCAATGTCAAAATCTTCTGAAATATAAGCCCACGCTTTAAAATTAAAATACGTGTCCACATCTTTATCATTGTAGACAAGCTGAGCAAGAGTTGTCTTGCCCAGTCCTCCCATCCCGAACATAGAAATAACGGGGACTCCAACACTAGTACTAGTGCCTTCATCCTTGAATAACATATCAAGTATTGCTTTCTTATCATTTTCCCTACCACAAATGTAAGGATCATGAAGAGAGGTACTTTCAGGTGAGCTTTGATATTTAACTTTGGAAGACTTCTCTCCGGGGATCTCTTTCAATTCCAGGGAATTTTTTTGTTCTACAATCTCTTCTAATCTGTCAGTAATCTCCTTTATTTGGGACGCCATCTTGACATTGAACTTAACAGATGATGGATTGAAACCAGTACAGCAAGAAGGAATGAGCTTCTGTACCTTACTTGTGCTGGCATGAGGTTCATCCAACAACTCCCTCTTCATGGCTTCAGTTGCAAACTCGTCCAGTATGTCCTCCACGGTGTAAGCCAAGTTCTTAAGCTCGCTAAGCCACTTCTTTACTTTCGGTTTCTCCAATTGCTTCTCCTCTGCATCATCAAGAACTGCTTTAATGTTCTCCAATCTTTTCTCCCACTTCTTGAGATCAGCATGGATGTTCTCTCGGCGTGCAAACTGAAGTAGTTCGGTTGAAGCCAACTTCTTGAACAGAACATCAATGGCAGCAGTAGCAATGGCCTCTCCTATGAAAGACATGGTTTCTTTGTTTCTAGGAACAAATACGTAGTAAATTAGTAATGGCCGGTTGATTCACAGGAATGGTTTGGTGTTTGGAGGGTGACAAAGAAGGAGAAAGAAAACACAATCACAAATCACAACAAAAGGAAAAGAAGCACTCCATTATTGTTTGCTCTGTAGTGTTTTTTTTTCGACTGTTGAGTAGTGAATAATTTCTTGCTTTTTGAAAAGTAAAATTGCAATGGTGCTTTTATCCTTTATTATTATGCTTTCTTTGCTTTTTCAAAAGTGCAAGCAAATATAATGTGGGGAGTCTTTGAAGGGCTCAAGTTGGCTTGGAAGGAGGGATTCTGGAAGGTGATGGTGGAATCGGATTCTCAATGTGTGGTGCTCCTCCTGACTAATCCCATTCCTTTGAACCATCCCCTACGCAATATCATCCAGGACTGCAAGTTGCTGATTGAGAAGAATTGGAGCTGTACCTTTCATCACACCTACAGGGGAAGCAATAGAGTTGCGGATTCTCTTGCTAATCTTGGGCATTCGATGGAGCTGGGGATTACTTTCTTTAAAGACCCCCCCGGCCCAGATTGTTTCTATTTTGAACAATGACTGTAAGGGCCTTGCTTCTGCCAGGCTGATTGCTAGTTCCTAGTTCTGTTTCTCGGGCTGTTTTAGCCCCCCTCTTACCAAAAAATAAAATAAAATGTGCAAGCAAATATCTTTCTTTAATTCACTCTTGTATGTATTTTCTTCTTTTTATAATTGCACATACTAAAATAGATTTATAATTTTGATTTGGCACACCTAAAAAAATTGGATAAAACTGGTGTTCTAGTAAACGCTATGCGCTAGTCGAGCGGCAGCCCAACGCCTAGCACCTAGGCGGTCAAAAATTTATTTTATTTTATAATTAATTTTCCTACATACAAAACCAATATTAAATCTCTTCAAAAAAAAAAAAATTAAAAAAAATTCAATATTCAATCTTTTCAAAAAAACTTAAATATTCAAAATTTAATCAGTGTAACTAGTATATAAAAATGACTTTGACTCCGCCTAAACGATTGATCGGTAAAATTGGCTGACAAATGGGCCAAATCGCCCTTTTTTTTTACCCGACGCTTAATATGGACAATTTTGTCCTAATTGGGACGGCCGGCGGCCACCTAGGCACGTATTTTTAAACACCAAAGAAAACCGTTGTGCATATATTGTAATGTTCACATTACTCATACAACATAACTAACCAATCATATATACTTTCTTATCATAAGGCGTGAAATAAATGAAAGGTACAGTAGCTCATGAATCATTATAATCACATCTCTTACAATACTTAAAAAAATAAAATAAAAAATTGTTCAGTATATATACGTCACACAAAAATAGTGCTATAGATTCAACTTAAATCAACTTGTTTTGTGTATCACGATTCACTAGTTAATAAAATATATATACACATGTTAACCAAATGAAATTATCCCATCACAATATGGGATAATCATCAAGGGATGTCAAGTTATCAAATATATCATATCACTTTGCTGCATTTTTTTTTTTTTTTTGGTGTGATTGTAATTTTTTTTACATATATTTTTTGGTCAGATGAGTGCATTGTACCAGTCTTGGCCTTGCTATACAGACTATCCTTTTGTTCAAGAGAGCTGGGCCTCCTGTCCAATGCTCTTTGAGGAATATATCTTCACTTTGAGTGATGCATGATAAGATTACGTATCCTAGAGACTCAAATAAGAAGCCAACTAGTCTGATGTGCATACATTTCTCATCTGGTGATCATAATATGATTAAGCAGGACAGTTGGTTAGGATAAGAGTGAGTAATTACCAGCTGAGGTTAGTTAATCAGAGTTAATAACAGAATGCTGAGATGGCATTCCAGCTGGACAAATGTTAGTTAGAAATCCATGAATTCACGGAAACACACAAAGTGTGTGTGCTGAATTCCTATAAAGCTAGAGTCTCTGTAATCAGAAAATCAATAAATGAAAAATATCTGAAATATCTTCTCTCTCAATTGCCATTAACGAGAGAACCAAAAGCTCTGTTTTGTTCTTCATTTCTCTTACTTTTCTCTTTGAATCTTTTCACCAAACACCTTACCATCATTTCAATGCACTAGTCGAGTTTGTTACAAGAAAAGACGCCAGTTACCTATAACTTGATTAGAAGAATTAATATGGCTCTTGAAATCATATGGCCTGAAAACAAATGCTACTAGATTTCTTATGATTCTTTGACATACCGACCTTTCCTTGAAAGGTTATGTGGATCCTTATTAACATAAATGTTGGAGCAGAAATTACATTTTTAAATTGTTAAATAACAGTTTGAGATGATGAGCAGCTACTATTTGGATTGTTGGTACGCAAATCACATCAAAAAGACTGTTAAAGTTTAGTCTGGCAGCATGTTTTGAACTTAATTGCAAATACTTATTAACCATGACTTTCTATAACATCTGTGAGGCTGCCTTTCTCCAATTCCCTGTTGATGTGTCCTCCGCTATTCATATAATTTCTTCTCGTGCCTTTGATCAATACATAGCCACATGTAAACTCAGCATCCCAATCTAAGATTTGAAAAGGTTTTATCCATGTCAGGCCAGGTGTTACAGCTGGTAAGGCTGCTGGAACAGAAGTTGTCGCTGTACCATCCATTCCAAAGCAAACTCATCTTTACACATCAGCAGATGAAGTTATCAACTCACTACTTGATTTGCGACTGGAAAAGTGGGGCTTACCACCATTTCAAGACTGTAAACCCCAAAGACATAAAATGTATACAATTACCTCACTCTCAATCTAAATTTCATCTGAAATATTGATTGGTAATTGCAGGGGTAGAGGGTACCTTACCACTTGAACCATGGTATATTGGTGGTCCTGTAATTAAGGGATATGGTCGTGGCTCAAAGGTACTTGGAATCCCTACAGGTGTGTAGAACCTACAATTTCTGTTACTTTGCCTTATTCAGCTCGATTTCGTTCTGATCTTGCTTTGAACTCCAGCTACATTTCGCAACAAAACAACATTATTTATTACTTGTATTCTAACTCTTGTATTAGTTTTTGGTGGCTCCTGATATGGCCTTTGCCCCACTATTAAGATTGTTTATGTTTCTTTATCTTTGTTTTGCTTGATAGTAACTGAACCTGATTTATGTTCATTATCTGCTTTTAGCTAATTTGTCTACAAAAGGTTACTCAAGTTTCCTATCAGAACATCCCTCAGGGGTATATGTTGGTTGGGCTGGATTATCAACGCGAGGCATTTATAAAATGGCCATGAGTATCGGTTGGAACCCGTATTTCAACAATTCCGAAAAGACTATTGTGAGTATATGTGTGTACAACATGAACCCATATAGTAGCATCTGCGTACCTCTTTTCTATTTTCCTTAAATCTGTTTTATGATGCAGGAGCCATGGTTGCTTCATGAATTTGATGAGGATTTCTATGGCGAGGAATTGCGCCTTGTTATAGTTGGCTATATCCGTCCTGAGGTATCATTTTCCTGTCCTTTTTCCCGTTTATAATTCTGTTTCTGTGATTCTACTTTTGCTTAAAATCTGAACTTTGAATGTAACAGGAAAATTTCCCAACCCTTGAGAGCCTGATAGCGAAGATTCTTGATGACGGAAAAATTGCGGAAAGAGCCCTTGATCTCCCACTGTATTCAAAATACAAGGACGACTCGTATTTGAAAAACACATAATGATAGGCATTGCAGCGATTGATCTGGATAATTCTCTCTGTAGCTGTTAATGAATTGAGAGGTAATGATTTGAGAAGAATTTAATTCCCATTTTGATTATATATCATATCATACCAGTCCGATGAATTTAGGGACTGAATGTATAATGCCCCGGGAGGCAAAGTTGTTGTAATGGACTTATTTTTTTTACTTCTATGTTAGAAACTTAAAGAAATGCAATTATTGTTGAAGACCATTCAAAAAGAAGTGTTGAATACATGTCAATGATGACAGAGAAGGATTCCTTCCAGCCTAACAATGAAATACAATCAGCAAGATCACTTGTAAAAGAAGGCAGTATCCTTCAAAATTAAGTAATCAGAAGGAAAAGTAGGATACATATGTGAATTGAAATTATCAAAGTCTTCCATGTCAGCTATGAAATCATTAATTTCTTTTTCTTCGAAAGGTAACACTATTTTTGGTTAGGATCCGACGGAACTTGGTGAGATTAGGCTATAATAGGCAAAGGTGTGCAGTTTAATGGGCAAAAGTGAATGTATATTTACAAGAGTTTGAACCTAGTGAAGCTTCATTTTGAAAGGTGTTAGATAAAATCAATGATGGATACAGTTTTTGTTGTTAATTATTATTAGTTTTCTTTAAAAGAAATATATATTATTAATTATTATACGTAAATGATGATAAGTTCTTCGATTATTTACTAGCTTTTATATATATATATTTACTAACTTTTTAATTAAACTAAAGAAGTTAAGAATTAGAACTTCTTGCACACACTTGCTCCTACATCAAGTTCTCAGCCAAAACCTCAATCAATTAATTTTCTCTTGCTTTGTATCAGCAAATTCTGAAACTATGTTGAGAATTACAAGTTTAAGTACTTAATTTCTCAAAGACAAAAAGATTAATCCGGGTTTTGCAGGTGTTGGGAGAGTGACAGAGTTGCTATTAAGCATGTAAATAACTGAAGCTATGGTGGGTCTGTCAGTTATACTCTCTTGAACACATAGCAACCCAATGTGTATGCATTTCATCATTTCATTCCTTGAACCTTCCTTCAAAGTAGGATCTATTAGATTTGAAGCTGTTCCTTCATCCCATTTTTTCCATGCCTGCGCTCAATATTAAAATCTCGATAAATCAAGTAGACCTTCAAAAATAAAATGTTAGAAATGAATAAAACAACTTACTTGGGTGAGAAGGCATTCTATTTCCTCTTCCGTATCAAAATAACTTCTCTTTTGACCGCTCACAAGTTCCAAAACTAAAACACCAAAACTGAACACATCCGACTTAACTGAGAAATGCCGGTGTATTATATATTCTGGAGCCATATACCCACTGCATATAATCATAAAACGTATCAAATTGAAGTTTCAAAGATTGAGATATTCTTGAATAGATGGACATGATAAATTCCTCTTCATATATTGATAGATAAGCTCTATATGTCTATCCATGTACTTACAGAGTCCCCACAACTCTATTTGTAATTATATGAGTTTGATCCATTTCGAATAATCTTGCCGTGCCAAAATCTGATATCTTTGGATTCATCTCTGAATCCAACAAAATGTTACTTGCTTTCAAATCACGGTGAATAATTCGTAATCTTGAGTCTTCGTGAAGGTAAAGTAGCCCTCGAGCAATGCCTTCTATGATTCTGTAACGCCTTTCCCAATCCAAATCTTCACGCTTAATTGGATCTACAAATTTATAAAATTATCGAACCTGGATGGATTAAAAATTAAGAATACTATAACCAGAAAGTGAATCTGAAATGTATCGGAAGTGAAAACATACCGAATATGAAGTAATCGAGGCTTGAGTTAGGCAGAAACTCGTAGACAAGAATCCTCTCTTTTCGTTCCAAGCAAAAACCAAGAAGATTTACCAAATTCCTGTGCTGAAGCCTGGCAACCAAAGTGACCTCATTCTTAAATTCAACCTCTCCTTGCTTAGAATTGATAAACAGTCTCTTAACAGCTACTTGTTGTCCATCAGGTAGGGTGCCCTGCCATATCAACAAAATACTAAAGCTTGGTAATCAAATTCTGCCAACCTTCAAGAAAATCAAAGCTTTTAGGCACCTTGTATACAACACCAAATCCACCTTGTCCAAGCTTTTTAGCTTCCGAGAAGTTGTCTGTTGCAGCTCTGATGGTGCCAATGTCGAATTGCAAGGAATCCTTAACAAATGGAGCTAAGCAATGATGTATGGCTGCATTTGGAAATCCACTCTTCATGAAAAAAAGTGAATTGTACTAAAAAAAAACTTGACTGCCTCATGAATCATGGGCTTATATAGTAATTAAGAGACACATGCGGGCTTACTCTCTATTATTTTCTCCTTCAAATTCCTTTTTCGGAAAAAAATGCAGATGGAGATGGTCAATATCATTAAAATAGCAGCTGGGACAACTATAACTATGATGACTGTTCGAGAAATGTTGTCGCCATTTCCTGCACACATTACATGTTATAGTAATCATCAGTAGAGGCGAAGCAAGCTACAGGATTTTGGAGCTGTATGCCTATTTGAAAAACTATTAAAATTTTAGTAGAAAACTGTAAATAATAAGAAATACAAAGTAAAATGTTTATAAATTTAAAAAAAAAAATTATGCTCTATAGGGCCAATTAGTGTGGCTTCGCCACTGATCTTAAGTAAACTCAGAAAACTCAACTAATTGAATAAGGATCCAATAGTATTTAAGATATCATACACCTTCTATTGTTGTGTTATTTGACGGCAAATGAGGAGGAGGAGGAGACAGTAGCGATGGTGGCGAAGAAGGAAATTCTGGTTCATCAACAGTCGCCGGATCATAGAAACGGAAAGTCTCGAACCTCAAAATACAGCTGGGTGAAACAACTCTTACTCCTTCCTTTCCATTGCAACGTTTGAAAAAACCTCCGGTAATTGAAACAAGGCAATCGTTGCATTCCTTCTTGGACAAATCAGGAGTGCACTGAACAAGTGCATACAAGGTTTTGAAGTCAGGGGCAGATGCATATCCGACCGTGAACTGATCCAGGCTCGACACATTATTTGGGTTGCACAGATAATATCTATGGGAGGTTTCGGCGTCCATAATATGAAATATGTCGCGATTTGAGTAGCGTAACATACAAGTGTCGTACCATCCAATTGCTTCTTTTCGGTAAGGACATAGTTGTGTGAGCTTGGATATGGAATCATTGACGCAACTACGGCAAACATCCAGGTTGATATCTTCTCTGCAAAGTGCAATCGCGTTTACTTTGTCAGAGCCTTGGCCGGCAGAGAAATTTTAGAATCCGTAGCTGATTTCTGAATTGGAGGAAATTGATGAGAGGAGGCTATTGAGGTTTGCCTGGTAAGGACTATTGGTTGTGTAGTTACCGTTTTCGGATAAGCAGAGATGGTAGAAGAAATCTGGCTGGGATATTGTGAAGGTAACAACATGTACAAGAGCACAAAAAAGGAAGAACAGCAGTCTTGAAGAACCTATCGCCACCATGGCATGCGGCGCCAATGAAGGAGCACAAATTGTGCAACTTGCAGAGCAGAACAGGCCTATGTCAACAGAACTTGTTGATGATACTGTAGCTACTTGGACAATCAAGGAAATTCAATGGAGACATCTTAGTGGTCATGACCAGAGCTAGTTGATGATAGAGGAAATTCATTGCAGACTTCTACTCGTGATATACATATATAAAAGTAAAGGTTTCTTGTGGGTCATATAAACCATTTATTCAAGGTCAAGAGATAAAAGGAAATTGGACACTACCTTCTTTAGTCATTCGTGATAGTGGAGAATGGGAGATCGTGCCTTCGCGGCCTGTTCCAATATGGTTGGTCGGTGGAGGGAGAAAAACTTGTGTGGAACGGTTTTCCTGTCACATGGTGAGACCGTCTAATGAAATTAAACCGTATATAAGTAGTTTCCATTAGAAACATATATGATGTCATATATAGCCTAATTTCAATTATCCATGAAGTCAAGAACTATATCAATTAACACAGTGAGTGATCTACATTGCTCCTTACACCTGTGAAAAAAAAAACAAAGTTATTAGGTTATAAGGATTCTTGGTAAATCAAAACGGTTTAACAGAGTGAATGAATGTATTAGTGTTATTATGGAGCCAAAGTGAATCTCACCGCTATTCAATTCAATCGGTGAGGTCCACTTTGGCTCCATTGTTTTTGGGACTATGCCGCTATGGTGCTGTATTATTATTATTATTATTTTAAAAGTATTAGATAAATTCGAGGTTTTTTTTAGGAGGGGATGACTTTAACCCACAACCTTATTGGTATAGGTGTGAAGGGTATACCACTGGACCAATCTCATCTCGTCATTTGGTGCCTTATCAAACATACAAATCTTCTCTTTGTTTGTGTCATCTATAATTCTCCACCAAAATCTCAAATTAATTGTAATATTAAAAAAGAAAAAAAAACAAATATATATATATATATATATATATATATAAGGTGTCGGTATTGACACCCATGAATATGATAAGCACACCTATATTTTAATAAAAAATTTAATTACAAAAATATCCGAATAAGAATTTACCAATAAGGACAAATTATTTTAATTAAAAATAAATTAAATACTATGTACAACCCTTAATTACACTTATATCTCCAACTATATCACTTTATTTAAAAAAAAAAAAAAAAAAAAAAAAAAAAAAAAAAAAAAAAAAAAAAAAAAAAACTAGACCTTAATTATATTTCAAGTATCAAAATTTTAGTTTTTGTAGAAGAGAAAACAAACTTAAATTATTTTTACTTGAAAACTAAATTTTGGGTGTTCTCTTTGGATTCGAAAGAATCAAAGTAAGGTTTTCAAAGTCTCCCTAATCGATGCTGGTATAGCATGATGTTCTCCAATTGAGTTGGGTGATAGACCGTTTTTGCACTCTACCTGGAAAAATATATCCCCAATTAGACGATGTATTTCAAAACCAATGCACATCATCCATGTACTCTCCATGCCTTCTGCAATAAGCTCTGTCACAGAGGAACTATATTTCTCATTTATTGCCATAACCAACTTCATCAACGGATGAACAACAAGTGATGCAAATCGACAATGTTGCTGCAACAATGATATGAGATGTCATTGCATCTTGACTCGTTCCACCAACACAAGAAATCCAATCTTACACTTCAAATGATTCTAGCCATGCCAATACTTTAATTTCCTCAACCTGCGAAATTCCTTATGTTTTAGGTGACCATTTGGAATTTTATCCATCTCTAGATGTTAGTTCTAGAAAAATTGGGTGTATTAATAACTTAATAGGGTATATAAACAAATTGTATTAAAATGAAAACATTCATTTAAATAAGGGTACTATTGGCATTAAGATGAGTGTTTATAGTAATGTTTTAATTTTAAATTTTAGATATGAGAATACTTATAAACATGTGTGTGTTTATTATATTTATGGTGTCAATATCCGTTAGGGATGAGCATCCCCAACGGATATTGGGGGGAGGGGAGGGGTTGGGTGGGGTGGGGGATAGGGACCCCATCACCATCACCATCCCCATTTCCATATGGAAATGGGGATGGGGATGGGGGGAGGTGCCCCTATCCCCGTTTCCCTAATTTCCCCAAATATTATATATAATATAATATATATACACACACACACATATATATATATTAAATATTTTTATTCTTCTATTTTACTAAGTACATATACATCTTTTGAATTTGTAATGGATTTTTTTTTTAATTTTTATTTATTTATTTATTTATTATTTATGATGGATTTTGTGTTTTTCTAGTATTAATTTTTAGTTAAACATGGAAAATGGGGAAGACGGGGAAACAGGGAAAATGGGGGAAAACGAGAAAACAGGGAAAAACGGAGAAAATGAGGAAATGGGGGAACTCCCCCCAAAACTCTCCCATTTTGAAAGTGGGGATGGGGATGGGGATGAGGGACCTATATTCATTCTCATTCCCTAAATGTTGTACGGCTGTACCCATATATAAAATCAACCTTCTATAAAAGATAAAAAAAATAAATAAATAAATAAATAAATATATATATATATATATATATATATATATATATATATATATATATATATAAACTCGCAGTCTCAAGTCCCAACTCAAAACGCAAAAACACTCAACTTTTGGCGCTAACAGCAAAATCTGTGAAACGTCAAAAAACACACAGTAATGGAAGAGGAGCAACAACAACAGCAAAATCCAGAAACAGAAGTAGTAGCAGAAGCCACAGAGCAGAGCCAACAAGAGTACACGTGGCCTCCAATTAGATTCGATGTTCCTCCTCACAGAACCTACCATTTCCTTAACCAGTTCAAGACCACTTCTGTCCCCAACAACTTCCTTAAAGGCATCAAATGGTCGCCGGATGGTTCGTGTTTTCTTACAAGTTCCGATGATAACACTCTTCGCGTTTTCACTTTGTAAGTTGTTTTTTTTTATTTTTAAAATCTGAATAAGCACTTACTTTCAACTTTTAAGACATAAAATTAACAAATTTGAGCATGAAAATTGAGGTAATAAGCTAGGGTTAACAATGTTGTACTTTGTCTTGGTGTGTATTTACATGGGTTGTTTCATGAATCGTGATTTTGAGATAGTTTATTGTCAATTTGTCAGGCCTGAGAATGGAAGCAGCCATGATTTTAATGCTAACGAGCAAGGTAAATTTCTTTTTTATTATTATAAGTTTATCTAATTTTAAGATAATTTTCAAGTATCTCAGTAGATGAAAGTGAATAGCATGTAGTTGGAGATTTTGACAATTCGTATACAGTCAGGAGAATGAGAAATTTGACTAAATGATGAGTGATGTTAATGTTGAGGTCGTTCTGGATTGATACAAGCTCTTTTGTGTGTCTAACAGTCTAACATTGCTTTCAAGTTTCAATTTTTAATTGTAGTTTGCTTGTGGTTTGATCCTTATCCTGCAGATTCTTATGCTGCAGACCTTGTTGTGAGTGAAGGAGAGTCCGTACATGATTTCTGTTGGTACCCGTACATGTCCGCTTCAGGTGCTTAATTAATCTTTATTGATCGAAGGATGTTTTGCACATACATGCATGTGTGTGTGTTATGTATATACATAATGTTAGTTACGGTGAAATTGTTATAAATTTATTGATGCTCTTGTATGAGGTTGATATCTGATGTGAAAGTTTGTTGGCTTTTCAGATCCAGTGAGCTGTGTGTTTGCTACTACCGCCCGCGACCATCCAATTCATCTTTGGGATGCTACTACTGGTTTGGTACTGATTTTCTTTTCCTCGTATATATGCCTTTTGGAACTGATTTTGGTGTTTTTGTATGCTTTAAATAAAGCAGTGGCCTTGTAATATATACTGAAAGGGTGCACTGCTTCTCTCATTCATTTTGAAGCATGGTAGGTCTCACCCCATATACATAGTGTGTATATTGTGAGCAGCCATTTGCTAAGTCCAAACACTATTGTGATAGATACTGTAGACAGCTGTGTTGCTCAATCTCTAATTTTTGTATTGTAATATACTTGGTGACTGGCATGGGTACTGAAAGTTGCGCTGCACATACCGGGCTTATGATGCTGTGGATGAAATCACTGCTGCTATCTCAGTAGCATTCAATCCTGCTGGGACTAAGTAAGTGGAAAATTCTTTTGAAAAGTCCATAACATGCTTGATGTTTCTCTTAAGCTTTTGTAAATCATAGATATTTTGGGGTTTGAATGGAAACTCTGTCTCTAGTATTTAAGATAATACCTATTTCTTAGGAGTTAGGTCATTATAATCCTTTCTCTGCTTCTTCGTTTTAAGTTCTCATTCTTATATTATTTACCTGATTTCTTGCTTTATTTGTAGGATATTTGCCGGGTACAATAAATCTGTTAGGATATTTGATATACACCGGCCTGGTAGGGATTTCAAACAGTATTCAACCCTTCAAGGAAATAAAGAAGGTCAAACAGGTATTATCCTTGGTTTATCTACCTAAACTAAGTTATCGAATGATTTATAATGATGAAATATATTGCCCTTACCTTGTTTATTATGTACAGGTATCATCTCTGCACTTGCTTTCAGTCCAACCCATACTGGAATGCTAGCTACAGGTTCCTACAGCCAGACTTCAGCAATCTACAACGAAGACAATATGGAGCTCTTATACATTTTACATGGGCAAGAAGGTGGGATTACACATGTAAGTAAGCATTCATCTACATGCTCTTGATTCTGATTATGGTATAACAAATAACGGAAACTTCTTTTCCTTTTAGGTTCAATTCTCAAAAGATGGAAACTATCTTTATACCGGAGGTCGGAAGGTATTATCAATTCTATGTTCATAAAGGTTGTGGACAATCAATAAAATTGACACTGATCTTCCTTGTAATCATCCCACTTCTGGTTGATGAGACCATCCCATACATTCTTGGCAATCATTCTACCTTCACCCTGTGATTGCCATTGATCTTCACTGCCCTATAATTTTACTGCTTTGGTGCGTTATATTTATTAGGAAGCAGCAATGCTGCTCTCTCTCTATCTACATTTTCTTTTGGGAGCTTTTGGATAACTTAACTATGAACACATAAATCTTGCACTTTAGTTATGTCACAATATCAATTATACATGTACATTATTCTATAAATGTTAATTGAAAATGTTCAATATTTAAATTTTTTGAAGGATCCCTACATACTATGCTGGGATGTGCGGAAAGCTGTTGAAGTTGTTTACAAGTAAGTATTTCTAACTTAATGGGAAATTGTATCAGAAGGAAAAAAAAAGAAAAAAGAAAATATGAGACACACAAACAACTAAAGAGCTGTCACAACTTAGGAAATTTAGAAAATTAATGTGAAATATTCAATATATAAAATACCTTTGCTGAATTCTCTAAGAACTGTGGCAAATAATGCATCCTATATCAAAACATACTTCACTTTTACCATCAGGAATTTAAGTAATCATACATACTCTTATAGTCCTATGTCTCTTCTTTCATATGCAAATGACAACCTAATCCCCCAGGAAGGAGAAAAACACATTAGACAATTATCAACAATTGTAAATGTTTTTCTTAGTGGCTTCAGCCTCCCACCCAAAGAGAAAATCTACGGTTGACTGAAGCAACACATAAATCGTTATAGAAATTGTGAAAACAGGAACCTATGATAATGAAGCTCAATGAGAAGTGGCTCTGTTAAGCCATGCTTTGATTTTGTGAGATCCGAAACATAACAATGTTCGGAAACAAACTTGGATAGATAAAGGAGTTGATGAAAGTATGTCAATATCGTTTTATGTCCTTAGTTCTTGCCATATTTATAGGGTAATGCTTTCCATGCAATTTTGATATCGATAAAAGAGTATTATAACATTGCCTATCCACTCCGAGTGTAAAATGTTTCTATATTTTAGTTTAAAGTTTGCATAAGTAGCTTATGGGTGATGACATCAAAAGTGTGTTTATTTTCTTGATTATATCCTATAATAGGTTATACAGATCCTCAGAATACACAAACCAGCGAATATTGTTTGATATTGAACCCTATGGCCGACATCTTGGAACAGGTGGTCAGGTATCAATTCTTGCTTCTATCATTTTTTTCTATGGTGGATTAAGATTCTAGACTTTATTGGCATTTCAGGCTGCGTTAGATTTCCAATAATTAATTAATTATTTGCTCCTTTTTTCGATTTCTGATTTCAGGATGGTTTGGTTCATATATATGATCTACAAACTGGGCAGTGGATATCAGGATTTCGTGCTGCAGCAGGTATTGATATTTCGTATCATTCAAGGATGTGTTATTTCGTTTTTGCATGTATATTTAGATTTGTCTATTCCTAACCATTTTTTTACATTCTTCACACCATGCAGACACTGTTAATGGTTTCTCTTTTCATCCCTATTTGCCAATGGCTGCCTCTTCATCAGGACATCGAAGATTTGAAGCTCCTGATGATGGCAATGGGGATTTACATTTGACTGGTAAATTCTTAGTGTTGCAAATATTTGCTTGATTTGAAGAAGCCCTTTAGCATTTTCTGTCTTTCCTTCTTATGCCAATCTGGATTACTGAGCTTTACATAAGCTATTACATTCTTTTTTGTTTCACGTTTTGCACACTTGTTACAACAATTTGGGTTTTCTGGTCTCTGCTTGCCATGTGAGGATGTTCTATTAGTTCCTCCAGCCCAAAAGGTGATTGAAAGTACATAGGCTTTTCTGAGTCTTCAATCTGTAATGGATTACACCAATTAGTCAAATTGATTAAAGGGTCAATAAATCAAACTTTCTGATCTCCTCTGTAAGGAACTTTAGTTGAATTGGTAGATGAAATTGAACTAAGAGTTCTAATAACTATCTAGTCTCTTTTTTTTTGAACTAAGAGTTTGATAATATATGTAATTATTTCTTCGTAGTGCTCTTTCTCAACAAGATCTGAGTGGCGCCTTAGGTTTCATTTGGTATTCATCTATAGCCCGTAACAGAATTCAGAAGAAATTATGGAATACCAATCTGTGTTTACTTTTACTTCCAATTTATACATCCAATTAATATAATTGATGAATGTATGAATCATTCTTTATTTTTCTTCATCATGCTTTATTTAGTCTTTTATGAACCATGGCAAGTTCATAATTAGGCGATTACAAAACATGGTTGGAAAACTGCTGCGACATTCTTAGCTGTATTATCTTGTTACTGAATCACAGAACTAAAGTCCTGAACAAGAACTAGAGATTTAAGAAACGTTCATGTCCACTTACTTTTGTTGTATATTTTTTCACGGGTATATTATCCTTCAACAGTTTTGTTCTACTTTTTGTAGGTGATGAAAACTGCGCTTCCGTGTGGAGTTTCTCGTATGCTTCAATGGATAACGACGTTGATGTTGTCAATGCTAGCGATTCTAATAGTCAACCTGAACATGAAAACCTACACCAGGATCCTTGAGTCAATCACCAAATTTTGCAACTAAATTGATACTCTTTGTATGATCTTCATTACAATTGATTGAGGTAGGTATCTATTCTCCTATTTATTGTACATTGTCTGCTTCGATACAAAACCATTGAGCAAAATTTTGTAAATCCAAATTTCTAGGATGAACTCAAAACATATTGCTCATTTGGAGGCGTGAACTTGTCGGTTATAATTCCTTAGAAACCAAACACGACTAACTTGTAGCCACTCTGTGCTGGAATTATGTTAGTTGCCATTTAAGATAAATCCTTTTTCACTCTGTTATTCAAGTTTTGCTACACTAGAGACATCAATAAAAATTGAGAATGAAAAGAAATTACAAAATATGAACTTCACATGTGCACCAGTGAAAGGACTTCACATGCTGGAGTTATTGAACAGAGGATTCTAGAGCCATTGCTACACCATTACAAGCTCATATTAAGTGCTATCTGCTTTGCTGTTCAAATTGGCAACACATTATTGAGGTCACTGATGTGAGACACATATAGAGCTCTCTACTAAATGTGGGTGTTGTAATATAGTTAAAGATGAAACATTCAACAGCTACAAGACCACCAAAAAAACTACATGGCCTGAACCAGAGGAACACCAACTCGAACCTCTTTTACTTCCAAAACACCCTCGAACCAATAGCTCTGGACTGATAAATCCCTCATTTCCTGGTCTAGCTTGAGCACCTCTCGCACTTTGTCAGTAGACCTGTCCGAGGATTTCTGCTGAAAACTTTCCTGCAAGTTGGTCCTTGTCAAGCAAGAGTAACCGTCTGAAATCCAGCGACAACATATTAAGGAAGAAGCCAACTTAAAAAGAGCATCTGTTATAGCCTGCTAATTTGATCAACTACAAGTTGTTCCAGAGCTAGCATTCCATCATGACAACTCGACTTTATAATGATGGAAAAATAGTATCAAAGGCAAGAAAATAAAGGATAACCGAAACAATATTTTATGAATGTGAAACTGACCGTGGTAATTAGCAACACCTATATCACTTCCACCCCCGCCACTCCATGCCGTACTCCCACTGCAAACAGTAGTTTAAAACAAAGTCATGCACCATATTCCAAAAGCAAGCAAAGTTTCTACAATTTCACAATATTGAATAACAAAACCTGTTGCGTCTTCTTTATATATTGGTGTAAGCAATTATACATCTTAAAGTAAATATATGTAAACTATTATACATTTTAACTTAATGTTAAATGAAATATCTAGAATCACATATTATTTCACATATAAAATAATCACGTTAATTTAAGAATTAATTTGATAACTTACTTATAAGTTATCTCACATTAACTAAACATTAAAACCATTAGTTATTAGGACCACAAATCCTACAATTGGATCCTGCCAAACCCAACATATCACTAGAAATCTCCACTGTTATAAGCACACCTATTCTTATCACATTAGATAAGCATGAAATTGTTAGAAAAACAAATTCAAAGATCCCAAAACCTTAAAGACAAACAAACTGTACTTATCGGAAAACTTTCCCTAGATTATCAGTATAATTTGTATCAAAACTGTGTCACAATAAGTCTACTCCCCCTCATTTTGGTTTTTAATCAATTTCTTTCTGCATGTAAGCACCGCAATGCATTTCCTCATGATTATCAAATTCAAAAAAGACATGGAAAATTTGAGTGATTTCCTCTGAAGTTAGAAGTAACAATCAGAATTATTTCATGAATGAAAAACAATGTATAGGAACGGAAACTACATTTCTCTTTCGTGACTTTCTTGGACAAACATAATTTTCCTTTAAAAACTATATGCAATATTATTGCTTCTTCAAAGTGAATATAAAAAAAATCCATTTCATAACAACAACAATGTTTATAAAACCATAAACTAACCTTATTGTTAGTAGTAACTTGATTGTGAACAACAAAGAACTAATTTCAAATCCCAGATGTGAAATGTCTTAGTTGAATATGAAATGTCTTAACTTGATTCGGGTGGATATAAACTAAAATTTAAAAATATTTGTTTCATATTGTGTTAAGCAGACATACCATGGGAAAACCATCTATATATACTGTAGGTACGAGGGCTATCATTGGCCAATATAGTCCTTTATCCTTTTCGCAACTTTGTTTCAGCAGAGGACATTTATTGATACTTAATTGCTGAAGTGAGGAAGGCAGGCCCTTCTCTGGAAAGAATTTGAGATTTGGACAACTTTGTAGATGCAGTCTTTCCAAGGAACTGAGATCTTGAAAATCGGGAGATAGGCGCTCCAGATCCCGAAAATTATTGATGTACAGTGTAGTTAGAGAGGTAGGAAGCATAGGAAAGGAGATCATGTCTGGACATCCATCGAAAATTATGAGATCCTTAAGAGAAGTGAGTCTGTGCAACCCCCATTCAAAGCATGCCTTAGAGATGTTGACACCTACAACAGTAAGTGATGTAAGGTTGGTGGGAAAACCATCCTCAGGGTTAGGAATCATGCAATCTAACAAGGGAATAGACACCCGCAATTGCTCACAGCTACTAATAGATAGGCGTTCTAACAAGGGAAGATGTTCTGGCAAATTTCCTGACAATTTAGGACAGCGTTCTATAGAAAGTTCTCGCAAGCGAGGGAACCCAACATTATCTTTACCAAACCCAAGATGATTCCAGTCTTTCCATTCTTGCATATCCTCGATACATAGAACCTCTAGTGACTGAAAAGGTGTTGAGCAACCATTTCCATAAAACTCTGGACTAATGCTCTTTATTCCAGCCAGTCCTTTGACATATAGGTCCTTGAGCAAGGGCAATTGCCCGATTGGTGGCAAGGAAGTACAGTTTTTGCAATCTTCAAATCTTAAAAGCACTAATTTTGAAAGTGAGGTATCTGCTAACCATGATGGAAATTTTGTACCACCATAGCTCTTCATGGTGAGCTTTTCAAGCTTGTTATAAGGTTGCAGCATGTCAAGCACTTGAGCCTCAATTTCAATATCCCTTGAATCACTAAAACTGCTAGTCCATTCCAGCTCTAACTCTCGAAGCTTCTCCTTCCCAATAATGTCCGCCTCCTTGGCATCCCCAATATCATTCACATTCTCCAACCCTGAAATCCGAATCTTGTCTTGAAGTTGTGTCAGCTTCTTCAACTCCTTTAACCCAAAGCCAACATCTTTACCCACCAAATAAAATGCCAATGTTCGAAGACGGATTAATCGACCAATTCCTGAAGGCATTCTTTCCCCTGAATATGCCTTAGAATTATAGAGATGACGCAGATTGATTAGGTTCCCCATGTCTGAACACCACTTCACTAGACCATAATGTCCTTCTAATTTGAGGATTTCTAAATTGTAGAGTGTGTTGATTGAATCCGGCAATTTTTTAATTGCAGTGTCGGAAAGGTCAAGATAACGTAAATGCTTCAAATCACTAATTGTGTTTGGTAGGTCTTCAATGTGATATCCCTTCAAAGATAACACCCTCAAGCGTCGTAGTCTAGGCAACAAATTAAGAAAATCACAAGGACTTGAAGGGAATAGGCGCAATGGCAATGGCAAGAAGGTGCGTATACTTTTGATGATCTCATCAGAGGCCTCCAACTTCTTGATGCATTCACATGTAGATCTAACATTTACAAAAGATAAATGATGAAGATTTTTGGAAATTTTCAATTTCTTCTCATCTTCTGACACATTCTCAACCTTTAAACAAAAATCTTCTGCAGCCCATTGAGCAAGATCATGGATAAGGTCATGCATCACAAATCTTGAAAAATAGCTACTCGATCGTTGGAAAAATGAAATTGAGTATAAATTTTCAAAAAACTCATCTCCTATATCTTCAGCTTGCTTTTCATTTCTACCCGTTTGTAAGAAACCTTCAGCCATCCATAAGAGAATTATTTCTTTCTTTTCAAATTCATAGCCCTTCGGGAATATTGAGCAGTATGCAAAACACCTTTGTAATGGAGGAGAAAGATAATTGTAACTTACTCTAAGAGCGGGTAAAATACCACTCTCCTCTTCTGATAAATTCCATATTCTGCTATCTAACAAATCTTCCCAATCTTTGTTGCGAAATTTAAGGCGTAAGTGCCCACCGAGTGTTTTTGCCGCCAAAGGCAAGCCTTTGCATCGATCTACAATCTTCTCACCGATTTCCTTCAAGTCTGGATGCTCGTTGAAATCCGTTTTTCCCAAAGCGTGAAAAGTAAATAGAGACAAACAATTATCATTTGACAATTGTTTCAATCGATGAATTGAACCATTGTTTGCCTCTGCCATTGATGCAACACTCTCCTTGCGAGTTGTGATGATAATCTTACTTCCAAAAGAGCCGGCTTGAAATGGAAGGCAAAACTTTGTCCAGTCTTGATAATTGTCATGCCAAAAATCATCCAAAACAATCAAAAATTTCTTTCCAGCAAGTTTCTCCTTCAATTGGACTTGAAGCAGATTTAGATTATTACCATCACCAGTCCCAGAAGCAATGGACTGTAGGACTATTTTTGTTACCCGAGCAATGTCAAAATCTTCTGAAACATAAGCCCAAGCTTTAAAATTAAAATAAGTGTCCACTTCTTTATCATTGTAGACAAGCTGAGCAAGAGTTGTCTTCCCCAGTCCTCCCATCCCGATTATAGAAATAACAGGGACTCCAAAACTAGTACTAGTGCCTTCATCCTTGAATAACATATCAAGTATTGCTTTCTTATCATTTTCCCTACCACAAATGTAAGGATCATGAAGAGAGGTACTTTCTGGTGAGCTTTGATATTTGACTTTGGAAGACTTCTCTCCGGGGATCTCTTTCAATTCCAGGAAATTTTTTTGTTCTACAATCTCTTCTAATCTGTCAGTAATCTCCTTTATTTGGGACGCCATCTTGAAATTGAACTTAATAGATTGTGGACTCGAAGGAATGAGCTTTCGTACCTTACTTGTGCTGGCTTGAGATTGATGCAACAACTCCTTCTTCAAAGCTTCAGTTGCAAACTCGTCCAGTATGTCTTCCACGTCGTATGCCAAGTTCTTAAGATCAGTGAGCCAGTCCTTTACTAACTGGCTCTCCAATTGCTTCTCCGCTGCATCATTAAGAACTGCTTTAATCCTCCACAATTTTTTCTCCCACTTCTTGAAATCAGCATGGATGTTCTCTCGGCGTGCAAATCGAAGTAGTTTGGTTGAAGTCAACTTCATGAACAGAACATCAATGGCAGCAGTAGCAATGGCCTCTCCTATGAAAGACATGGTTTCTTTGTTTCACTCAAGAACTCTAGAATCACCAGAAATCTAAGAATGAAAGGAGAGTAGCTGCTGTTGAGAGAAAACGCCAAGAGAGAAATCAGAAAAACCCAGCAGTAATGAATCTGATCCTTCTCGCATTCCTTTGAAATCCATATCATCTGACTCAGCTTCATAATCTGCAACGACTAACGAGACCTTGCCATCTCAGCAATGCAATCCTGACTCATCATCTTATCTTCTTTAAAAGTGCAAGCAAATATCTTTCTTTAATTCACTCTTGTATGCATTTTTTTTTTTTTTTTTTTTTTTTTTAACTCAATTGTTGACCATGCTGATGTTTACTCACAAGTGGGAAAGTAGTACTCCATTATTAGCTGATGTTTCAGCCTTCACATGCTGTTGTTGAGTGTTGAGAATGACAAGTGAGACCTCCTGACGGACCTGACCATTTCTGGAGACATCAAGTTAATGCTTTCTTTGCTTACTAATTTTCTGATTTTATTTCGACAGAATAAAAATTATTTGTGATAACTAATTCCAACTTTTACTAGTTAAGGTGGCAATTAGAAGTCTTTGACACCTACGTAAATAGGATTATAGGTTCAAGTTATGTAAAAAAACTCTTAAATTTCATATTTAGACTTGGAGTCAAACCCGAAAAACTTCAATCCTGATAGAACCAAGACAGCTGTTTTCTACTTCATATGTTCAGTTAACATTTCATCATGCATAGTTGAATGGGCACAGCTTGTGAGCAATTAGGCCAACTCCAACCATCCTTCATTTCTTCAATTTGAAGAAAATATTCACTCCAATCAATCTTCAAAATGAAGATCACAAATTGAAGATGGGTTTTGGTTCTTCTAATTTGAAGACTCAAAATTGGTTCTTCATTTCACTATTTGCTTAAAATATTATTATTTTCTTTTTCTATCTCCTTTTTCACTTTTTTAATTAAACTCAATTAATCATATATAATTTTTTATTTATAAATGTAATTAGTATAATAATTATACTATTATAAATATTTTGTTGAGATCTTTCAACCGAGTATAATATTGACTATATTTTAATTATTTTTAAATTTTAAAATTTTTATTAATGAACTAATAGGTTAACATTCGGAACACTGCAGTAATTTTTTGCAAAGAAGACAACTCGAGTTTAGACCTGACACCGGTTCCGGTTTGGTTCGAACCGGACGGTTCCGTGAAAATGAAACCGGAACCTCCTTGATCTCGGTTCGGTTCGGCGGTTCGAACCAAACTGGCGCTAGGTCTACCTGAGTTTGCCAAGATCATCGCTACGTTGAACAAAGTAGTTGTCATGAAATTTGACGGCGTTGACAATACGAATGAATAAACTTCGACGCACTCAAAATATTTTGTGACAAATTATAAAAAATATTAGAAATTTGTAGATGTAATAAAAGTGAGTAAATTATTATCTAATAAGATAGAGTAATGCTAGAGGACCCAAAAATATAACCCAAATTTTGGACCCAAACCTATGTGGCAACATCACATGGGATCTTTGGGAAGAGTGATGTGGGCCCATATTGTGTATGATGTTGCCACATAGGTTTGGGTCCAAAATTTGGGTCATTTTTTTGGGTCCTCTAGCATTATTGAATAAGATAATGTAGAGAAAACAATTTTATTAAAGAAAGTTTGAAATATTATGGGAAAATTGCACAAACTTACCCTAACGTTTCCCATTATGGCATAATATTCAACTAATGCCTTTAATTGCACAAACAACCCCTCCTTTTAGTCAACTTTAGTTAAAAATAGCCATTGACCATGATTTTTTTTTCAAAGCCCAAAATTGCCCCTACACTTTATTACAAAAAAATCTTAATTGCCCTTTATTTAAAACATTATCTACTTTAAATTATTATAATATAAAAAATAAATACTAAACATAATCCTTTTTAAATAAAAAAAATTCAAAAATAATATATTAAAAACAAAACAATTTAAGAAAACGTTATTTTGAGAAAATACAATTTAATAATATATTAAAAACAAAACAAAAAAAACGTTATTTTGAGAAAATATAATTTAAAATTATGCAAGTCCAATATGAATAGTGGTAATGTGTTACATATTTTTGAATTTTTTTTTTTGTTTTTATTATATTATTTTTAAATTTTTTTATTTAAAAAGGATTATGTTTAGTATTCTAAACACAAATATAAATAAAATCATCAAGATTTTGAAATAAAAATATAATCATTTATCATAATAAAATACAATAGCACCGAAAATTTGTTCAATGTTCATCTCTATAAGACAAAATAATTTGACTCAATATAAATTACGCATTATATTTTGGTTCAAAAATTTTAAAAAAATATACTAAACATAATCCTTTTTAAATAAATTTTTTTAAATTTTTTTTTTTTAAAATATGTAGCACATTACCACTATTCATATTGGACTTGCATAATTTTAAATTATATTTTCTCAAAATAACGTTTTTTTTGTTTTGTTTTTAATATATTATTAAATTGTATTTTCTCAAAATAACGTTTTTTTAAATTGTTTTGTTTTTAATATATTATTTTTGAATTTTTTTTGATTTAAAAAGGATTATGTTTAGTATTTATTTTTTATATTCTAATAATTTAAAGTAGATAATGTTTTAAATAAAGGGCAATTTTGGGCTTTCAAAAAAAAATCATGGTCAATGGCTATTTTTAACTAAAATTGACTAAAATGAGGGGTTGTTTGTGCAATTAAATGCATTAGTTGAATATTATGCCATAATGGGAAACGTTAGGGTAAGTTTGTGCAATTTTTCCAAATATTATTTATAAAGTAAAATAATAATATTTTATTATTTAGAGATTGTAAAATGAAGAATGGTTAGAGTAGTAAAATTATGAAGATAGAATATTATAGGAATATTCCATTTTCAGTCTTCAAATTGAAGAAAAGATTGAAGACCGGTTGAAGATGGCCTTAGGCATGTATATGCACTATGATTTTTATATATACAACTACTAACTTATAATGGACCAAGTTTTAGTGGATGTCAGAAATGATTTGTTGTTATGCATAATTTTTACTGTTAAACTCTTCCATTAGTGTTTAAGGAATTTGGAATTTTACTACTTTGTTAAATTAGTCAAAAGTTTTTCTGGAATCTTTTTTAATTTTGCTTACATGGTCATTATAGGTGTTGCAACATTAAAGCTCTACCAGGGGCGAATCGGTTAATTAAACATTTAACGAGTCACGGTGTGCCTATGGCACTGGCTTCAAATTCTCCTCGTGCAAGCATAGAATCCAAAATCTCTTATCACCAAGGTAGGTCTTTTAGAAATTTTAATAATGATTACTCCTTGCTTCTCTGAAAATCAGCTGGTCACACATGACCAACAATATGCTGTCGTCTTTTATAAGTGAGCTTGCTCATTGTATTTCATTGTTAGGCTGGAAGGAATCCTTCTCTGTTATCATTGGCGGCAATGAAGTGAAAATGGGAAAGCCATCTCCTGAAATGTGAGAATTCTTGATGAATAATTTGATATTGACTTCTTACGACTTTTTTTTTAATCTAACTATGAAAAGCACATTTTCTCAAATTCTAACCTTTTGATTTTTCCATTTTAAGATTCCTGGAAGCTGCTAAAAGGCTGAATATGGAACCTTCCAGCTGCCTGGTCATTGAAGATTCCGTGTAAGTGAGTTTTTAATCCCTTTCTATACTGACTATCCTTTTGTTCAAGAGAGCTGGGCCTCCTGTCCAATGCTCTTTGAGGAATATATCTTCACTTTGAGTGATGCACTAGTTGAGTTTGTTACAAGAAAAGACGCCAGTTACCTATAACTTGATTAGAAGAATTAATATGGCTCTTGAAATCATATGGCCTGAAAACAAATGCTACTAGATTTCTTATGATTCTTTGACATACCGACCTTTCCTTGAAAGGTTATGTGGATCCTTATTAACATAAATGTTGGAGCAGAAATTACATTTATAAATTGTTAAATAACAGTTTGAGATGATGAACAGCTACAATTTGGATTGTTGGTATGCAAATCACATCAAAATAAAGACTGTTAAAGTTTAGTCTGGCAGCATGTTTTGAACTTAATTGCAAATACTTATTAACCATGACTTTCTATAACATCTGTGAGGCTGCCTTTCTCCAATTCCCTGTTGATGTGTCCTCCGCTATTCATATAATTTCTTCTCGTGCCTTTGATCAATACATAGCCACATGTAAACTCAGCATCCCAATCTAAGATTTGAAAAGGTTTTATCCATGTCAGGCCAGGTGTTACAGCTGGTAAGGCTGCTGGAACAGAAGTTGTTGCTGTACCATCCATTCCAAAGCAAACTCATCTTTACACATCAGCAGATGAAGTTATCAACTCACTACTTGATTTGCGACTGGAAAAGTGGGGCTTACCACCATTTCAAGATTGTAAACCCCAAAGACATAAAATGTATACAATTACCTCACTCTCAATTTAAATTTCATCTGAAATATTGATTGGTAATTGCAGGGGTAGAGGGTACCTTACCACTTGAACCATGGTATATTGGTGGTCCTGTAATTAAGGGATATGGTCGTGGCTCAAAGGTACTTGGAATCCCTACAGGTGTGTAGAACCTACAATTTCTGTTACTTTGCCTTATTCAGCTCGAATTCATTCTGATCTTGCTTTGAACTCCAGCTACATTTCGCAACAAAACAACATTATTTATTACTTGTATTCTAACTCTTGTATTAGTTTTTGGTGGCTCCCACTATTAAGATTGTTTATGTTTCTTTATCTTTGTTTTGCTTGATAGTAACTGAACCTGATTTATGTTCATTATCTGCTTTTAGCTAATTTGTCTACAAAAGGTTACTCAAGTGTCCTATCAGAACATCCCTCAGGGGTATATGTTGGTTGGGCTGGATTATCAACGCGAGGCATTTATAAAATGGCCATGAGTATCGGTTGGAACCCGTATTTCAACAATTCCGAAAAGACTATTGTGAGTATATGTGTGTACAACATGAACCCATATAGTAGCATCTGCGTACCTCTTTTCTATTTTCCTTAAATCTGTTTTATGATGCAGGAGCCATGGTTGCTTCATGAATTTGATGAGGATTTCTATGGCGAGGAATTGCGCATTGTTATAGTTGGCTATATCCGTCCTGAGGTATCATTTTCCTGTCTTCTTTCCCGTTTATAATTCTGTTTCTGTGATTCTACTTTTGCTTAAAATCTGAACTTTGAATGTAACAGGAAAATTTCCCAACCCTTGAGAGCCTGATAGCGAAGATTCTTGATGACGGAAAAATTGCGGAAAGAGCCCTTGATCTCCCACTGTATTCAAAATACAAGGACGACTCGTATTTGAAAAACGCATAATGATAGGCATTGCGGCGATTGATCTGGATAATTCTCTCTGTAGCTGTTAATGAATTGAGAGGTAATGATTTGAGAAGAATTTAATTCCCATTTTGATTATATATCATATCATACCAGTCCGATGAATTTAGGGACTGAATGTATAATGCCCCGGGAGGCAAAGTTGTTGTAATGGACTTATTTTTTTTACTTCTATGTTAGAAACTTAAAGAAATGCAATTATTGTTGAAGACCATTCAAAAAGAAGTGTTGAATACATGTCAATGATGACAGAGAAGGATTCCTTCCAGCCTAACAATGAAATACAATCAGCAAGATCACTTGTAAAAGAAGGCAGTATCCTTCAAAATTAAGTATAGTAATCAGAAGGAAAAGTAGGATATATATGTGAATTGAAATTATCAAAGTCTTCCACGTCAGCTATGAAATCATTAATTTCTTTTTCTTTGAAAGGTAACACTATTTTTGGTTAGGATCCGACGGAACCTGGTGAGATTAGGCTATAATAGGCAAAGGTGTGCAGTTTAATGGGCAAAAGTGAATGTATATTTACAAGAGTTTGAACCTAGTGGAGCTTCATTTTGAAAGGTGTCAGATAAAATCAATGATGGATACAGTTTTTGCTGTTAATTATTATTAGTTTTCTTTAAAAGAAATATATATTATTAATTATTATATGTAAATGATGATAAGTTCTTCGATTATTTACTAGCTTTTATATATATATATATTTACTAACTTTTTAATTAAACTAAAAAAGTTAAGAATTAGAACTTTTTGCACACACTTGCTCCTACATCAAGTCCTCAATCAATTAATTTTCTCTTGCTTTGTATCAGCAAATTCTGAAACTATGTTGAGAATTATAAGTTTAAGTACTTAATTTCTCAAAGACAATGAATATGTTATATCCTATGTAACATATTAGAACAGAGTAGTAATGGATATCAGTATCAATACAATGAATTTTTATTTTTATTTTTTTTCACATTAATTAAATGCTATTGAGGATATGACCTGATGATTGAAGCCTCATTTTCTCACAATGGGGCAGTTGTGATTCTACGTTGATCTGATTCGGTTGAACATGTTGAATTAGGCTCTAATGATGATGATGATGCATTGAGTATCACTGAACTCTGCATAAAAAATCCGGGTTTTGCAGGTGTTGGGAGTGCTATTAAGCATGTAAATAACTGAAGCTATGGTGGGTCTGTCAGTTATACTCTCTTGAACGCATAGCAACCCAATGTGTATGCATTTCATCATTTCATTCCTTGAACCTTCCTTCAAAGTAGGATCTATTAGATTTGAAGCTGTTCCTTCATCCCATTTTTTCCATGCCTGCGCTCAATATTAAAATCTCGATAAATCAAGTAGACCTTCAAAAATAAAATGTTAGAAATGAATAAAACAACTTACTTGGGTGAGAAGGCATTCTATTTCCTCTTCCGTATCAAAATAACTTCTCTTTTGACCGCTCACAAGTTCCAAAACTAAAACACCAAAACTGAACACATCCAACTTAACTGAGAAATGCCGGTGTATTATATATTCTGGAGCCATATACCCACTGCATATAATCATGAAACGTATCAAATTGAAGTTTCAAAGATTGAGATATTCTTGAATAGATGGACATGATAAATTCCTCTTCATATATTGATAGATAAGCTCTATATGTCTATCCATGTACTTACAGGGTCCCCACAACTCTATTTGTAATTATATGAGTTTGATCCATTTCGAATAATCTTGCTGTGCCAAAATCTGAAATCTTTGGATTCATCTCTGAATCCAACAAAATGTTACTTGCTTTCAAATCACGATGAATAATTCGTAATCTCGAGTCTTCGTGAAGGTAAAGTAGCCCTCGAGCAATGCCTTCTATGATTCTGTAACGTCTTTCCCAATCCAAATCTTCACGCTTAATTGGATCTACAAATTTATAAAATTATCGAACCTAGATGGATTAAAAATTAAGAATACTATAACCAGAAAGTGAATCTGAAATGTATCGGAAGTGAAAACATACCGAATATGAAGTAATCGAGGCTTGAGTTGGGCAGAAACTCGTAGACAAGAATCCTCTCTTTTCGTTCCAAGCAAAAACCAAGAAGATTTACCAAATTCCCGTGCTGAAGCCTGGCAACCAAAGTGACCTCATTCTTAAATTCAACCTCTCCTTGCTTAGAATTCATAAACAGTCTCTTAACAGCTACTTGTTGTCCATCAGGTAGGGTGCCCTGCCATATCAACAAAATAATAAAGCTTGGTAATCAAATTCTGCCAACCTTCAAGAAAATCAAAGCTTTTAGGTACCTTGTATACAATACCAAATCCACCTTGTCCAAGCTTTTTAGCTTCCGAGAAGTTGTCTGTTGCAGCTCTGATGGTGCCAATGTCGAATTGCAAGGAATCCTTAACAAATGGAGCTAAGCAATGATGTATGGCTGCATTTGGAAAGCCACTCTTCATGAAAAAAAGTGAATTGTACTAAAAAAAAACTTGACTGCCTCATGAATCATGGGCTTATATAGTAATTAAGAGACACATGCGGCTTACTCTCTATTATTTTCTCCTTCAAATTCCTTTTTCGGAAAAAAATGCAGATGGAGATGGTCAATATCATTAAAATAGCAGCTGGGACAACTATAACTATGATGACTGTTCGAGAAATGTTGTCGCCATTTCCTGCACACATTACATGTTATAGTAATCATCAGTAGAGGCGAAGCAAGCTACAGGATTTTGGAGCTGTATGCCTATTTGAAAAACTATTAAAATTTTAATAGAAAACTGTAAATAATAAGAAATACAAAGTAAAATGTTTATAAATTTTTAAAAAAAAATTATGCTCTATAGGACCAATTAGTTTGGCTTCGCCACTGATCTTAAGTAAACTCAGAAAACTCAACTAATTGAATAAGGATCCAATAGTATTTAAGATATCAAACACCTTCTATTGTTGTGTTATTTGACGGCAGATGAGGAGGAGGAGGAGGAGACAGTAGCGATGGTGGCGAAGAAGGAAATTCTGGTTCATCAACAGTCGCCGGATCATAGAAACGGAAAGTCTCGAACCTCAAAATACAGCTGGGTGAAACAACTCTTACTCCTTCCTTTCCATTGCAACGTTTGAAAAAACCTCCAGTAATCGAAACAAGGCAATCGTTGCATTCCTGCTTGGACAAATCAGGAGTGCACTGAACAAGTGCATACAAGGTTTTGAAGTCAGGGGCAGATGCATATCCGACCGCGAACTTGCTAAGTGAACCGCCTGATCAAGCATTACTTCTTAGGCCATCTAACAAATTCTCAAGCACTTGATTGAACTGATCCAGGCTCGACACATTATTCGGGTTGCACAGATAATATCTATGGGAGGTTTCGGCGTCCATAATATGAAATATGTCGCGATTTGAGTAGCGTAACATACAAGTGTCGTACCATCCAATTGCTTCTTTTCGGTAAGGACATAGTTGTGTGAGCTTGGATATGGAATCATTGACGCAACTACGGCAAACATCCAGGTTGATATCTTCTCTGCAAAGTGCAATTGCGTTTACTTTGTCAGAGCCTTGGCCGGCAGAGAAATTGTAGAATCCGTAGCTGATTTCTGAATTGGAGGAAATTGATGAGAGGAGGCTATTGAGGTTTGCCTGGTAAGGACTATTGGTTGTGTAGTTACCGTTTTCGGATAAGCAGAGATGGTAGAAGAAATCTGGCTGGGATATTGTGAAGGTAACAACATGTACAAGAGCACAAAAAAAGGAAGAACAGCAGTCTTGAAGAACCTATCGCCACCATGGCGTGCGGCGCCAATGAAGGAGCACAAATTGTGCAACTTGCAGAGCAGAACAGGCCTATGTCAACAGAACTTGTTGATGATACTGTAGCTACTTGGACAATCAAGGAAATTCAATGGAGACATCTTTTTTTAGTGGTCATGACCAGAGCTAGTTGATGATAGAGGAAATTCATTGGAGACTTCTACTCGTGATATACATATATAAAAGTAAAGGTTTCTTGTGGGTCATATAAACCATTTATTCAAGGTCAAGAGATAAAAAGAAATTGGACACTACCTTCTTTAGTCATTCGTGGTAGAGGAGAATGGGAGATAGCGCCTTCGCGGCCTGTTCCAATATGGTTGGTCGGTGGAGGGAGAAAAACTTGTGTGGAACGGTTTCACCGTCACATGGTGAGACCGTCTAATGAAATTAAGCCGTATGAAACATATATGATGTCATATATAGCCTAATTTCAATTATACATGAAGTCATGAACTATATCAATTAACACAGTGAGTGATCTACATTGCTCCTTACACCTGTGAAAAAAAAACAAAGTTATTAGGTTATAAGGATCCTTGGGAAATCAAAACGGTTTAATAGAGTGAATGAATGCATTATTATTATTATTATGGAGCCAAAGTGAATCTCACCGCTATTCAATTCAACCGGTGAGGTCCACTTTGGCTCCATTGTTTTTGGGGCTATGCCGCTATGGTGCCTTATTATTATTATTATTTTAAAAGTATTAGATAAATTTAAGGTTTTTTTTAGGAGGGGATGACTTTAACCCACAACCTCATTTGGTGTAGGTGTGAAGGGTATACCACCGAACCAATCTCATCTCGTCATTTGGTGCCTTATCAAACATACAAATCTTCTCTTTGTTTGTGTCATCTATAATTCTCCACCAAAATCTCAAATTAATTGTAATATTAAAAAAGAAAAAAAAAAACAAATATATATATATATATATAAAGGGTGTCGGTATTGACACCCATAAATATGATAAGCACACATATATTTTAATAAAAAATTTAATTACAAAAATATCCGAATAAGAATTTACCAATAAGGACAAATTATTTTAATTAAAAATAAATCAAATACTATGTACAACCCTTAATTATACCTATATCTCCAACTATATCACTTTATTATAAAAAAAATAAGAAAATAAAAAAATAAAAAATAAAAACTAGACCTTAATTCCATTTCAAGTATCAAAATTTTAGTTTTTGTAGAAGAGAAAACAAACTTAAATTATTTTTACTTGAAAACTAAATTTTGAGTGTTCTCTTTGGATTCGAAAGAATCAAAGTAAGGTTTTCAAAGTCTCCCTAATCGATGCTGGTATAGCATGATATTCTCCAATTGAGTTGGGTGATAGACTGTTTTTGCACTCTATCTGGAAAAATATATCCCCAATTAGACGATGTATTTCAAAACCAATGCACATCATCCATGTACTCTCCATGCCTTCTGCAAGAAGCTCTGTCACAGTGGAACTATATTTCTCATTTATTGCCATAACCAACTTCATCAATGGATGAACAACAAGTGATGCAAATCGACAATGTTGCTGCAACAATGATATGAGATGTCATTGCATCTTGACTTGTTCCACCAACACAAGAAATCCAATCTTACACTTCAAATGATTCTAGCCATGCCAATACTTTAATTTCCTCAACCTGAGAAATTCCTTATGTTTTAGGTGACCATTCGGAATTTTATCCATCTCTAGATGTTAGTTCTAGAGAAATTGGGTGTATTAATAACTTAATTGGGTATATAAACAAATTGTATTAAAATGAAAACATTCATTTAAATAAGGGTACTATTGGCATTAAGATGAGTGTTTATAGTAATGTTTTAATTTTAAATTTTAGATATGAGAGTACTTATAAATATATATGTGTTTATTATATTTATGGTGTCAATATCCGTTAGGGATGAGCATCCCCAACGGATATTGGGGGGAGGGGAGGGGTTGGGTGGGGTGGGGGATAAGGACCCCATCACCGTCACCATCCCCATTTCCATATGGAAATGGGGATGGGGATGGGGGGAGGTGCCCCTATCCCCATTTCCCTAATTTCCCCAAACATTATATATAATATAATATACACACACACACATATATATATTAAATATTTTTATTCTTCTATTTTACTAAGTATATATACATCTTTTGAATTTGTAATGGATTTTTTTTAAAATTTTTATTTATTTATTTATTTATTATTTATGATGGATTTTGTGTTTTTCTAGTATTAATTTGTAGTTAAACATGGAAAATGGGGAAGACGGGGAAGACAGGGAAAATGGGGGAAAACGAGAAAATAGGGAAAAACGGTGAAAAACAGAGAAAATGAGGAAATAGGGGACCTCCCCCCCAAAACTCTCCCATTTTGAAAGTGGGGATGGGGACGGGGATGGGGGGACCTATATTCATTCCCATTCCCTAAATGTTTATCCCTAATGTCTGTACGGCTGTACCCATATATAAAATCAACCTTCTATAAAAGATAAAAAAATAATAATAATAAATATATAAACTCGCAGTCTCAAGTCTCAACTCAAAACGCAAAAACACTCTACTTTTGGCGCTAACAGCAAAATCTGTGAAACATCAAAAAACACACAGTAATGGAAGAGGAGCAACAACAGCAGCAAAATCCAGAAACAGAAGTAGTAGCAGAAGCCACAGAGCAGAGCCAACAAGAGTACACGTGGCCTCCAATTAGATTCGATGTTCCTCCTCACAGAACCTACCATTTCCTTAACCAGTTCAAGACCACTTCTGTCCCCAACAACTTCCTTAAAGGCGTCAAATGGTCGCCGGATGGTTCGTGTTTTCTTACAAGTTCCGATGATAACACTCTTCGCGTTTTCACTTTGTAAGTTGTTTTTTTTATTTTTAAAATCTGAATAAGCACTTACTTTCAACTTTTAAGACATAAAATTAACAAATTTGAGCATGAAAATTGAGGTAATAAGCTAGGGTTAACAATGTTGTACTTTGTCTTGGTGTGTATTTACATGGGTTGTTTCATGAATCGTGATTTTGAGATTGTTTATTGTCAATTTGTCAGGCCTGAGAATGGAAGCAGCCATGATTTTAATGCTAACGAGCAAGGTAAATTTCTTTTTTATTATTATAAGTTTATCTAATTTTAAGATAATTTTCAAGTATCTCAGTAGATGAAAGTGAATAGCATGTAGTTGGAGATTTTGACAATTCGTATACAGTCAGGAGAATGAGAAATTTGACTAAATGATGAGTGATGTTAATGTTGAGGTCGTTCTGGATTGATACAAGCTCTTTTGTGTGTCTAACAGTCTAACATTGCTTTCAAGTTTCAATTTTTAATTGTAGTTTGCTTGTGGTTTGATCCTTATCCTGCAGATTCTTATGCTGCAGACCTTGTTGTGAGTGAAGGAGAGTCCGTACATGATTTCTGTTGGTACCCGTACATGTCCGCTTCAGGTGCTTAATTAATCTTTATTGATCGAAGGATGTTTTGCACATACATGCATGTGTGTGTGTTATGTATATACATAATGTTAGTTACGGTGAAATTGTTATAAATTTATTGATGCTCTTGTATGAGGTTGATATCTGATGTGAAAGTTTGTTGGCTTTTCAGATCCAGTGAGCTGTGTGTTTGCTACTACCGCCCGCGACCATCCAATTCATCTTTGGGATGCTACTACTGGTTTGGTACTGATTTTCTTTTCCTCGTATATATGCCTTTTGGAACTGATTTTGGTGTTTTTGTATGCTTTAAATAAAGCAGTGGCCTTGTAATATATACTGAAAGGGTGCACCGCTTCTATCATTCATTTTGAAGCATGGTAGGTCTCACCCCATATGCATAGTGTGTATATTGTGAGCAGCCATTTGCTAAGTCCAAACACTATTGTGATAGATACTGTAGACAGCTGTGTTGCTCAATCTCTAATTTTTGTATTTTAATATACTTGGTGACTGGCATGGGTACTGAAAGTTGCGCTGCACATACCGGGCTTATGATGCTGTGGATGAAATCACTGCTGCTATCTCAGTAGCATTCAATCCTGCTGGGACTAAGTAAGTGGAAAATTCTTTTGAAAAGTCCATAACATGCTTGATGTTTCTCTTAAGCTTTTGTAAATCATAGATATTTTGGGGTTTGAATGGAAACTCTGTCTCTAGTATTTAAGATAATACCTATTTCTTAGAAGTTAGGTCATTATAATCCCTTCTCTACTTCTTCGATTTAAGTTCTCATTCTTATATTATTTACCTGATTTCTTGCTTTATTTATAGGATATTTGCCGGGTACAACAAATCTGTTAGGATATTTGATATACACCGGCCTGGTAGGGATTTCAAACAGTATTCAACCCTTCAAGGAAATAAAGAAGGTCAAACAGGTATTATCCTTGGTTTATCTACCTAAACTTGGTTGTTGAACGATTTATAATGATGAAATATATTGCCCTTACCTTGTTTATTATGTACAGGTATCATCTCTGCACTTTCTTTCAGTCCAACCCATACTGGAATGCTAGCTACAGGTTCCTACAGCCAGACTTCAGCAATCTACAACGAAGACAATATGGAGCTCTTATACATTTTACATGGGCAAGAAGGTGGGATTACACATGTAAGTAAGCATTCATCTACATACCCTTGATTCTGATTATGGTATAACAAATAAGGGAAACTTCTTTTCCTTTCAGGTTCAATTCTCAAAAGATGGAAACTATCTTTATACCGGAGGTCGGAAGGTATTATCAATATTCCATGTTCATAAAGGTTGTGCACTATCAATAAAATTGACACCGATCTTCCTTGTAATCATCCCACTTCTGGTTAATGAGACCATCCCCTACATTCTTGGCAATCATTCTACCTTCACCCTGTGATTGCCATTGATCTTCACTGCCCTATAAGTTTACTGCTTTGGTGCCTTATATTTATTAGGAAGCAGCAATGCTGCTCTCTCTCTATCTGCATTTTCTTTTGGGAGCTTTTGGATAACTTAACTATGAACACATAAATCTTGCACTTTAGTTATGTCACAATATCAACTATACATGTACATTATTCTATAAATGTTAATTGACAATGTTCTATATTTAAATATTTTGAAGGATCCCTACATACTATGCTGGGATGTACGGAAAGCTGTTGAAGTTGTTTACAAGTAAGTATTTATAACTTAAAGGGAAATTGTATCAGAAAGAAAAAAAAAATATGAGATGCACAAACAACTAAAGGGCTGTCACAACTTAGGAAATTTAGAAAATTAATGTGATATATTCAATATATAAAAATACCATTGCTGAATTCTCTAAGAACTGTAGCAAATAAGGCATCCTATATCAAAACATACTTCACTTTTACCATTGGGAATTTAAGTAATCATGCATACTCCTATTAGTCCTATGTCTCTTCTTTCATATGCAAATGACAACCTAATCCCCCAGGAAGGAGAAAAACACGTGAGACAATTATCAACAATTGTAAATGTTTTTCTTAGTGGCTCCAGCCTCCCACCCAAAGAGAAAATCTACGGTTGACTGAAGCAGCACATAAAACGTTATAGAAATTGTGAAAACAGGAACCTATGATAATGAAGCTCAATGATAAGTGGCTCTGTTAAGCTATGCTTTGATTTTGTGAGATCCGAAACATAACAATGTTTGGAAACAAACTTGGATAGATAAAGGAGTTGATGACAGTATGTCAATATCGTTTTATGTCCTTGGTTCTTGCCATATTTATAGGGTAATACTTTCCATGCAATTTTGATATTGATAAAAGAGTATTATAACATTGCCTATCCACTCCCTGAGGGTAAAATGTTTCTATATTTTAGTTTAAAGTTTGCATAAGTAGCTTATTGGTGGTGACATCAAAGTTCATTTATTTTGTTGATTATATCCTGTAATAGGTTATACAGATCCTCAGAATACACAAACCAGCGAATATTGTTTGATATTGAACCCTGTGGCCGACATCTTGGAACAGGTGGTCAGGTATCAATTTTTGCTTCTATCATTTTTTTCTGTGGTGGATTAAGATTCTAGACTTTATTGGTGTTTCAGGCTGAGGTAGATTTCCAATAATTAATTAATTAATTATTTGCTCGTTTTTTTCGATTTCTGATTTCAGGATGGTTTGGTTCATATATATGATCTACAAACTGGGCAGTGGATATCAGGATTTCGTGCTGCAGCAGGTATTGATATTTCATATCATTCAAGGATGTGTTATTTCGTTTTTGCATGTATATTTAGATTTATCTATTCCTAACCAATTTTCTTCCATTCTTCACACCATGCAGACACCGTTAATGGTTTCTCTTTTCATCCCTATTTGCCAATGGCTGCCTCTTCATCAGGACATCGAAGATTTGAAGCTCCTGATGATGGCAACAGGGATTTACATTTGACTGGTAAATTCTTAGTGCTGCAAATATTCACTTGATTTGAAGATGCCCTTTAGCATTTTCTGTCTTTCCTTCTTATGTCAATCTGGTTTACTGTGCTTTACTTATGCTATTACATTCTTTTTTGTTTCACGTTTTGCACTGTTGTTACAACAATTTGCTTTACATGGTTGGCAAACTGCTGCGACATTCTTCGCTGTATTATCTTGTTACTGAATCACAGAACTTCAGTCCTGAACAAGAACTTGAGATTTAAGAAACGTTCATGTCTTCTTACTTTTGTTGTATATTTTTGCATGGGTATATTCTCCTTCAATGGTTTTGTTCTACTTTTTGTAGGTGATGAAAACTGCGCTTCTGTGTGGAGTTTCTCGTATGCTTCAATGGATAACAACGACGATGGTGTCAATGCTAGCGATTCTAATAATCAACTGAACATGAAAACCTCCACCAGGATCGCTAGCGATTCTAATAGTCAACCTGAACATGTAAACCTCCACCAGGATCCTTGAGTCAATCACCAAAATTTGCAACTAAATTGATACTCTTTGTATGATCTTTCGTTACAATTGATTGAGGCAGGTATCTATTGTCCTATTTATTGTACATTGTCTGCTTCGATACAGAGCTATTGAGCAAAATTTTGTAAATCCAAATTTCTAGGATGAACTCAAACATATTGCTCATTTGGAGGCTTGAACTTGTAGGTTATAATTCCTTCGAAACCAAACACGACCAACAAATAACAAGAAGCTAAAAAATCAATCCAATGTTTACTAACCACATTGTCTAAGCAAATCCAATTCTCTCTCGATATCTTTCTCAGGCAGGCCTGGAAACTAGGACTCGCCGAGAAATCAATAGATTAATTGCTCTGCAACAAGCTGTTCTTCTTCACCAATCCCCCCATTCTCACCTTCTTTTTAACAACCACATTTACCAAGTTAACCACCTGACTGAGACTCTGAATAAAAGATTCTAGAGCCATTGCTACACTATTACAAGCTCATATTAAGTGCCCTCTGCTTTGCTGTTCGAATTGGCAACACATTAGTGAGACACATTTAGAGCTCTCTACTAGGATCATATATATTATATCGAACTTGTATATATTTTATATATATATTTCTTTCTTTCAATGATCAAAATTTTGTATATATTTTATCAACAAGTGGGTGGATTATACACGTTCGATTGGAATCCAAAAGATACGGCATAATTAATTATCATAAAAATCTATATTTTTAACAAGCATATATGCTGAATGTTGTATCCAATTATTCATGTCACACATCTTTTAACAAATTGATGAAAAGAAATGGATTTTCAACTATTAACAAGGAGAGATTTAAAACACAAAATGCAGTCAACATCCCAATCACATGTACAATATTATTTCTGAAATGTAGTTTAAAGATGAAACATTCAACAGCTACAAGACAACCCAAAAAACTACTTTGCCTGAACCTGAGGAACACCAACTCGAACCTCTTTTACTTCCAAAACACCCTCGAACCAATAGCTCTGGACTGATAAATCCCTCATTTCCTGGTCTAGCTTGAGCACTTCTCTCACTTTGTCAGTAGACCTGTCCGAGAATTTCTGCTGAAAACTTTCCTGCAAGTTGGTCCTTCTCTAGCAAAAGTAACCATCTGAAATCCAGCGACGACATATTAAGGAAGAAGCCAACTTGAAAAGAGCATCTGTTATAGCCTGCTAATTTGATCAACTACAAGTTGTTCCACAGCTAGCATTCCATCATGACAACTCGACTTTATAATGATGGAAAAATAGTATCAAAGGCAAGAAAATAATGGATAACCGAAACAATATTTTATGAATGTGAAACTGACCGTGGTAATTAGCAACACCTATATCACTTCCACGGCATGCCGTACTTCCACTGCAAACAGTAGTTTACAACTAAGTCATGCACCATATTCCAAAAGCAAGCAAAGTTTCTACAATTTCACAATATTGAAGTAAATACAAGTAAACTATTATACATTTTAACTTAATGTTAAATGAAATATCTAGAATCACATATTATTTCACATATAAAATAATCACGTTAATTTAAGAATTAATTTGATAACTTACTTATAAGTTATCTCACATTAACTTAACATTAAAACCATTAGTTATTAGGACCACAAATCCTACAATTGGATCCTGCCAAACCCAACATATCACTAGAAATCTCCACTGTTATAAGAACACCTATGCTTATCACATTAGATAAGCATGAAATTGTTAGAAAAACAAATTCAAAGATCCCAAAACCTTAAAGACAAACAAACTGTACTTATCGGAAAACTTTCCCTAGATTATCAGTATAATTTGTATCAAAACTGTGTCACAATAAGTCTACTCCCCCTCATTTTGGTTTTTAATCGATTTCTTTCTGCATGTAAGCACCGCGAGGCATTTCCTCATGATTATCAAATTCAAAAAAGACATGGAAAATTTGAGTGATTTCCTCTGAAGTTAGAAGTAACAATCAGAATTATTTCATGAATGAAAAACAATGTATAGGAACGGAAACTACATTTCTCTTTCGTGACTTTCTTGGACAAACATAATTTTCCTTTAAAAACTATAAGCAATATTATTGCTTCTTCAAAGTGAATATAAAAAAAATCCATTTCATAACAACAACAATGTTTATAAAATCATAAACTAACCTTATTGTTAGTAGTAACTTGATTGTGAACAACAAAGAACTAATTTCAAATCCCATATGTGAAATGTCTTAGCTGAATATGAAATGTCTTAACTTGATTTTGGTGGATATAAACTAAAATTTAAAAATATTTGTTGCATATTGTGTTAAGCAGACATACCTTGGGAAAACCATCTATATATACTGTAGGTACGAGGGCTATCATTGGCCAATATAGTCCTTTATCCTTTTCGCAACTTTGTTTCAGCAGAGGACATTTATTGATACTTAATTGCTGAAGTGAGGAAGGCAGGCCCTTCTCTGGAAAGAATTTGAAATTTGGACAACTTTGTAGACGCAGTTCATTCAAGGAACTGAGATCTTGAAAATTGGGAGATAGGCGCTCCAGATCCCGCAAATCATAGATGCACAGTGTAGTTAGAGAGGTAGGAAGCATAGGAAAGGAGATCATGTCTGGACATCCATCGGAAATTGAGAGAACCTTAAGAGAAGTGAGTCTGTGCAACCCCCATTCAAAGAATGCCTTACAGATGTTGGCACCTCCAACAAAAAGTGTTGTAAGGTTGGTGGGAAAACCATCCTCAGGGTCCGGAATCATGCAATCTAACAAGGGAATAGACATCCGCAATTGCTCACAGCTATTAATAGATAGGCGTTCTAACAAGGGAAGATGTTCTGGCAAATTTCCTGACAATTTAGGACAGCGATCTATAGAAAGTTTTCGCAAGCGAGGGAACCCAACATTATCTTTACCAAACCCAATATGATTCCAGTCTTTCCATTCTTGCATATTAAAAATATGTAGAACCTCTAGTGACTGAAAAGGTGTTGAGCAACCATTTCCATAAAACTCTGGACTAATGCTCTTTATTCCAGCCAGTCCTCCGATATATAGGTCCTTGAGCAAGGGCAATTGCCCGATTGGTGGCAAGGAAGTACAGTTTTTGCAATCTTCAAATCTTAAAAGCACTAATTTCGGAAGTGAGGTTTCTGCTAACCATGATGGAAATTTTGTACCACCATAGCTCTTGATGGTGAGCTTTTCAAGCTTGTTATAAGGTTGTAGCATGTCAAGCACTTGAGCCTCAATTCCAATATCCCTTGAATCACTAAAACTGCTAGTCCATTCCAGCTTTAACTCTCGAAGCTTCTCCTTCCCAATAATGTCCGCCTCCTTGGCATCCCCAGTATCATTCACATTCTCCAACCCTGAAATACAAAACTCGTATTGAAGGTGTGTCAGCTTCTTCAACTCCTTTAACCCAAAGCCAACATCTTTACCCACCAAATAAAATGGAAATGTTCGAAGACGGATTAATCGACCAATTCCTGAAGGCATTCTTTCCATTGAAGATGGCTTAGAAATATAGAGATGGCGCAGATTGATTAGGTTCCCCATGTCTGAACACAAATTCACTAGATAATAACATCCTTCTAATTTGAGGATTTCTAAGTTGTAGAGTGTGTTGATTGAATCCGGCAATTTTTTAATTGCAGTGTAGGACAGGTCAAGATAACGTAGATGCTTCAAATCACCAATTGTGTTTGGTAGGTCTTCAATGAAATATCCCTTCAAAGATAACACCCTCAAGCGTCGTAGTCTAGGCAACAAATTAAGAAAATCACAATGACTTGAAGCGAATTCGGGCAATAATGGCAAGAAGGTGCGTATACTTTTGATGATCTCATCAGCGACCTCCAACTTCTTGATGCATTCACATATAGATCCAACATTTACAAAAGATAAATGATGAAGCTTTTTGGAAATCTTCAATTTCTTCTCATCTTCTGACACATTCTCAACCTTTAAACAAAAATCTTCAGCAGCCCATTGAGAAAGATCATGGATAAGGTCATGCATCACAAATCTTGAAGGATAGCCCGACAGTTGGAAAAATGAAATTGAGTATAAATTTTCAAAAAACTCATCTCCTATATCTTCGGCTTGCTTTTCATTTCTATCCGTTTGTAAAAAACCTTCAGCCATCCATAAGAGAATTATTTCTTTCTTTTCAAATTCATAGCCTTTTGGGAATATTGAGCAATATGCAAAACACCATTGTAATGGAGGAGAAAGATAATTGTAACTTACTCTAAGAGCGGGTAAAATACCACTCTCCTCTTCTGATAAATTCCATATTCTGCTATCTAACAAATCTTCCCAATCCTTGTTGCGAAATTTACAGCGTAAGTGCCCACCGAGTGTTTTTGCCGCCAAAGGCAAGCCTTTGCATCGATCTACAATCTTCTCACCGATTTCCTTCAAGTCTGGATGCTCGTTGAAATCCGTTTTTCCCAAAGCGTGAAAAGTAAACAGAGACAAACAATTATCATTTGACAATTGTTTCAATCGATAAATTGAAAGATTGTTTGCCTCTGCCATCGATGCCACACTCTCCTTGCGAGTTGTGATGATAATCTTACTTCCAAAAGAGCCGGCTTGAAATGGAAGGCAGAGCGTTGTCCAGTCATGATAATTCTCATGCCAAACATCATCCAATACAATCAAGAATTTCTTTCCAGCAAGTTGCTTCTTCAATTCGACTTGAAGCAGATTTAGATCATTAACATCACCAGTCCCAGAAGCAATGGACTGTAGGACTATTTTTGTTACCCGAGCAATGTCAAAATCTTCTGAAACATAAGCCCAAGCTTTAAAATTAAAATAAGTGTCCACATCTTTATCATTGTACACAAGCTGAGCAAGAGTTGTCTTCCCCAGTCCTCCCATCCCGATTATAGAAATAACAGGGACTCCAAAACTAGTACTAGTGCCTTCATCCTTGAATAACATATCAAGTATTGCTTTCTTATCATTTTCCCTACCACAAATGTAAGGATCATTAAGAGAGGTACTTGCAGGTGAGCTTTGATATTTGACTTTGGAAGACTTCTCTCCCGGGATCTCTTTCAATTCCAGGAATTTTTTTTGTTCTACAATCTCTTCTAATCTGTCAGTAATCTCCTTTATTTGGGACGCCATCTTGACATTGAACTTAACAGATGATGGATTGAAACCAGTACAGCAAGAAGGAATGAGCTTCTGTACCTTACTTGTGCTGGCTTGAGATTGATGCAACAACTCCTTCTTCAAAGCTTCAGTTGCAAACTCGTCCAGTATGTCTTCCACGTCGTAAGCCAAGTTCTTAAGATCAGTGAGCCAGTCCTTTACTAACTGGCTCTCCAATTGCTTCTCCGCTGCATCATTAAGAACTGCTTTAATCTTCCACAATTTTTTCTCCCACTTCTTGAGATCAGCATGGATGTTCTCTCGGCGTGCAAACTGAAGTAGTTTGGTTGAAGTCAACTTCATGAACAGAACATCAATGGCAGCAGTAGCAATGGCCTCTCCTATGAAAGACATGGTTTCTTTGTTTCTAGGAACAAATACGTAGTAAATTAGTAATGGCCGGTTGATTCACAGGAATGGTTTGGTGTTTGGAGGGTGACAAAGAAGGAGAAAGAAAACGCAATCACAAATCACAAAAGGAAAAGAAGCACTCCATTATTGTTTGCTCTGTGGTGTTTTTTTTTTTTCGACTGTCGAGTAGTGAATAATTTCTTTACTTTTTGAAAAGTAAAATTGCCCAACGGTGCTTTTATTAATTATTATTATGCTTTCTTTGCTTTTTCAATAGTGCAAGCAAATATCTTTCTTTAGTTCACTGTTTTATGTATTTATTTATTTATTTATTTTTTAATTGTACGTACTAAAATAGATTTATAATTTTGATTTGGTACACCTAAACAAATCGGATAAAACCGGTATCTAGTAAATGCTAAGTGCTAGTCAAATGGCAACCCAACCCCTAGCACTTAGATGGTCGGAAAATAATTATATTTTATAATTATTTTTCTTCCGTACAAAACCAATATTCAATCTCTTCAACCAAAAAAAATAAAAAAATTCAATATTCAATCTCTTCAAAATAATAATAATTCAATATTCAAATTTTAAACAATGTAACTAGTATATAAATACGATTTTGACTCCGTCTAAATGATTGATCGGTAAAATTTACTAATAAATTGGTCAAATCGTCTTTTTTTTTACCTGACACCTAATGCAGACGATTTTATCCTAATTGGTATTTTTGAACACTAGATAAAACTGTTGTGCATATATTGTAATGTTGACATTACTCATGCAACATAACTAATCAATCATATTTACTTTCTTATCATAAGGCGTGAAGTAAATGAAATATACAGTAGCTCATAAATCATTATAATCAGATCTCGTAAAATACTTGAAAACAATTGTTTAGTATATAGACGTCATACAAAAATAGTGCTACAGATTCAACTTAAATCAACTTGTTTTTGTGTATCACGATTCACTGGTTAATAAATTATATATACACATGTTAACCAAATGAAATTATCCCATCACAAAATGGGATAATAATCGGAGAGAAATTCATAAGTAACCATAACACTTATCATGCTTTTGTTTTTAACCACTTTTGAATTTTTAATTGTTAATAACCACTTTTTTAAAAAAAATTCAATTTAGTACCATGAATTACCAGAGTACCCCTGAAAATAGTATTCTTTAAACCTCGAAACAAACTTGAAATCACGACTAAATTGAAATACACAAATTTGAAATCCTACCTAACTGGAAATATTAAAACTTGAAATCATGCCTAAAATAGAAATATTAAAACTTGAAATCTGGACTAAATTGAAATTAGGATAAGTTTTTTTTTTTTTTTTTTTCCTCTTTCTTCTTCCTCTTCTTCTTCCCCAAATTCAAATTAGGTTTAGGTTTTTTGTTTTAATTGCAGGTCTGTTCGCCGGCGATCACGCAGAAGACGGCAGCAGCAGCGACGACGCCGGCCCACCTGCACGGTGACGGCGCTGCACGACGACGACGGCCAACCCCTTCGTTCGCGAAGGAGCACGACGACGACGGCCAGCTGCACGACGACGGCGCTGTGGTGCAGCCCAGAAGGTCGCCGGCCACGTGCGACGCCTTCGTCGGCCCTCAGCGACGCTGCACGGCCACGCCGGCGGTGGCTTTGAGGGAGAGAGAGAGATCGGTGAGAGAGAGGAGAGGAGAGGAGAGAGACTGGAAAGAGAGAAAAGAGAGAGAGAGAGTGTTTTGAGGGGGGCTTTTATATGGGGGCATTCCAGTAATTGCTCAAAAAGATGGTTAAAAACAATTAAAAGTATGGATGTGGTTAAAAAAGAAAATCCTATAAGTAGATGGGTCAGTTTTGGCAATTTCCACTAATAATCGAGGGATGCCAAGTTATCAAATATATTATATCTTTTTTTTTTTCTTCATTTTTTTACATATATTTTATGGTCAGGTGTGCATTGTACCAGTCTTGGGCTTTCACTATGACTCTGTGAGTGATGAATGTGATGATGTGCTTTATGGACACGTTAATGAATTGAGATAAAAAGTCAAATGGTAGGGGTCCATAAATGATAGTGGTGTGGTCACCAAAAAAAATAAATTAAAAGTTATAAAAAATTAAAAATAGGAAAGTATATGAGGAAGTACTAGACGGAAGAGAAAAATAAAATAAAAAGTTTGTCTGTCTTGGTGTCACCTAGTTGGCACCTATGCGGTCTAGGCGTCACGATTGACCCCAATCACCCACTACAACCTGATCGAAAATTATAAAAAAATAAAAAAATTTAATTTATGTACTTTTAGAGCATATAAATAAGCACTCCATTATTGACCGATGTAGCCTATGTTATTATTCACATACTGTATCTATATCAGCATCTTCAATCTAATATATCAAATATTATACCAAACAATAATGTTAGAAGACTCAAAAAGGTGATCTAAATTTTAGACCCAAACCTATGTAGCAACATCACAATAACTTGGACCCATGTCACTCTTCATAAATATCTCATATGATGTTGCCATATAGATTTGAATTCAAAATTTGAATCATTTTTTTTTTTAGTCATCTAGCATTATTGTATACCAAATATTTGGTGTAATGATAAATTTTTTTACATATATTTTATGGTAGGTGAGTGCATTGTACCAGTCTTGGCCTTCACTGTGTGTTGAAATGAGAGAGAATGGACGCGTTAATTAAGAAGATGATGGGTGATGTGAGTGATGAATGTGATGATGTGCAGTCACCAATAAAAAAATTAAAAGCTAAAAGCATCCACAATGGTGGTGGCACTATTCCAGACCCATTTATTGCCATATCACCAAAAATGGCTCTTGAATAGTAAAAAATGGGTCTTCTTATTTGGGTCTCATTTTCCCACAATGGTGTTCAATTGAAAAAGTAAAAGTGAATCCACTTTTTTAACTTTTTTTCAAACAATCATTACTCTTCTTTAAAATATTATATATATATATATATTCAATAATTATTTAACAAATTATGATTAATTTAAAATAATTTTTTCACAACCGAATTACATCAACAATAAAAATAAATATTTAAAACAAAATATTGTATAAGATTAGACATGGCACCGGTTTCAGTTCGGTTGGGTTTCGGTTCCGATGGTTCGGTTTCGGTTACGGTTACGGTTCCGGTTACGGTTACGGTTACGGTTTCGGTTACGGTTACGGTTACGGTTACGGTTACGGTTACGGTTACGGTTACGGTTACGGTTACGGTTCCGGTTACGGTTCCGATTTCCATTTGGATTCTGATTCCGATTCCGGCTTTGATTCCGGCTTCGGCTTCGGCTTCGGTTTCGGTTTTAAATATTGGTTTCGGTTTCGGCTTCGGCTTCGGCTTCGGCTTCGGCTTCAGTTTCGATGGTTCGGTTTCGATTTCGGTTTCGATTTCGGTTTCGGTTTCGGTTTTGGTTTCGATGGTGGTTTTGGTTTCGGTTTCGGTTTCGGTTTCGGTTTCAGTTTCGATTTCGGTTTCGGTTTCGATTTCGGTTTCGGTTTCGGTTTCGGTTTCGGTTTCGGTTTCGGTTTCGGTTTCAAAGGTTCGGTTTCGGTTCTAGACCTTCAAAAAATTAATGTTTTTATTCAAATTATATAATTTATTTAAAATATCAACACTATCAATAATTATTTAACAAATTATATTTAATTTAAAATAAAACAATTTATTCATTTAAAATTAGCACAACCGAATTACATCAACAAAAATAAATATTTAAAACAAAAATAAATATTTAAAACAATTTATTCATTTAAAATTAGCACAACCTTCAAAAAATTAATGTTTTCATTTAAATATTTTTAATTTCATTGAACTAAAATTTTATAATTGAAATTAAATTTATTTATAATTTTTTCATTATATATATAATTATTGAAATTAATAATAATATATTTAAATTTAATTAATTGAAATATATATATATATATATATATATATATATATATATATTTATATATATTAAATTTATTTATATTTTTTCATTATATATAATTATTAAAATTAATAGTTATATATTTTAATTTAAATTATATAAATAAATAAATAAATATATATATATATATATATATATATATATATATATATATATTTATATATATATATATATATATATTTAGGGGCCCAACCCAATGATTGGGAAGTGTTGGGAACCCAACCCAATCATTGGGCAAGACCCAAATTGAGTTCCAAATGTGGAACCCAATTTGGGTCTACTTGGGTGGGCTCCACATTTGGGTCTCATTTTTTGGGTCTTATTTTCAACCATTGTGGAAGAATGATTGGATCCAAAGTGGGTCTTCAAAAAGTGGGTTTTCAAAAAGTGGGTCTTGAATAGTGCTACCATTGTGGATGCTCTATAAATGGTAGTGGTGTGGTGCGGTCACCAATAAAAAAAATAAAAATAGGAAAGTAGATTAAGGAAGTACCGGACATAAAAGAATAAAAAAAAAAAAAGTTTGTCTGTCTTAGAGCATCCACAATGGTGGTGGCACTATTCAAGACCCATTTATTGCCACATCACCAAAAATGGCTCTTGAATAGTAAAAAGTGGGTCTTCTCATTTGGGTCTCATTTTCCCACAGTGGTGTTCAATTGAAAAACTAAAAGTGGATCCACTTTTTTAACTTTTTTCCAAACAATCATTACTCTTCTTTAAAATATTATATATATATATACATATATATATTCAATAATTATTTAACAAATTATGATTAATTTAAAATAATTTTTTCACAACCGAATTACATCAACAATAAAAATAAATATTTAAAACAAAATATTGTATAAGATTAGACATGGCACCGGTTTTAGTTCGGTTGGGTTCCAGTCCGGTTTCGGTTCCGATGGTTCGGGTTCGGTCTCGGTTTCGGTTTCGGTTTCGGTTTCGGTTTCGGTTTCGGTTTTGGTTCCGGTTTCCATTTGGATTTTGATTCCAATTCCGATTCCGATTCCGATTCCGATTCCGGTTTCGATTCTGGCTTCGACTTCGGTTTCGGTTTCAAATTTCGGTTCCAGACTTGGGTTTGGGTTTCGGTTTCGGTTTTGGTTTCGGTTCTGATTTCGGTTTCGGTTTCGGTTTTGGTTTCGGTTTCGGTTTCGGTTTCGGCTTCGGCTTCGGCTTCGGCTTCGGCTTCGGCTTCGGCTTCGGCTTCGGCTTCGTCTTCGGCTTCGGCTTCGGCTTCAGCTTCGGTTTCGGTTTCGATGGTTCGGTTTTGATTTCGATTTTGATTTCAGTTTCGATGGTTCGGTTTCGGTTTCGGTTTCGGTTTCATAGGTTCGGTTTCGGTTTCGGTTCTAGACCTTCAAAAAATTAATGTTTTTATTCAAATTATATAATTTATTTAAAATATCAACACTATCAATAATTATTTAACAAATTATAATTAATTTAAAATAAAACAATTTATTCATTTAAAATTAGCACAACCGGTTTTGGTTCCGGTTTTGAAGGTTCGGTTTCGATTCCGATTTTAAAGGTTTGGTTCCGATTCCAAACCTTCAAAAAATTAATGTTTTCATTTAAATTATTTTAATTTCATTGAACTAAAATTTTATAATTGAAATTAAATGTATTTATATTTTTTCATTATATATATAATTATTGAAGTTAATAATAATATATTTAAATTTAAATAATTGAAATATATATATATATATATATATATTAAATTTATTTATATTTTTTCATTATATATAATTATTAAAATTAATAGTTATATATTTTAATTTAAATTATATAAATAAATAAATAAATAAATATATATATATATATATATATTTAGAGGCCCAACCCAATGATTGGGAAGTGTTGGGAACCCAACCCAATCATTGGGCAAGACCCAAATTGAGTTCCAAATGTGGAACCCAATTTGGGTCTACTTGGGTAGGCCCCACATTTGGGTCTCATATTTTGGATCTTAATTGACACTATTGTGGAACTAAAAGTGGATCCAAAGTGGGTCTTCTTCATTTGGGTCTTGAATAGTACCACCATTGTGGATGCTCTTAGTGTCACCTAGTTGATACCTATGCGGTCTAGGCATTAAGATTAGACGCCAGTCACCTGCTACAACACTGATTGAAAATAAAAAAATCAAAAAATTTAATTTTTATACTTATAGCGCTAGACCCAACACCAAACTCCTATTCCAAGACAAAATAAAGCCTCGTCATACAAAGCATTCTATTTCAAGTGAGAAAATAGCACTCCATTATTGACTGATGTGGCATGTGTTAGCATTCACATCCTGTATGCTTAGGGCATCTTCAACTGAATTGTAAATCTCCAATTTACAGCGACAATCCTCTCCAACTGAGCACCACTCAGCTGTGCTACTTTGTTGATAGAGGTGGAGTAGTGCTAGATCTAGCGCCCCTTTGTAAAAGTAGCACAGCTCTTGCATTACTTTTTATTGTTTTTTAATTGTTTGATTGGTTGAAAGGGATTATTGAGTATAATATTTTTTTTAGAATAGAATTTGGAGTTGAGGGTTGAAAATGGAAGTGTGAAAGTTGCTGTATTTTAGAGCAAACTTACAACAAATTGGAGTTGAGGGTTGGAGATAGTATAAGAGCATCTCCAACCAACAGACTATCTCCACCAAACATACTAAATAAACTCCTCTAACCAACACACTATCTCCACCAAACATACCAAATAAACTCCTCCGACCAACACACAATTTACACCAAATAAATTTGATGAAGCTACGGTATTCACCAAACCCGGTGCGTACTTAGCTCCACCAATTTTTTTTTTTTTTTTTTTTTGTTAAAATGTCATATTAACATTTAATTTTTGCTAAAATTACTAATTTAACCTTTTTATACTTAATTATAACAGTATGTATTCCCAAAAAATATACTGTTGGAAAGATCTCGTTGAGATATTTAAAATGATACTTACTTTGATATATATTTTATGTCAATAAAATTATTGAATATTGTATAAATTAACTAATAGAGATTGATTAGTATTATATAAATATTTATTGGTGGAATATTTTCCAAAGATGCTCTTTTGGTGTAAAATTTGGTGTTGATACATTGGAGTGAAAAAAAAATTGGTGTAAGAAAGATGCTATTTTTATGACAAGTTGGTATAATATTTGGTATATTGGGTTGAAGATGCTCTAAGTATTGAAAATGACTAATGACTTGATGAGCTTTCCTCGAAATTCCTAGAGTCATAAAGTGAAAGTTTTCTTTGCTTCAGTGCAATAAAAGTTACATATAGTTAGGGATGGCAATGGATCGGATCGGGGATGGATACCCCATTATCCATCCCCGTATCCGTTTAAAATATGTATATCCATCCCCGCATCTAAATGAGCGGGGCGGATTCGGATAATCCGCGAATTTAGATAACGATATTCATCCCCGCTCCGTCTATATCTATATCCAATGAAATATATATATATATATATATATATATATATATATATATATATTGTTATAATTTATAAAAGAAAAATGTAACTAACGTGTATAATGGTACCTTTTATTCTATTTAAAAGGGAGAAACAAGTACATCTAATCCAATAAAGTTCAAATAACATAAATTCAACAAACGAAAAAAAAAAAAATCACATAAAACTTTACTATTTAATTTTCTCCAACAACTTAATAAAAAACCATAAATATTCTCATTCTTCCATCACCACGGTCCATACGACAATCAAAGTAGTCTCAACTCTTTAGGTTCTCGGCCGCTTACTTTAGAAAAATAGCTTTTAGGGTTTTGATGATAAAAAAATTAATAATAACTTATATAATTAAAATTAATAATTATATTTCCTTAAAAAAAATTAATAATTATATAATAATTTTTTATATTTTTAAAATATTAAAATATTAAAATATACAATGGATCCGGATGGGGATGGATATCCATAGACGATATCCATCCCCATATCCGAAAATTAAATGGATATTAGAATCGTATCCATCCCCGCTCCATCCCCGTAATAATAGTATCCATCCCCATTATAAATGGAGCGGATTCTTTCGGATATCCATATCTGTGGATAATTTTGCCATCCCTACATATAGTGATACATTTCTCTATGACAAATTTTGAATGTATCACTATAGGTATTATTTTGTGACAAATTTTATTATTTGTCATTATGTTTTTTTCAATTTAGATATTTTACGAAAATTGTCACAACTGGTTAAAATTTGATAATTTGTGACAGTTAATATAATTAGTCAGAAAATTACCTTATTAAAAAAAAAAAAAAAGCCTTTTATTTATTATTATTATTTTTATTTTAAGGAAAGATTGTTTTCATAAAAAAAAGGAAAGATTTTATTTTGTATTTTTACTTATTTCTGATTTCCTAAACCATATCATGAATCTTTAAATTTTTTGTTCCAAACATCTAATCATATTTCCTAATTTCATTAAAACTCTCCGGTCTATGCCGATTTGTTCAAGGTATCTCTGAATTTTGATTTTTTTTTTAGGGATTCCGTTTTTATCCTCACCTCCTTCTTAATATCGCCTACACTTCAACAATGGAATTCAAAAACTTCACATAATTTTTGTTTCTTCTCTCCGCCTAATTGAAATTAAAGCAATTCTTCAATTGATTTCTCTCCACTATTGAGGTGTATTTCTCTCTAATCTCTATTTTTTTTCTTAGACATAATTTCTCCATGATTTCGTTTCTATTGAATTCGTTGTCACATGCACCAATGACGAATACAACAAAGACACCGGCTCTCAAGTTGCTCCAAGCGTCAAGCATGAGGTGATCGCCATCACCATCGTCATGCTGAGGATGCAAAGAGCACTCATCTATCACTTCAACCTAATGATATTCTTCCATAAGCCAATTATCTTGGTTTGTTATTTAATTGTTTGATTTTTTATTTTTTATTTTTTTTATTTTTTTTGTGTTTTTGGTTGTGTTTTAATGAATATGAAAAAAGAAGAAGTATTATTGCTAATTGATTTATTGATTAACTTGAGTATTGTATGAACTTGAAATTATTTTATACATTAGGATACACATAAACTGTTCGATGAAATGCCATGCTATTAAAAGAGAAAAAAAGAAGCAAAGAATGAATTATTATTTTTTTTTTTTTTTTTTTTTGTACCATTACATTTTATAACCTAGACATGCTTACATTATTAAGGTAATTGTTTATACTTATGAATGCACCATTACCATTTCATGCAAACCTTATTTCTAATTCTAATAAAAAGAAAATGTTTTGGGTAGTTTTTCAATTAATTCTCAATTTTTTGCTTGGTGCGCATGAAAATACTAGTGTCGTTGCAATTTAATGGCAAAATTACTTGATTATCTAGGTCTACTAAGATCTATTTAGATATATATATATATATATATTTTTTTAATTTTTTAAGCTTAGATATTATAAAGTTATAGGAAAATAATGTGTGTGGAGCTCCCATTGTTGATGTTACAGACCCTGATACAACAACCATTGGAAGATTTTTGGATAATATACCCAAAAGGTGTTGAGAAGCTTCTTGCATGGAAGAACTTTGTATTTAATTACAAAGTAATTTTATCAACAACATGTCCTCGTGATCATCATGACCCATGCAATTACAAAAAAAAATTGTTGTTGGTTAATTAATTAATTAATTAGTTGTTCTATCATTTCTCTCGAGTCATGATCGATCACCAGTGTGTGGGAGGTATACAAGTCAAAAGATCATTTAAATCACATGAAATTAATAATGTTTTAATTTACCACATTTGCCCTTTGGTTGAAAAGTACTTTATTTGCTTTGCACAACAGTACTTAATTGTTCATCATGACGATTAGAATAAATAAAAGCATACTAGATTTGCTTAATTGTCAATCTAGGGTTAATTAATAAACCTTTTTTTTTTAAGATTCTCTATAACCTACTACCATGGGTATATTATCCTTCAACAGTTTTGTTCTACTTTTTGTAGGTGATGAAAACTACGCTTCTGTGTGGAGTTTCTCGTATGCTTCAATGGATAACAACGTTGATGTCGTCAACGCTAGCGATTCTAATAGTCAACCTGAACATGAAAACCTCCACCAGGATCCTTGAGTCAATCACCAAATTTTGCAACTAAATTGATACTCTTTGTATGATCTTCGTTACAATTGATTGAGGTAGGTATCTATTCTCCTATTTATTGTACATTGTCTACTTCGATACAAAACCATTGAGCAAAATTTTGTAAATCCAAATTTCTAGGATGAACTCAAACATATTGCTCATTTGGAGGCTTGAACTTGTCGGTTATAATTCCTTAGAAACCAAACACGACTAACTTGTAGCCGCTCTGTGCTGGAATTAAGTATGTTAGTTGCTATTTAAGATAAATCCTTTTTCACTCTGTTATTCAAGTTTTGCTACACTAGAGACATCAATAAAAATTGAGAATGAAAAGAAATTACAAAATATGAACTTCACATGTGCACCAGTGAAAGGATTTCTTTGTTTAACAAGTACCTAGTACATGCTGGAGTTATTGAACAAAGGATTCTAGAGCCATTGCTACACCATTACAAGCTCATATTAAGTGCTATCTGCTTTGCTGTTCGAATTGGCAACACATTATTGAGGTCACTGATGTGAGACACATTTAGAGCTCTCTACTAAATGTGGTTGTTGTAATATAGTTAAAGATGAAACATTCAACAGCTACAAGACCACCAAAAAAACTACATGGCCTGAACCTGAGGAACACCAACTCGAACCTCTTTTACTTCCAAAACACCCTCGAACCAATAGCTCTGGACTGATAAATCCCTCATTTCCTGGTCTAGCTTGAGCACCTCTCTCACTTTGTCAGTAGACCTGTCCGAGGATTTCTGCTGAAAACTTTCCTGCAAGTTGGTCCTTGTCAACCAAGAGTAACCGTCTGAAATCCAGCGACAACATATTAAGGAAGAAGCCAACTTAAAAAGAGCATCTGTTATAGCCTGCTAATTTGATCAACTACAAGTTGTTCCAGAGCTAGCATTCCATCATGACAACTCGACTTTATAATGATGGAAAAATAGTATCAAAGGCAAGAAAATAAAGGATAACCGAAACAATATTTTATGAATGTGAAACTGACCGTGGTAATTAGCAACACCTATATCACTTCCACCCCCGCCACTCCATGCCGTACTCCCACTGCAAACAGTAGTTTAAAACAAAGTCATGCACCATATTCCAAAAGCAAGCAAAGTTTCTACAATTTCACAATATTGAATAACAAAACCTGTTGCGTCTTCTTTATATATTGGTGTAAGCAATTATACATCTTAAAGTAAATATATGTAAACTATTATACATTTTAACTTAATGTTAAATGAAATATCTAGAATCACATATTATTTCACATATAAAATAATCACGTTAATTTAAGAATTAATTTGATAACTTACTTATAAGTTATCTCACATTAACTAAACATTAAAACCATTAGTTATTAGGACCACAAATCCTACAATTGGATCCTGCCAAACCCAACATATCACTAGAAATCTCCACTGTTATAAGCACACCTATTCTTATCACATTAGATAAGCATGAAATTGTTAGAAAAACAAATTCAAAGATCCCAAAACCTTAAAGACAAACAAACTGTACTTATCGGAAAACTTTCCCTAGATTATCAGTATAATTTGTATCAAAACTGTGTCACAATAAGTCTACTCCCCCTCATTTTGGTTTTTAATCAATTTCTTTCTGCATGTAAGCACCGCAATGCATTTCCTCATGATTATCAAATTCAAAAAAGACATGGAAAATTTGAGTGATTTCCTCTGAAGTTAGAAGTAACAATCAGAATTATTTCATGAATGAAAAACAATGTATAGGAACGGAAACTACATTTCTCTTTCGTGACTTTCTTGGACAAACATAATTTTCCTTTAAAAACTATAAGCAATATTATTGCTTCTTCAAAGTGAATATAAAAAAAATCCATTTCATAACAACAACAATGTTTATAAAACCATAAACTAACCTTATTGTTAGTAGTAACTTGATTGTGAACAACAAAGAACTAATTTCAAATCCCAGATGTGAAATGTCTTAGTTGAATATGAAATGTCTTAACTTGATTCGGGTGGATATAAACTAAAATTTAAAAATATTTGTTTCATATTGTGTTAAGCAGACATACCATGGGAAAACCATCTATATATACTGTAGGTACGAGGGCTATCATTGGCCAATATAGTCCTTTATCCTTTTCGCAACTTTGTTTCAGCAGAGGACATTTATTGATACTTAATTGCTGAAGTGAGGAAGGCAGGCCCTTCTCTGGAAAGAATTTGAGATTTGGACAACTTTGTAGATGCAGTCTTTCCAAGGAACTGAGATCTTGAAAATCGGGAGATAGGCGCTCCAGATCCCGAAAATTATTGATGTACAGTGTAGTTAGAGAGGTAGGAAGCATAGGAAAGGAGATCATGTCTGGACATCCATCGAAAATTATGAGATCCTTAAGAGAAGTGAGTCTGTGCAACCCCCATTCAAAGCATGCCTTAGAGATGTTGACACCTACAACAGTAAGTGATGTAAGGTTGGTGGGAAAACCATCCTCAGGGTTAGGAATCATGCAATCTAACAAGGGAATAGACACCCGCAATTGCTCACAGCTACTAATAGATAGGCGTTCTAACAAGGGAAGATGTTCTGGCAAATTTCCTGACAATTTAGGACAGCGTTCTATAGAAAGTTCTCGCAAGCGAGGGAACCCAACATTATCTTTACCAAACCCAAGATGATTCCAGTCTTTCCATTCTTGCATATCCTCGATACATAGAACCTCTAGTGACTGAAAAGGTGTTGAGCAACCATTTCCATAAAACTCTGGACTAATGCTCTTTATTCCAGCCAGTCCTTTGACATATAGGTCCTTGAGCAAGGGCAATTGCCCGATTGGTGGCAAGGAAGTACAGTTTTTGCAATCTTCAAATCTTAAAAGCACTAATTTTGAAAGTGAGGTATCTGCTAACCATGATGGAAATTTTGTACCACCATAGCTCTTCATGGTGAGCTTTTCAAGCTTGTTATAAGGTTGCAGCATGTCAAGCACTTGAGCCTCAATTTCAATATCCCTTGAATCACTAAAACTGCTAGTCCATTCCAGCTCTAACTCTCGAAGCTTCTCCTTCCCAATAATGTCCGCCTCCTTGGCATCCCCAATATCATTCACATTCTCCAACCCTGAAATCCGAATCTTGTCTTGAAGTTGTGTCAGCTTCTTCAACTCCTTTAACCCAAAGCCAACATCTTTACCCACCAAATAAAATGCCAATGTTCGAAGACGGATTAATCGACCAATTCCTGAAGGCATTCTTTCCCCTGAATATGCCTTAGAATTATAGAGATGACGCAGATTGATTAGGTTCCCCATGTCTGAACACCACTTCACTAGACCATAATGTCCTTCTAATTTGAGGATTTCTAAATTGTAGAGTGTGTTGATTGAATCCGGCAATTTTTTAATTGCAGTGTCGGAAAGGTCAAGATAACGTAAATGCTTCAAATCACTAATTGTGTTTGGTAGGTCTTCAATGTGATATCCCTTCAAAGATAACACCCTCAAGCGTCGTAGTCTAGGCAACAAATTAAGAAAATCACAAGGACTTGAAGGGAATAGGCGCAATGGCAATGGCAAGAAGGTGCGTATACTTTTGATGATCTCATCAGAGGCCTCCAACTTCTTGATGCATTCACATGTAGATCTAACGTTTACAAAAGATAAATGATGAAGATTTTTGGAAATTTTCAATTTCTTCTCATCTTCTGACACATTCTCAACCTTTAAACAAAAATCTTCTGCAGCCCATTGAGCAAGATCATGGATAAGGTCATGCATCACAAATCTTGAAAAATAGCTACTCGATCGTTGGAAAAATGAAATTGAGTATAAATTTTCAAAAAACTCATCTCCTATATCTTCAGCTTGCTTTTCATTTCTACCCGTTTGTAAGAAACCTTCAGCCATCCATAAGAGAATTATTTCTTTCTTTTCAAATTCATAGCCCTTCGGGAATATTGAGCAGTATGCAAAACACCTTTGTAATGGAGGAGAAAGATAATTGTAACTTACTCTAAGAGCGGGTAAAATACCACTCTCCTCTTCTGATAAATTCCATATTCTGCTATCTAACAAATCTTCCCAATCTTTGTTGCGAAATTTAAGGCGTAAGTGCCCACCGAGTGTTTTTGCCGCCAAAGGCAAGCCTTTGCATCGATCTACAATCTTCTCACCGATTTCCTTCAAGTCTGGATGCTCGTTGAAATCCGTTTTTCCCAAAGCGTGAAAAGTAAATAGAGACAAACAATTATCATTTGACAATTGTTTCAATCGATGAATTGAACCATTGTTTGCCTCTGCCATTGATGCAACACTCTCCTTGCGAGTTGTGATGATAATCTTACTTCCAAAAGAGCCGGCTTGAAATGGAAGGCAAAACTTTGTCCAGTCTTGATAATTGTCATGCCAAAAATCATCCAAAACAATCAAAAATTTCTTTCCAGCAAGTTTCTCCTTCAATTGGACTTGAAGCAGATTTAGATTATTACCATCACCAGTCCCAGAAGCAATGGACTGTAGGACTATTTTTGTTACCCGAGCAATGTCAAAATCTTCTGAAACATAAGCCCAAGCTTTAAAATTAAAATAAGTGTCCACTTCTTTATCATTGTAGACAAGCTGAGCAAGAGTTGTCTTCCCCAGTCCTCCCATCCCGATTATAGAAATAACAGGGACTCCAAAACTAGTACTAGTGCCTTCATCCTTGAATAACATATCAAGTATTGCTTTCTTATCATTTTCCCTACCACAAATGTAAGGATCATGAAGAGAGGTACTTTCTGGTGAGCTTTGATATTTGACTTTGGAAGACTTCTCTCCGGGGATCTCTTTCAATTCCAGGAAATTTTTTTGTTCTACAATCTCTTCTAATCTGTCAGTAATCTCCTTTATTTGGGACGCCATCTTGAAATTGAACTTAATAGATTGTGGACTCGAAGGAATGAGCTTTCGTACCTTACTTGTGCTGGCTTGAGATTGATGCAACAACTCCTTCTTCAAAGCTTCAGTTGCAAACTCGTCCAGTATGTCTTCCACGTCGTAAGCCAAGTTCTTAAGATCAGTGAGCCAGTCCTTTACTAACTGGCTCTCCAATTGCTTCTCCGCTGCATCATTAAGAACTGCTTTAATCCTCCACAATTTTTTCTCCCACTTCTTGAGATCAGCATGGATGTTCTCTCGGCGTGCAAATCGAAGTAGTTTGGTTGAAGTCAACTTCATGAACAGAACATCAATGGCAGCAGTAGCAATGGCCTCTCCTATGAAAGACATGGTTTCTTTGTTTCACTCAAGAACTCTAGAATCACCAGAAATCTAAGAATGAAAGGAGAGTAGCTGCTGTTGAGAGAAAACGCCAAGAGAGAAATCAGAAAAACCCAGCAGAAATGAATCTGATCCTTCTCGCATTCCTTTGAAATCCATATCATCTGACTCAGCTTCATAATCTGCAACGACTAACGAGACCTTGCCATCTCAGCAATGCAATCCTGACTCATCATCTTATCTTCTTTAAAAGTGCAAGCAAATATCTTTCTTTAATTCACTCTTGTATGCATTTTTTTTTTTTTTTTTTTTGAAACTCAATTGTTGACCATGCTGATGTTTACTCACAAGTGGGAAAATAGTACTCCATTATTAGCTGATGTTTCAGCCTTCACATGCTGTTGTTGAGTGTTGAGAATGACAAGTGAGACCTCCTGACGGACCTGACCATTTCTGGAGACATCAAGTTAATGCTTTCTTTGCTTACTAATTTTCTGATTTTATTTCGACAGAATAAAAATTATTTGTGATAACTAATTCCAACTTTTACTAGTTAAGGTGGCAATTAGAAGTCTTTGACACCTACGTAAATAGGATTATAGGTTCAAGTTATGTAAAAAAACTCTTAAATTTCATATTTAGACTTGGAGTCAAACCCGAAAAACTTCAATCCTGATAGCACCAAGACAGCTGTTTTCTACTTCATATGTTCAATTAACATTTCATCATGCATAGTTGAATGGGCATAGCTTGTGAGCAATTAGGCCAACTCCAACCATCCTTCATTTCTTCAATTTGAAGAAAATATTCACTCCAATCAATCTTCAAAATGAAGATCATAAATTGAAGATGGGTTTTGGTTCTTCTAATTTGAAGACTCAAAATTGGTTCTTCATTTCACTATTTGCTTAAAATATTATTATTTTCTTTTTCCATCTCCTTTTTCACTTTTTTAATTAAACTCAATTAATCATATATAATTTTTTATTTATAAATGTAATTAGTATAATAATTATACTATTATAAATATTTTGTTGAGATCTTTCAACCGAGTATAATATTGACTATATTTTAATTATTTTTAAATTTTAAATTTTTTATTAATGAACTAATAGGTTAACATTCGGAACACTGCAGTAATTTTTTGCAACGAAGACAACCCGAGTTTAGACCTGACACCGTTTTTGGTTTGGTTCGAACCGGACGGTTCCGTGAAAATGAAACCGGAACCTCCTTGATCCCGGTTCGGTTCGGCGGTTCGAACCAAACTGGCGCTAGGTCTACCTGAGTTTGCCAAGATCATCGCTACATTGAACAAAGTAGTTGTCATGAAATTTGACGGCATTGACAATACGAATGAATAAACTTTGACGCACTCAAAATATTTTGTGACAAATTATAAAAAATATTAGAAATTTGTAGATGTAATAAAAGTGAGTAAATTATTATCTAATAAGATAATGTAGAGAAAACAATTTTATTAAAGAAAGTTTGAAATATTATGGGAAAATTGCACAAACTTACCCTAACGTTTCCCATTATTGCATAATATTCAACTAATGCCTTTAATTGCACAAACAACCCCTCCTTTTAGTCAACTTTAGTTAAAAATAGTCATTGACCATGATTTTTTTTTTTCAAAGCCCAAAATTGCCCTTACACTTTATTACAAAAAAATCTGAATTGCCTTTTATTTAAAACATTATCTACTTTAAATTATTATAATATAAAAAATAAATACTAAACATAATCCTTTTTAAATTAAAAAAAATTCAAAAATAATATATTAAAAACAAAACAATTTAAGAAAACGTTATTTTGAGAAACTACAATTTAATATTATATTAAAAACAAAACAAAAAAAAACTGTTATTTTGAGAAAATATAATTTAAAATTATGCAAGTCCAATATGAATAGTGGTAATGTGTTACATATTTTTGAATTTTTTTTTTGTTTTTATTATATTATTTTTAATTTTTTTTTATTTAAAAAGGATTATGTTTAGTATTCTAAACACAAATATAAATAAAATCATCAAGATTTTGAAATAAAAATATAATCATTTGTCATAATAAAATATAGTAGAACCGAAAATTTGTTCAATGTTCATCTCTATAAGACAAAATAATTTGACTCAATATAAATTACGCATTATATTTTGGTTCAAAAATTTAAAAAAAATATACTAAACATAATCCTTTTTAAATAATTTTTCTTTTTAAAATTTTAAAAATATGTAGCACATTACCACTATTCATATTGGACTTGCATAATTTTAAATTATATTTTCTCAAAATAATGTTTTTTTTTGTTTTGTTTTTAATATATTATTAAATTGTATTTTCTCAAAATAACGTTTTCTTAAATTGTTTTGTTTTTAATATATTATTTTTGAATTTTTTTTTATTTAAAAAGGATTATGTTTAGTATTTATTTTTTATATTCTAATAATTTAAAGTAGATAATGTTTTAAATAAAGGGCAATTTTGGGCTTTCAAAAAAAAAATCATGGTCAATGGCTATTTTTAACTAAAATTGACTAAAAGGAGGGGTTGTTTGTGCAATTAAATGCATTAGTTGAATATTATGCCATAATGGGAAACGTTAGGGCAAGTTTGTGCAATTTTTCCAAATATTATTTATAAAGTAAAATAATAATATTTTATTATTTAGAGATTGTAAAATGAAGAATGGTTAGAGTAGTAAAATTATGAAGATAGAATATTATAAGAATATTCCATTTTCAGTCTTCAAATTGAAGAAAAGATTGAAGACCGGTTGAAGATGGCCTTAGGCATGTATATGCACTATGATTTTTATATATACAACTACTAACTTATAATGGACCAAGTTTTAGTGGATGTCAGAAATGATTTGTTGTTATGCATAATTTTTACTGTTAAACTCTTCCATTAGTGTTTAAGGAATTTGGAATTTTACTACTTTGTTAAATTAGTCAAAAGTTTTTCTGGAATCTTTTTTAATTTTGCTTACATGGTCATTATAGGTGTTGCAACATTAAAGCTCTACCAGGGGCGAATCGGTTAATTAAACATTTAACGAGTCACGGTGTGCCTATGGCACTGGCTTCAAATTCTCCTCGTGCAAGCATAGAATCCAAAATCTCTTATCACCAAGGTAGGTCTTTTAGAAATTTTAATAATGATTACTCCTTGCTTCTCTGAAAATCAGCTGGTCACACATGACCAACAATATGCTGTCGTCTTTTATAAGTGAGCTTGCTCATTGTATTTCATTGTTAGGCTGGAAGGAATCCTTCTCTGTTATCATTGGCGGCAATGAAGTGAAAATGGGAAAGCCATCTCCTGAAATGTGAGAATTCTTGATGAATAATTTGATATTGACTTCTTATGACTTTTTTTTTAATCTAACTATGAAAAGCACATTTTCTCAAATTCTAACCTTTTGATTTTTCCATTTTAAGATTCCTGGAAGCTGCTAAAAGGCTGAATGTGGAACCTTCCAGCTGCACTAGTCGAGTAAGTGAGTTTTTAATCCCTTGCTATACAGACTATCCTTTTGTTCAAGAGAGCTGGGCCTCCTCTCCAAAGCTCTTCGAGGAATATATCTTCACTTTGAGTGATGCACTAGTCGAGTTTGTTACAAGAAAAGACGCCAGTTAATTAATATGGCTCTTGAAATCATATGGCCTGAAAACAAATGCTACTAGATTTCTTATGATTCTTTGACATACCGACCTTTCCTTGAAAGGTTATGTGGATCCTTATTAACATAAATGTTGGAGCAGAAATTTCATTTATAAATTGTTAAATAACAGTTTGAGATGATGAACAGCTACAATTTGGATTGTTGGTATGCAAATCACATCAAAATAAAGACTGTTAAAGTTTAGTCTGGCAGCATGTTTTGAACTTAATTGCAAATACTTATTAACCATGACTTTCTATAACATCTGTGAGGCTGCCTTTCTCCAATTCCCTGTTGATGTGTCCTCCGCTATTCATATAATTTCTTCTCGTGCCTTTGATCAATACATAGCCACATGTAAACTCAGCATCCCAATCTAAGATTTGAAAAGGTTTTATCCATGTCAGGCCAGGTGTTACAGCTGGTAAGGCTGCTGGAACAGAAGTTGTCGCTGTACCATCCATTCCAAAGCAAACTCATCTTTACACATCAGCAGATGAAGTTATCAACTCACTACTTGATTTGCGACTGGAAAAGTGGGGCTTACCACCATTTCAAGATTGTAAACCCCAAAGACATAAAATGTATACAATTACCTCACTCTCAATCTAAATTTCATCTGAAATATTGATTGGTAATTGCAGGGGTAGAGGGTACCTTACCACTTGAACCATGGTATATTGGTGGTCCTGTAATTAAGGGATATGGTCGTGGCTCAAAGGTACTTGGAATCCCTACAGGTGTGTAGAACCTACAATTTCTGTTACTTTGCCTTATTCAGCTCGATTTCGTTCTGATCTTGCTTTGAACTCCAGCTACATTTCGCAACAAAACAACATTATTTATTACTTGTATTCTAACTCTTGTATTAGTTTTTGGTGGCTCCTGATATGGCCTTTGCCCCACTATTAAGATTGTTTATGTTTCTTTATCTTTGTTTTGCTTGATAGTAACTGAACCTGATTTATGTTCATTATCTGCTTTTAGCTAATTTGTCTACAAAAGGTTACTCAAGTGTCCTATCAGAACATCCCTCAGGGGTATATGTTGGTTGGGCTGGATTATCAACGCGAGGCATTTATAAAATGGCCATGAGTATCGGTTGGAACCCGTATTTCAACAACTCCGAAAAAACTATTGTGAGTATATGTGTGCACAACATGAACCCATATAGTAGCATCTGCATACCTCTTTTCTATTTTCCTTAAATCTATTTTATGACGCAGGAGCCATGGTTGCTTCATGAATTTGATAAGGATTTCTTTGGCGAGGAATTGTGCCTTGTTATAGTTGGCTATATCCGTCCTGAGGTGTCATTTTCCTGTTTATAATTCTGTTTCTGTCATTCTACTTTTGCTTAAAATCTGAACTTTGAATGTAACAGGAAAATTTCCCAACCCTTGAGAGCCTGATAGCGAAGATTCTTGATGACGGAAAAATCGCGGAAAGAGCCCTTGATCTCCCACTGTATTCAAAATACAAGGACGACTCGTATTTGAAAAACACATAATGATAGGCATTGCAGTGATTGATTTGGATAATTCTCTCTGTAGCTGTTAATGAATTGAGAGTAATGATTTGAGCAGAATTTTATTCCCATTTTGATTATATATCAGATCATTAACCAGTCCCATGAATTTAGGGACTGAATGTATAATGCCCAGGGAGGCAAAGTTGTTGTAATGGACTTATTTTTTTACTTCTATTTTAGAAACGTAAAGAAATGCAATTATTGTTGAAGACCATTCAAAAAGAAGTGTTGAATACATGTCAATGATGACAGAGAAGGATTCCTTCCAGCCTAACAATGAAATACAATCAGCAAGCTCACTTGTAAAAGAAGACAGTATATTGTTGGTCATATGTGACCAGCTGATTTTCAGAGAAGCGAGAAATAATCATTATTAAAATTTCTAAAAGAAGTACCTTAGTGATAAGAGATTTTGCACCTGGTAGAGCTTTAATGTTGCAACACCTAAAATGACCATGTAAACGATGCTTCAAAATGCACGATAGATTGTAGGGTTCTTGGCCAATGGTGGTATTGTAGAAGTCGCTATTTAGTACTGTTATATTTAGAAGTAAGAGATGAGAGGAGGAGATTGCGGTTTGTAGCATAGGCGCTATCAGCTGTGAATTTCCCAGTATCGTAATAGTGCGTCCAATTGGTGGTAAGAGTACTGACCACTCTAATTGAGAGCATATAGAACAAAGGGAAAACAAATAGATTTCTAAAACTCATTGCACTATTATGCATTCTCATTTAATGTAACTTATCTAAATTGTACAGTTCAAAGAAATGTTGAATGATGGAGATACTTGTCACTTGTATATATATATATATTCCTTTATAATGCAGGAAATTTATCTTTCTCTGGGCAAGAGGACCTGTGAAATTTTCAGGAAAAAGAAGAAAATTTCAACGTATAATATACGTCGAATTTAATGGACCTAGTGTTCCAATTGTATCTAGCTTTTATTCTTTGGGTTAATTGCATAAACATACATTCTATTTATCTAATAAAGCAAATTTTCAAACAATTGCCCTATTTAAAAACAAATTTCTCAATTGAAATGTGCTTAGGGTAAGGAAGTCAAAAGTGCCATTGGGTTGTAATTGTATAAATATTCATTTTTTTTTTTTTCTAATAATTACATAAACATACCTTATCGTTTATTGATTTTTTGTTAACTTTAATCTTTAACCATATATGTATCCTAAAATGACTATAAATATAAGTGTGCTTACCATATTTATAAATATGGGGTTAATATCCGTAATCATATATAAAATCAACCTTCTATAAAAGACAAAAATAAATAAATAAATATATAAACTCGCAGTCTCAAGTCTCAACTCAAAACGCAAAAACACTCAACTTTTGGCGCTAACAGCAAAATCTGTGAAACATCAAAAAAAACACACAGTAATGGAAGAGGAGCAACAACAGCAGCAAAATCCAGATACAGAAGTAGTAGGAGAAGCCACAGAGCAGAGCCAACAAGAGTACACGTGGCCTCCAATTAGATTCGATGTTCCTCCTCACAGAACCTACCATTTCCATAACCAGTTCAAGACCTCTTCTGTCCCCAACAACTTCCTTAAAGGCATCAAATGGTCGCCGGATGGTTCGTGTTTTCTTACGAGTTCCGATGATAACACTCTTCGCGTTTTCACTTTGTAAGTTTTTTTAATCGTTTTTTTTTTGGTCATCTGAATAAGCACTTACTTTCAACTTTTAAGACATAAAATTAACAAATTTGAGCATGAAAATTGAAGTAATAAGCTAGGGTTAACAATGTTGTACTTTGTCTTGGTGTGTATTTACATGGGTTGTTTCATGAATCGTGATTTTGAAATAGTTTATTGTCAATTTGTCAGGCCTGAGAATGGAAGCAGCCATGAATTTAATGCTAACGAACAAGGTAAATTTGTTGTTGTTATTATAAGTTTACCTAATTTTAAGATAATTCTCAAGTATCACAGTAGATGGAAGTGAATAGCATGAAGTTGGAGATTTTGACAATTCGTATACAGTCAAGAGAATGAGAAATTTGACTAAATGATGAGTGATGTTAATGTTGAGGTCGATTTTGATTGATACAAGTTCTTTTGTGTATAACATTCAGCTTCGGCTTTCAAGTTTCAATTTTTAATTGTAGTTTGCTTGTGGTTTGATCCTTATCCTGCAGATTCTTATGCTGCAGACCTTGTTGTGAGTGAAGGAGAGTCCGTACATGATTTCTGTTGGTACCCGTACATGTCCGCTTCAGGTGCATAATTAACCTTTCTTGATCGAAGAATGTTTTGCACATACATGCATGTGTGTGTGTGTTATGTATATACATAATGTTAGTTACAGTGAAAGTGTTATAAATTTATTGATGCTCTTGTATGAGGTTGATATCTGATGTGAAAGTTTGTTGGCTTTTCAGATCCAGTGAGCTGTGTGTTTGCTACTACCGCCCATGACCATCCAATTCATCTTTGGGATGCTACTACTGGTTTGGTACTGATTTTCTTTTTCTCGTATATATGCCTTTTGGAACTGATTTTGGTGTTTTTGTATGCTTTAAATAAAGCAGTGGCCTTGTAATATATACTGAAAGGGTGCACCGCTTCTATTGTTCATTTTGAAGCATGGTAGGTCTCACCCCATAGACATAGTGTGTATATTGTGAGCAGCCATTTGCTAAGTCCAAACACTATTGTGATAGATACTGTAGACAGCTCTGTTGCTCAGTCTCTAATTTTTGTATTGTAATATACTTGGTAACTGGCATGGATACTGACAGTTGCGCTGCACATACCGGGCTTATGATGCTGTGGATGAAATCACTGCTGCTATCTCAGTAGCATTCAATCCTGCTGGGACTAAGTAAGTGGAAAATTCTTTTGAAAAGTCCATAACATGCTTGATGTTTCTCTTAAGCTTTTGTAAATCATAGATATTTTGGGGTTTGAATGGAAACTCTGCCTGTAGTATTTAAGATAATACCTATTTCTTAGGTCATTATAAACCTCTCTCTACTTCTTTGATTTAAGTTCTCTTTCATATTCTTCATTTTAAGTTCTTATTCTTATATTATTTACCTGATTTCTTGCTTTATTTGTAGGATATTTGCCGGGTACAACAAATCTGTTAGGGTATTTGATATACACCGGCCGGGTAGGGATTTCAAACGGTATTCAACCCTGCAAGGAAATAAAGAAGGTCAAACAGGTATTATCCTTGGTTTATTTACCTAAACTAGGTTATCGAATGATTTATAATGATGGAATATATTGCCCTTACCTTGTTTATTATGTACAGGTATCATCTCTGCACTTGCTTTCAGTCCAACCCAGACTGGAATGCTAGCTACAGGTTCCTACAGCCAGACTTCAGCAATCTACAACGAAGACAATATGGAGCTCTTATACATTTTACATGGGCAAGAAGGTGGGATTACACATGTAAGTAAGCATTCGTCTACATGCCCTTGATTCTGATTATGGTATAACAAATAACGGAAACTTCTTTTCCTTTCAGGTTCAATTCTCAAAAGATGGAAACTATCTTTATACTGGAGGTCGGATGGTATTATCAATATTCTATGTTCATAAAGGTTGTGGACAATCAATAAAATCGACGCTGATCTTCCTTGTAATCATCCCACTTCTGGTTAATGAGACCATCCCATACATTCTTGGTAATCATTCTACCTTCACCCTGTGATTGCCATTGATCTTCACTGCCCTATAATTTTACTGCTTTGGTGCCTTATATTTATTAGGAAGCAGCAATGCTGCTCTCTCTCTATCTGCATTTTCTTTTGGGAGCTTTTGGATAACTTAACTATGAACACATGAATCTTGCATTTTAGTTATGTCACAATATCAATTATAATGTACATTATTCTATAAATGTTAATTCACAATGTTCTATATTTAAATTTTTTGAAGGATCCCTACATACTATGCTGGGATGTGCGGAAAGCTGTTGAAGTTGTTTACAAGTAAGTATTTCTAACTTAATGGGAAATTGTATCAGAAGGAAAAAAAAAAAAGAAAAAAGAAAATATGAGACGCACAAACAACTAAAGAGCTGTCACAACTTAGGAAATTTAGAAAATTAATGTGAAATATTCAATATATAAATACTATTGCTGAATTCTCTAAGAACTGTGGCAAATAAGGAATCCTATATGGCTATATCAAAACATACTTCACTTTTACCATCAGGAATTTAAGTAATCATACATACTCCTATAGTCCTATGTCTCTTCTTTTTCATATGCAAATGACAACCTAATCCCCCAGGAAGGAGAAAAACACGTGAGACAATTATCAACAATTGTAAATGTTTTTCTTAGTGGCTCCAGCCTCCCACCCAAAGAGAAAATCTACGGTTGACCGAAGCAACACATAAATCGTTATAGAAATTGTGAAAACAGGAATCTATGATAATGAAGCTCAATGATAAGTGGCTCTGTTAAGCTATGCTTTGATTTTGTGAGATCCGAAACATAACAATGTTCGGAAACAAACTTGGATAGATAAAGGAGTTGATGAAAGTATGTCAATATCGTTTTATGTCCTTAGTTCTTGCCATATTTATATGGTAATGCTTTCCATGCAATTTTGATATCGATAAAAGAGTATTATAACATTGCCTATCCACTCCGAGTGTAAAATGTTTCTATATTTTAGTTTAAAGTTTGCATAAGTAGCTTATAGGTGATGACATCAAAGTGTGTTTATTTTCTTGATTATATCCTGTAATAGGTTATACAGATCCTCAGAATACACAAACCAGCGAATATTGTTTGATATTGAACCCTATGGCCGACATCTTGGAACAGGTGGTCAGGTATCAATTTTTGCTTCTAACATTTTTTTCTATGGTGGATTAAGATTCTAGACTTTATCGGCGTTTCAGGCTGCGGTAGATTTCCAATAATTAATTAATTATTTGGTTGTTTTTTTTATTTCTGATTTCAGGATGGTTTGGTTCATATATATGATCTACAAACTGGGCAGTGGATATCAGGATTTCATGCTGCAGCAGGTATTGATATTTCGTATCATTCTAGGATGTGTTATTTCGTTTTTGCATGTATATTTAGATTTGTCTATTCCTAACCAGTTTTCTTCCATTCTTCACACCACGCAGACACTGTTAATGGTTTCTCTTTTCATCCCTATTTGCCAATGGCTGCCTCTTCATCAGGACATCAAAGATTTGAAGCTTCTGATGATGGCAACGGGGATTTACATTTGACTGGTAAATTCTTAGTGCTGCAAATATTCACTTGATTTGAAGATGCCCTTTAGCATTTTCTGTCTTTCCTTCTTATGCCAATCTGGATTACTGAGCTTTACTTATGCTATTACATTCTTTTTTGTTTCACGTTTTGCTGTGGCATTCTTAGCTGTATTATCTTGTTACTGAATCACAGAACTTCAGTCCTGAACAAGAACTTGAGATTTAAGAAATGTTCATGTCCTCTTACTTTTGTTGTATATTTTTGCATGGGTATATCATCCTTCAATGGTTTTGTTCTACTTTTTGTAGGTGATGAAAACTGCACTTCTGTGTGGAGTTTCTCGTATGCTTCAATGGATAACGATGATGATGGCGTCAATGCTAGCGATTCTAATAGTCAACCTGAACATGAAAACCTCCACCAGGATCCTTGAGTCAATCACCAAATTTTGCAACTAAATTGATACTCTTTGTATGATCTTTCGTTACAATTGATTGAGGTAGGTATCTATTCTCCTATTTATTGTACATTGTCTGCTTCGATACAGAGCTATTGAGCAAAATTTTGTAAATCCAAATTTCTAGGATGAACTCAAACATATTGCTCATTTGGAGGCTTTAACTTTTAGGTTATATTATAATTCCTTCGAAACCAAACACGACCAACAAATAACAAGAAGCTCTTCCCGTTCAAATGAATAAAGCCCCACTCTTCCCACAAGTGTCTCAATAAGAAACACCTAGTCAGGGACCAGGGAATACTAAGCTTGGAACGTTCGGTTGTTCCCCATGTCCCGACCGTTTCATACCAAGATATTCATAGTTGATCTCTGGATTGATCAGAAGATCCTTTCAATTGGTTAGAATCCTATACTTGAACGAAACAAGATCATGTGGAATCATATTGAATAGTTGACGATACTTTCCGTAGCTTGACGATATTTTCCGTACCTTGAGTTGCAATCATTTTATGATGAAATAAAAGTTTCATCTTGCTAGATTTTTATTATTTATCTCTAGGGTTACCACAATAGTAATTGATAACCTCTATAATTTATACACATTTTCTTTCGGTTAACTGACTCTAACAAACTCCATAGAATATAGGAATAAATTTCTAACACAATACTGAAAACTTGTACAACTCAGCATCCCCATCAGCTAACTATATTAACCTCATAAACTAACATCACTTTTTCCTGATGATTGAATTTTCATCAAAAGCTTTGTGGTACATTGAGCTAAGGACACCATCACCAAGTCATTCCTCTTACTGACTTCTTTAATACCAGCTGTGCGCAAACTGAAGGAAAGTGTTCAGTTAATCACATCATTCTTTGGCGCAACCCAGAGAGAGTCTCTAGCTTATTTGCTGGTCCAATTGAGAGAAACAATGCGTAACACAGCTTCCTCAGTTTTTTTATTGTAACTGCTGGATCCATGTATCCTATTACTGTTAGTTTGCTGTCCTTCATGTCCATTTGAATTGAATGAACCCCTGTTAAAATTAAACCCCCAAAGCAAATATTAAAATTGCTAAATTCTTCCTTTTTCATTCATTTTCCCAACAGCCAAACAAAGTGAGAACAAGAAAGAATAGTTATATTCAATACCTGAAATCGATAAGACTGTTTTCAGGGCTTTGTCCTTGGCTCTCTCATCGTGTATATTCAACTTTAACACTATTTTCTGTGATAACACAAAAAAAAAAAAAAAAAAAAAAGATCTTTGTCAAAATATAATCAAATAAAAGTAAGAAATGATTATTAATTTCCCAGATGTGATATGTCTTAGCTGAATATGAAATGTCTTAACTTGATTTTGGTGGATATAAACTAAAATTTAAAAATATTTGTTTCATATTGTGTTAAGCAGACATACCTATACGATCTATGTATACTGTAGGTACGAGGGCTATCATTGGCCAATATAGTCCTTTATCCTTTTCGCATCTTTGTTTCAGCAGAGGACATTCATTGATACTTAATGTCTGAAGTGAGGAAGGCAGGCCCTTCTCTGGAAAGAATTTGAGATTTGGACAACTTTGTAGATGCAGTTCATTCAAGGAACTGAGATCTTGAAAATTGGGAGATAGGCGCTCCAGATCCCGAAAATCATAGATGTGCAGTGTAGTTAGAGAGGTAGGAAGCATAGGAATGGAGATCATGTCTGGACATCCATCGGAAATTATGAGATGCTTAAGAGAAGTGAATCTGTGCAACTCCCATTCAAGTGATGTACGGTTGGTGGGAAAACCATCCTCAGGGTCCGGAATAGACATCCACAATTGCTCACAGCTATGAATAAATAGGCGTTCTAACAAGGGAAGATGTTCCGGCAAATTTCGTGACAATTCAGGACAGCGTTCTATAGAAAGTTGTCGCAAGCGAGGGAACCCAACATTATCTTTACCAAACCCAAGATGATTCCAGTCTTTCCATCCTTGCACATCCTCGATAGTTAGAAACTCTAGTGACTGAAAAGGTGTTGAGCAACCATTTCCATAAAACTCTGGACTAATGCTCTTTATTCCAGCCAGTCCTTTGACATATAGGTCCTTGAGCAAGGGCAATTGCCCGATTGGTGGCAAGGAAGTACAGTTTTTGCAATCTTCAAATCTTAAAAGCACTAATTTTGAAAGTGAGGTATCTGCTAACCATGATGGAAATTTTGTACCACCATAGCTCTTGATGGTGAGCTTTTCAAGCTTGTTATAATAAGGTTGTAGCATGTCAAGCACTTGAGTCTCAATTCCAATATCCCTTGAATCACTAAAACTGCTAGTCCATTCCAGCTTTAACTTTCGAAGCTTCTCCTTCCCACTAATGTTCGCCTCCTTGGCATCCCCAACATCATTCACATTCTCCAACCCTGAAATCCAAAACTCGTCTTGAAGTTGTGTCAGCTCCTTCAACTCCTTTAACCCAAAGCCAACATCTTTACCCACCAAATAAAATGGAAATGTTCGAAGACGGATTAATCGACCAATTCCTGAAGGCATTCTTTCCATTGAAGATGGCTTAGAATTATAGAGATGGCGTAGATTGATTAGGTTCCCCATGTCTGAACACAAATTCACTCCTGGAAGATAATCTCTTGTTTCTAATTTGAGGATTTCTAAATTGTAGAGTGTGTTGATTGAATCCGGCAATTTTTTAATTGCAGTGTTGGACAGGTCAAGATAACGTAAATGCTTCAATTCACTAATTGTGTTTGGTAGGTCTTCAATGGGATATCCCTTCAAAGATAACACTCTCAAGCGTCGTAGTCTAGGCAATAAATTAAGAAAATCACAAGGACTTCGAGGGAATTGGCGCAATGGCAAGAAGGTGCGTATACTTTTGATGACCTCATCATCAGAGGCCACCAACTTCTTGATGCAAATAGATCCAACATTTACAAAAGATAAATGATGAAGATTTTTGGAAATTTTCAATTTCTTCTCATCTTCTGACACATTCTCAACCTTTAAACAAAAGTCTTCTGCAGCCCATTGAGCAAGATCATGGATAAGGTCATGCATCACAAATCCTGGAAAATAGATACTCCTACTTTGTTGGAAAAATGAAATTGAGAATAAATTTTCAAAAAACTCATCTCCTATATCTTCTGCTTGCTTTTCATCTCTATCCGTTTGTAAGAAACCTTCAGCCATCCATAAGAGAATTATTTCTTTCTTTTCAAATCCATAGCCTTTTGGGAATATTGAGCAGTATGCAAAACACCTTTGTAATGGAGGAGAAAGATAATTGTAACTTACTCTAAGAGCGGGTAAAATACCACTCTCCTCTTCTGATAAATTCCATATTCTGCTATCTAACAAATCTTCCCAATCCTTGTTGCGAAATTTACAGCGTAAGTGCCCACCGAGTGTTTTTGCCGCCAAAGGCAAGCCTTTGCATCGATCTACAATCTTCTCACCGATTTCCTTCAAGTCTGGATGCTCGTTGAAATCCGTTTTTCCCAAAGCGTGAAAAGTAAACAGAGACAAACAATTATCATTCGACAATTGTTCCAATCGATAAATTGAAAGATTGTTTGCCTCTGCCATTGATGCCACACTCTCCTTGCGAGTTGTGATGATAATCTTACTTCCAAAAGAGCCGGCTTGAAATGGAAGGCAAAGCGTTGTCCAGTCTTGATAATTCTCATGCCAAACATCATCCAATACAATCAAGAATTTCTTTCCAGCAAGTTGCTTCTTCAATTCGACTTGAAGCAGATTTAGATTATTACCATCACCAGTCCCAGAAGCAATGGACTGTAGGACTATTTTTGTTACCCGAGCAATGTCAAAATCTTCTGAAACATAAGCCCAAGCTTTAAAATTAAAATAAGTGTCTACTTCTTTATCATTGTAGACAAGCTGAGCAAGAGTCGTCTTCCCCAGTCCTCCCATCCCGATTATAGAAATAACAGGGACTCCAAAACTAGTACTAGTGCCTTCATCCTTGAATAACATATCAAGTATTGCTTTCTTATCATTTTCCCTACCACAAATGTAAGGATCATTAAGAGAGGTACTTGCAGGTGAGCTTTGATATTTGACTTTGGAAGACTTCTCTCCGGGGATCTCTTTCAATTCCAGGGAATTTTGGCTTTCTACAATCCCTTCTAATCTGCCAGTAATCTCCTTTATTTGGGACGCCATCTTGACATTGAACATAACAGATGATGGATTGAAACCAGTACAGCAAGAAGGAATGAGCTTCTGTACCTTACTTGTGCTGGCATGAGGTTCATCCAACAACTCCCTCTTCAAAGCTTCAGTTGCAAACTCGTCCAGTATGTCTTCCACGTCGTAAGCCAAGTTCTTAAGTTCACTGAGCCAGTCCCTTACTGACTGGCTCTCCAATTGCTTCTCCGCCGCATCATTAAGAACTGCTTTAATCTTCCGCAATTTTTTCTCCCACTTCTTGAGATCAGCATGGATGTTCTCTCGGCGTGCAAACTTAAGTAGTTTGGTTGAAGTTAACTTCATGAACAGAACTTCAATGGCAGCAGTAGCAATGGCCTCTCCTATGAAAGACATGGTTTCTTTGTTTCTAGGAACAAATACGTAGTAAATTAGTAATGGCCGGTTGATTCACAGGAATGGTTTGGTGTTTGGAGGGTGACAAAGAAGGAGAAGGAAAACACAATCACAAATCACAACAAAAGGAAAAGAAGCACTCCATTATTGTTTGCTCTGTGGTGTTTATTTTTTTTTTTTTGACTGTCGAGTAGTGAATAATTTCTTTGCTTTTTCAATAGTGCAAGCAAATATCTTTCTTTAGTTCACTCTTGTATGTATTTATTTATTTATTTATTTTTTAATCGTATGTAATAAAATAGATTTATAATTTTGATTTGGTACACCTAAACAAATAGGATAAAACCGGTATCTAGTAAATGCTAAATGCAAGTCGAACGGCAACCCAACACCTAGCATCAAAGCGGTTGGAAATTTATTATATTTTATAATTATTTTTCCTACGTACAAAACCAATATTCAATCTCTTTAACCAAAAAAAATAAAAATATTCAATATTCAATCTCTTCAAAATAATAATAATTCAATATTCAAATTTTAAACAATGTAACTAGTATATAAAAACGATTTTGACTGTCTAAATGATTGATCGGTAAAATTTATTGATAAATTGGCTAAATCGTCCTTTTTTTTACCTGATGCCTAATGCATATGATTTTATCCTAATTGGGATGGTCGGCCGCCGTTTAGACACGTATTTTTGAACACTAGATAAAATTGTTGTGCATATATTGTAATGTTGACATTACTCATGCAACATAACTAATCAATCATATTTACTTTCTTATCATAAGGTGTGAAGTAAATGAAATATACAGTAGCTCATAAATCATTATAACCATATCTCTTAAAATACTTGAAAACAATTGTTTAGTATATAGACGTCATAAAAAATAGTGCTACAAATTCAACTTAAATCAACTTGTTTTTGTGTATCACGATTCATTGGTTAATAAAAAATAAATACACATGTTAACCAAATGAAATTATCCCATCACAATATGGGATAATAATCGAGGGATGCATTTCCTTCAACAAAAGAATGAAAAATAAAAAAATTCGAGGGATGCCAAGTTATCAAATATATCATATCTTTTTTTTTTTTTTTTTTCATTTTTGTACATATATTTTATGGTAGGTGAGTGCATTGTACCAGTCTTGGCCTTCACTGTGTGTTGAAATGAGAGAGAATGGACGCGTTAATTAAGAAGATGATGGGTGATGTGAGTGATGAATGTGATGATGTGCTGTCACCAATAAAAAAATTAAAAGCTAAATGGTAGTGGTGTGGTGCGGTCACCAATAAAAAAAATAAAAATAGGAAGGAAGTACCGGACAGAAAAGAATAAAAAAAAAAAAAAAGTTTGTCTGTCTTAGTGTCACCTAGTTGATACCTATGCGCTCTAGGCATTAAGATTAGACGCCAGTCACCTGCTACAACACTGATTGAAAATAAAAAAATAAAAAAAATTTTAATTTTTATACTTATAGCGCTAGACCCAACACCAAACTCCTATTCCAAGACAAAATAAAGCCTCGTCATACAAAGCATTCTATTTCAAGTGAGAAAATAGCACTCCATTATTGACTGACGTGGCATGTGTTAGCATTCACATCCTGTATGCTTAGGGCATCTTCAACTGAACTGTAAATCTCCAATTTACAGCAACAATCCTCTCCAACCGAGCATCACTCAGTTGTACTACTTTGTTGATAGAGGTGGAGTAGTGCTAGATCTAGCGCCCCTTTGTAGAAGTAGCACAGCTCTTGCGTTACTTTTTATTGTTTTTTAATTGTTTGATTGTGTTTGATTGGTTAAAAGGGATTATTGAGTATAATATTTTTTTTAGAGTAGAGTTTGGAGTTGAGGGTTGAAGATGGAAGTGTGAAAGTTGCTGTATTTTAGAGCAAACTTACAACAAATTGGAGTTGAGGGTTGGAGATAGTATAAGAGCATCTCCAACCAACAGACTATCTCCACCAAACATACTAAATAAACTCCTCTAACAAACACACTATCTCCACCAAACATACCAAATAAACTCCTCCAACCAACACACAATTTACACCAAATAAATTTGATGAAGCTACGGTATTCACCAAACCCGGTGCGTACTTAGCTCCACCATTTTTTTTTTTTTAGTTAAAATGTCATATTAACATTTAATTTTTGCTAAAATTACTAATTTAACCTTTTTATACTTAATTATAACAGTATGTATTCCCAAAAAATATACTGTTGGAAAGATCTCGTTGAGATCTTTAAAATGATACTTACTTTGATATATATTTTATGTCAATAAAATTATTGAATATTGTATAAATTAACTAATAGAGATTGATTGGTATTATATAAATATTTATTGGTGGAATATTTTCCAAAGATGCTCTTTTGGTGTAAAATTTGGTGTTGATACATTGGAGTAGAAAAAAAATTAGTGTAAGAAAGATGCTATTTTTATGACAAGTTGGTATAATATTTAGTATATTGGGTTGAAGATGCTCTAAGTATTGAAAATGACTAATGACTTGATGGGCATTCCTCCAAATTCCTAGAGTCATAAAGTGAAAGTTTTCTTTGCTTCAGTACAATAAAAGTGACATATAGTGATACATTTCTCTGTGACAAATTTTGAATGTATCACTATAGGTATTATTTTGTGACAAATTTTATTATTTGTCATTATGTTTTTTTTAATTCAGATATTTTTACGAAAATTGTCACAACTGGTTAAAATTTGATAATTTGTGACAGTTAATATAATTAGTCAGAAAATTACCTTATAAAAAAAAAAGCCTTTTATTTATTATTGGGTTAATATTATAAACCTCCCCTCACCTTTGAACTATTATTGGATGTATAGTTATAAATGCTTTTATTTTAGAAACCTCCCCTATGGACAAACACCGTTAGCATCCCGTTTGTATTGACTGAGTTTGACCGTTAAAAAAATCCAAAAATATCTCTATTTAAACTTCAATTGTATGAATTGACCATTATACCCCCATACTTTTACCAAATAAATTAGTTTATAGGGGAGGTTTCTAAAATAAAAGCATTTGTAACTATACATCCAATAATAGTTCAAAGGTGAGGGGAGGTTTTTAATATTAACCCTTTATTATTTGTGACTGTTGAGTAGTGAATAATTTCTTTGCTTTTTGAAAAGTAAAATTGCCAACGGTGCTTTTATTAATTATTATTATGCTTTCTTTGCTTTTTCAATAGTGCAAGTAAATATCTTTTTTTTTTTTTTTTTTTGATGGAAAGGGCACCTGGAAAACCAGTTCCAGGGCAAGAACATGACCAGCATATTTACAATCACAACTGGGACTCCACATAATCAAACACTCGAGCCTAACCCAAATGAGAGTCCCACAACCGGGAGAAAAACCTGCACACAAAGGCGGAATATACAACAAGGAAACCAAACGGTTTCGCCAAACAAATTGTACAAACCCAAAAACAAAATCCAAACAACCGGACTACAGCCAAACCGGAGGAGGGACGCTCAGGCCGCCGAAGAAGACCCACCAGGACACCGCCTGATGCCGATCGGAACCCCGCGCCACCTATCCAAGCGCCGTTCGCCGAAAAGCTGTCGCCCATCGCCGTTCGTCGAAAAGCCTCGCCCACCGCCGAAAAACAACTAAAAAAACAAAAAAACCCAAACTACCTCACAAGGAGGACTAAAGCAACCGACTGAGCCTATCACAGAGTAGAGGAGGAGGAGACCTTTGGTTGTCGTCGGTGTCCCGGCGGAGAGGATGGGGCCGGACGAACTTCTGGGCCGCCGATCATCAACTCACACCGAATTACACCAGATCTAGCCATATCCAAGAGGATCGGCCGATCTAACCGCTGCCGACGTCGAATAGAGAAAAGGACCCGCCCGATGGCGCGAGAAGGTCGGCCAGACGAACGTCAGGGCCGTCGTAGCAGCCGCCGGAATCATCCATCTGAACGGGAAGACCCAGCATGAGGAAGATGAAGACCGCCCGCAGGGGCGACATCATCGCCGGCTCCCACTGCCATAGCAAGAAGCCGGCAACGGACTGATGCATCGAAAACGAGAAATGGAGGAGGCGGTGTATTTCTAGAGAGAAGGCAGTGCCTCTCTTTCTATTAATTACGAGTTTTGCAAATATCTTTCTTTAGTTCACTCTTGTATGTATTTTCTTCTTTTTATAACTGCACGTACTAAAATAGATTTATAATTTTGATTTGGTACACGTAAACAAACTGGATAAAATCGGTATCTAGTAAATTCTAAGCGCTAGTCGGACGGCAGCCCAGCACCTAGCATCTAGGCGGTTGGAAATTTATTTTATTTTATAATTAATTTTCCTACATACAAAACCAATATTCAATCTCTTCAAAATATATATATATATATATATATATATATATATTCAATATTCAATCTCTTAAAAAATATATATATATTTAAATTTTAAACAGTGTAACTAGTATATAAAAACGATTTTGACTCCGTCTAAATGATTGATCGGTAAAATTTTCTGACAAATTAGCCAAATTGCTCTTTTTTTTACCCGACGCCTAATGCGGACGATTTTATCCTACTTGGGTCGTCGGCGGCCGCCTAGGCACGTATTTTTGAACACCAGATAAAACTGTTGTGCATATATTGTAATATTCACATTACTCATACAACATAACTAATTAATCGTATTTACTTTCTTATCCTAAGGCGTAAAGTAAATGAAATGTACAGTAGCTCATGAATTGTTATAATCATATCTCTTAAAATATTTGAAAAAAAATTGTTCAGTATATATAAGTTATACAAAAATAGTTCTACAGATTCAACTTAAATCAACTTGTTTTGTGTATCACGAATTCACGATTCACTGGTTAATAAAATATATATACACATGTCAACCAAATGAAATTATCCCATCACAATATGGGATAATAATCCCCTATTAATATATCATATCAATTTTTTTTTTTTTTTTTGGGTGTAATTTTACATATATTTTATGGTTAGGTGAGTGCATCGTACCAGTCTTGGCCTTCACCGTGTGTTTAAATGAGAGAGAAATGAATGGACGCGTTAATTGAGAAGATGATGGGTGATGTGAGTGATGATGTGCTGTATGGACACGTTAATTAATTGAGAAAATAAAGTCAAATGGTAGGGTCCATAAATGAAAAAAAGAAATTAAAAGTTATAAAAAAATAAAAATAGGAAAGTAGATAAGGAAGCACTGGACGGAAAGAAAAAGAGAAAAAGCTTGTCTGTCTTGGTACCACCTAGTTGGCACTTGACACCTGTCCGGTATAAACGTTAGCCGTCGGTCCATCGTACGATTGACGCTAATCACCTACTACAACCCTGATCGAGAATAAAAGAAAATCAAACAATTTAATTTATATATCTATCTCCAATCCAATGGAGAGCACTAAAAAATTACATAAAAATAGTGTAAAAAGAAAATCTTATAGAAGCATTCTTACATTAAATTGTAAAAAAATATATCTAAGAGTTTTTTATTTGAGAGTTTTTTTATTTTTAAAATTGATATGTTTTTTTTAGAAACCAAATTGTTTTGTTTTTTATTTAAATTGATAAAAAAAAATTAAAGCTTACGAGGTAATATGTTTTTATTAATTTTTCAAAGTTTGCTGGGCAGTTGTAATTTCGACTTCTCAATAGTAATGTCATTTTTTTTTTTTTGAAAGTTAATGGTTAACTCTAACGGTGTTGACTAACGGAAAGGGGTGTTTATGTTAATTTCATGCATTTTTGAAATTTTGTTAGATTCGATAAAGTCAAGGTATGTTAGTGCAATTAACCCTAATTTTTAAAATAAATATTATTATAAATAAGTGTGGGAGGGTTAAATTAGGAATTATAATAAAATAATTTAGTGTTGATTTGATATTTTAATAAAAAGAAAAAAAAAATAGTGTTAGTGTGAATAGTGCTCCACTAAATTTAGTGGATCACTATTCACAATAGCACTCAATTTATCATGGAATCTAAAATATAGTGTTGCATTAAAGCAACTCTTTATGTTAAGATAGTGTTTTTACATTAACATAGTGTTGCATTAAAGATGAGATGGCCTCATAGCATCTCTACACTAAACCCAACACCAAACTCCTATTCCAAGACAAAATAACACTCCATTATTGACTAATGCGGCCTGTGCACATACTGTATGCTAAGTATTGAAAATGACTAATGACTTGATTAGCCTTCCTCGAAATTTCTGGAGTCATAAAGTGAAAGTTTTCTTTGCTTTTTTAAAAGTCCAAGGAAATAATTGAAATAATTTTCTTTGCTTTTTGATAAAACTACAATGTAGCAAAAAACTTACATTAGTTCCAAAAAAAATAAAAATAAAGGATCAGAATCCTCTCCTTCATCCTTGTTTTTCCTTGGCTTTTTTCAAGTGTAATTAAAACACCAAGTTGCATGAGAGAGAAAAAAGTGATCAAATCTCAACCATATATTTTTTATTTTGCTTAGGTGTCATTAGATTATGAAAAGTTATGGAAAAACAAGACAAGGAGAGGATCCTGGTCCAAAAATAAAAACAACTTTAGTGTTTCGCTTCACATCAGCCATATGACCTAACTAGCCAATCTCCCAATCATTTTTACTTCCATACCATAAGATGCAATGTGAATGAAAAATGTAACTTCATACAAAATTTACATCTCTTCGTAAATCACTTCTCTCTCAAGTTTTCACATTATTGATCCACTAAAATCCTATCTATGTTTTGATCTCTTTTGAATTTAATATTTCAATTACTAACTTCAAGCATAACAATTTGTTTAAATTTTCTCATGTCTTTGTTTATGTTTATGAATTTAATAAAGTAGCATATGTTTGAATTTAGAATAAAACATTGAAGGATTGGATTACAAAAAAAAGTGTTGATATTGACACCCATAAAACTTATTATTACACCTATATTTTATATATATATATATATATAAAATTTAATTACAAAAATATCTCAATATAAATTTACAAATAAAGACAAATTACTTTGATTAAAAATAAACCAATTACTATATACACTTATTAATTACACACATATATTCAACTATATTTCTTTATTAAAAAAACTTACCTTTCAAAAAAAAAAAACTTATGATAAACCTGATTTTTATGGTAAACTCTAATTAAACTCTAATTTTATTTCAAGTATTAAACTTTCTTATCATCACATAATTATCATATTGTTTTTATCTTTCTTTTACGTATAGTTATGAACTCTATCAATAAAGTAAAAAAAAAAAAAAAATTTAACGATAGCTATATATATCAACAAGTTTTTTTATTTTTTTATTTTTTTTATTTTTAAGATAGTCGTACATATCAGTATTTTTTTTTTTTTTTTTTTTTTTTTTAAGATAACTACATAAATAAGAAAGTTTCAGATTGAAAATCCCTTGACCTCATATACGGTTCCACGTATTCCCTTTTATAAGGCACACATTCGAGATATTTCTAAAAGTAAATTGAACCATCATTAAAAGATGATTGTAGTATGATTTTTTTTTTTTTTTTTAATAAATTAGGTGTGATAATAATTTAAGATCATTGTTTTATAAATAATATGTATTAAAATGAATATATTTATTTTAATAAGAGTACTATTGGCATTATGATGGACGCTTATAGTAATATTTTATTTAAAAATTTTAGATATGGGTATACTTATAAAAATGAGTGTACTGATAAGTTTTATAGGTCAATATCCATACAAAAATAAAAAAAAATAAAATCAGGTCAAAATTAAAAATAAAGGGTGCCGATATTATCACCCATAAAACTAATTAGTATACCCATACTTTATTAATATATATATATATATATATATATATATATTATCTTTCTTTTTATGTATAGTTATGATCTCTATCAATAAACAAAAAATAGATGTAAATATCAATAAGTGTTTTTTTTAAGATAGTCGTAGATACAAATAAGGTTTTTTTCTTTTCTTTTCTTTTTCAAGATATCTGTATAAATAAGAAAATTTCATATTGAAAATCCTTTAACCCTGTATACAATTTAGTTCCACATATTCCCTTTCATAAGACTCCTACATTCGAGATATTTTTAAAAGAAAATATAATACAAATAAAAATATAATACAAAATCCAAAATACAATACAAAATAATCGCAAAATACAATGTTAATATTATAACCATTATTTAGTGACTCATGTTAATGTTAATATTATAATTTATAAATTTTTTTAATTGTTACGATTTTTATATATAAATAAAAATAAAAATAATACATATATTTATTTATTTATTTGGGGGAAGTGATGTTTTGGGTTTGCGGGGAGGTACCCCCACCACCTCCCCCAAATATATATTTGGGGGGCAAAGTTTGCCCCCACCCCAACCCCCAAAATCCATTTGGGGGCAAAATTTGCCCCCAAAACCCCCTAGGAGCCCGTGGGGGATGGGGCCCATGGGGAAACGCCCATCTCTACATGAAACACGCACAATTGTCTAAGAGGCATTTTTCATGTCACTATTGTAAATGGGTAGTAAACTCTCGTCACATATTTATAAAGGCAGAATTTCACATAAGTCCTACCTTTTTGGTGATTTGTCACCTTTATAAATGTCTTCTCAAATTCATCACTTTAGTCATTACTTTTTCCAAAACTCATCACTTTAGTCCATTTGACCAAATATGTGAAAGTCAACTATTTTAAAACCTATGAAAATACATTTTTACCCCTATTACTATTTAATTTAGCTAAAATGATTATCTTAACTTTAAATTAAAATGAAAAACAATAAAATTCTCTATAATAAAATCTTAAATAAATATATTACAAAAAAAAAAAAAAAAACTTAAATAAATAATTAAAAAATCCATTAATTTTATCTTATTTTGTATTTTTGTTATAATGGATTTTTATTTAGCTAAAATGATTATAGCTTTAAATTAAATTGAAAAATAATAAAATATTAAATAAATAGATTACAAAAAAAAAATTATGAAAAAAAAAATCATTTAAAGTTAAGATAATCATTTTAGCTAACTTAATATCCATTATGACAAAAAAAAAAAAAAAAAAAAGGATTTTATTATTATTATTATTTATTTAAGATTTTTTTGTAATATATTTATTTAAGATTTTATTATTTTAATTTAAAGCTAATATAATCATTTTAGCTAAATTAAATTTTAATGAGGGCAAAAGTGTACTGTCACAGGTTTTAAAATAGTTGACTTTCACATATTTTGTCAAATGGACTAAAGTGATGAGTTTTGGAAAAAGTAAGGACTAATGTGATAAATTTGGAAAAACATTTATAAAGGTAACAAATCACCAAAAAGGTAGGAGTTATGTGAAATTTTGCCATTTATAAAATATATATGGTGAGACTTGAACCCCTCAGTCCCTCACCACCATTACAGAAGGGAGGTTCACCACCATCTCTACTAAAAGATGATATGCAACTAACTTTTATTTTTTTATTTTTTTTGTTTCAAAAGTAAAGGAAAGTTCAAATTTTCTTCAACGAGGAGAGTTTAAAAATATAGCCTCCTTACAAAATTAAATACGTAATCTTATTTTTCTTCAACTTACGCAAATCTGACACATGGTTTGAATCAAGTACTTTGGATTATTATTATTATTTTTTTATTTTTTTTTTTGAAACAATTTTTTTTCTTGTTATTGTTAGTATGCAGTGACTTTTTTCATTGACTAAGTTTATATCTAGATGGGCAGATGCACCGAAATTGAGAGTATAACTTGAGTTTTAAAGTCAATATATTAGGGTAACATTGTTTAACGATTTATTTTGATGGAAAAATGTATAGGGACAAGAAGAAGGAAATTACATATTCTTTGCCTTAAGAGAATGAAGGAGATGAGTAATATTAATATATGACTTCTTTCTTTTACGAGACTTTGTATTACTTAAAGCATATCCAAGGCCAACGCTGCGATTGTGAAAAATATTTCTTTCCAATGTAATCATACAATCATTACTACTCAATGTCAAGATAATGGAGCAAAAAAATTATCGACAATATCAATATGATTATCTACTTTTACATTATGTTTGATTTGATGGAAAGGAAAGGAAATGACAGTGAGGAAAAGAAAGGAAAAGAAATGAGAGGATAGTTGTTTTAATGATTGTTGTTTGGATGATTATGGGTGGAAATGAAAGGAAATGATAGTGGTTTTATTTTATTTATGAAAATACTATTCTTTTAACAATATGAATATCAACAATATATAGGGTTATTTTTTAGATTTAAAAATATATATATATATATATTAATGGTGGATTCTTTTATCTCTCTTTCCTCCCAAATTTAAATGGAAACTAAAGTATGTAAAATAGGAAGAAATTACTCCCCCCATTTCCTTCCATTTCCCTCATTTCCTTTCCTTGCACTCTCATTTAACCATTCAAACAAAAAATTAGAAATCCCTCCAAATCCTTTCCTTTCTTTTCTCTCCAATTCCTTCAAACCAAACATTAGAGGGTTTATTGGACAATTATTTTATAGATGGACTCAACATCGAAGATAAATATAAAAAACTGTTATGAAGGTTGTATGATTAAAAAAAAAAAAAAAAAGAGAGAGAGAGAGAATAAAATTTTTAAAATTCTTTTCCTATTCTTCCCAACTACCTTAAAACTTCACTTTCGTAAACGAGATGGAATTTTGTTTTGAATTGCAAATGTTGTTAAATTAAAACTATCGAGACATCGAGTATTAAACTATTAAACGACTTATTTTTTCTTTGTACCATATTTTCTAATTTATGGTCTGCGATGAGTTTCCTGGAAACTAGGGCAGAATTTTCATTCCATAGATGTGGATTGAAGTTTTATCTTCATGCGCTGGAAAGAGTGCATTGACCTAACACAGGCATTTACGTCAGTCAATCAAACGAATTAAATAGCAATCAATAGCTGTCACAGAAATTTCCTTGCACCTTCGTTTTCCTTATAAAATTGGATGACAATCTATCTAAAGTTAATTATTTAGGCCGGAATTTAATTGATTGGGTATCAAAGTTTAACCCTCGACGATGATTTAATGACAAGAAGAAAATACATATGAACTATGCCAATTGACAAAGCAAAGTGGTCCTCACCACGTTATAATGAATAATGATGTCAGCTCCTACTTCATATGTACAAATGTCAGCATTTGAAGGCTCTGAATTTTAAGTATGTTCATAGGAGAAAGTCTCGCTTCGCACCCCACATTTTTATTATCAAACGGTATAGGAAGGTGAAAGTTGGATCATTATTAAAGAATGTTTAACTGAGATAAATCATTATTAATGTATATTTACCTATCAATTAACACCTCAGCTGCTACATGTGTTATAATTGAAAAGTTATGATTACGTGTGATATCTAGTATTACTCTTATTTTAATTTTGGTAAGAACATGATGAAAACACATCGATTTTAATAAATTTTAATATGAATTTTTTGTGGATGATGAGTTCAATGAAATCTACATATGAACAAAATTTAAGAATTTTTCGAGCACTAGAACTGTTTATCCAAATTTTGTTAAATATGAAGGCATCGGAAAATAGGCGAAATATAGGAAAATTCAATAAAAAAAGTTTTAGTATTTGAAAAATTCTCAAATTTTCTTCATAGGTAGATTTCAATGAACTCATATTCCACAAAAAAATTCAGATCAAAATTCATTAAAATCGTATATTTTCATTAAGGTTCTTACCGAACTTAAAATAAAAGATCTCTCATGAAAGACTCACTATATATATATATATATATATATATATATATATATACAGTCCCGTTTTGGTCAGTGCACACATATATAATTTCATCAGTGCGTAGCATGTGAGCCACTGATTATGGAGAAGCACTTATAAGTGTATACACACTTGAGTTAAAGCATGTAAATATAAAAGTTCACATGCAACGCACTAATATAAGTTATATCAATGCGCACCGACTTAAAAATTTATATATATATATATATATATATATATATATAGTGAGTCTATCATAAGGGATCCATTATTTTAATTTCAGTAAGGACCACTATGAAATCACATTGATTTGAATAAATTTTGATCTGAATTTTTTTATGAATGATAAGTTTATTGAAATCTACCTATGATTAAAATTTGAGAAATTTTCAAGTGCTAAAACCATTTTTCTTGAATTTCTTATATTTCGCCCATTCTTCTGATGCCTTTATATTAAAATAATCGGGAAATAACCGAAATTAAAATAAGAGATCCCTTATAAGAGATTCAATATTTATATATACAGTGGTTCTCTCATAAGGGATCCCTTATTTTAATTTTGGTAAGGACCACCATGAAATCATATCGATTTGAATGAATTTTAATTTGAATTTTTTTGTGGATGATAAGTAAATTGAAATCTACCTATGAATAAAATTTGAGAATTTTTCAAGCACGAAAACTATTTTTCTTGAATTTCCTATATTTCACCTATTTTTCTAATGCCTTCATATTTAAAAAAATCGGTAAAAATGGTTTAAGTACTTGAAAAAATTTAAAATTTTATTCATAGATAGATTTCAACGAACTTATCATCCACAAAAAAATTCAAATTAAAATTCATTCAAATCGATATGATTTCATGGTGGTCCTTACCGAAATTAAAATAAGGGATCCCTTATGAGAGAACCACTGTTATATATATATAGTTTTTCTATTGTCAGTTCGTCCTGATATATTTTATATCAGGACGAAGAATGTGGACCATTAGATTTACATACTTTGACTCAAAGTGTATACACTTGTCAAAACTTTTCTATAATCTGTGATCAAAATTCTTCGTCCTGATATATTTTATATCAGGACGAACTGATAGTAGAAAGACTATATATATATTTATTGGACAGCAGTGTTTTTCATTTTTAAAGCATCTGATTGGGGAATTAAACTATTAAACGACTTATTTTTTCTTTGTACCATATTTTCTAATTTATGGTCTACGATGAGTTTCCTGGAAACTAGGGCAGAATTTCATTCCATAGATGAAGGCATTAACGTCAATCAAACGAGTTAAATAGCAATCAATAGCTGTCACAGAAATATCCTTGCACCTTCGTTTACTTTATAAAATTGGATGACAATCTATCTAAAGTTAATTATTTAGGCCGGAATTTAATTAATTGGGTATCAAAGTTTAACCCTCGACAATGATTTAATGACAAGAAGAAAATACATATGAACTAAGTTTATACTATATATATATATATATACAGTCCCGTTCTGGTCAGTGCACACATATATAATTTCATCAGTGCGTAGCATGTGAGTTACTGATTATGGAGAAGTGTATACACACTTGAGTTAAAGCATGTAAATATAAAAGTTCACATGCAACGCACTAATATAAGTTATATCAATGCGCACTGACTTGAAAATTTATATATATATATATATATATATATATATATAGTGAGTCTATCATAAGGGATCCATTATTTTAATTTCAGTAAGGACCACTATGAAATCACATTGATTTGAATAAATTTTGATCTGAATTTTTTTATGAATGATAAGTTTATTGAAATCTACCTATGATTAAAATTTGAGAAATTTTCAAGTACTAAAACCATTTTTCTTGAATTTCTTATATTAAGCCCATTCTTCTGATGCCTTTATATTTAAAATAAACGGGAAATAACCGAAATTAAAATAAGGGATCCCTTATAAGAGATTCAATATTTATATATATATATATAGTTTTTCTATTGTCAGTTCGTCCTGATATATTTTATATCAGGACGAAGAATGTAGACCATTAGATTTACATACTTTGACTCAAAATGTATACACTTGTCAAAACTTTTCTATAATCTGTGATCCAAATTCTTCGTCCTGATATATTTTATATCAGAACGAACTGATAGTAGAAAGACTATATATATATATATATATTTATTGGACATTAGTGTTTTTCATTTTTAAAGCATCTGATTGGGGAAATCTCATATAAAGTCAGACTAGGGGAGAAGCTAAACTCATCTAACTGACCTCAAAAAGCTAATGACAATTAAAGTTTTTTGTAAATTGGTCTGTTGGGCTACACCTAAAGCCCAAACTTTAGTTCGGATGGGTCAAGGTTGTTAACAAGTGGATTCAGGTTAGTTCGGATGGGTCCAATTAATCCAGTTGGGGCCAAAACTCAGTGTTAACACCAGAATTTATGTTAAACCAGATTTCGAAGAGAAACTCTTGATCGATGAGGACTCTTGAAATGTGGATCTTCTCCTCCTCGTGAATCTTGGCTTGAGGTAGATTCTTTTCTCCCTAGAAAGAAGTGAACCTGAGATGGATTTGGTTATTTGAGAGGTGTTAGACTGAATTGATTATATTTTGAATGGAAGAAGATGATGCTGACAGAGATCGACGATCACCTTGTCTATTTCGAGAATGAAGATTATAGAGAGGAGGGCATGGCTTTGTTTCTTTTTTGTAAAGGAATAGCTTGAGCATACTATTGAGACTCATGGTAGTACAAATTCATGCAAGTGGGTGGACAAATGTCCCCTTTTCATTCGTTTAAATTTTTCCTCTTACACTAAAATATTCCAAATTTTCTTTGTCTTGAGGGTGGCAACCAAATTTGTTTTTGACGCCACTTTTCCCGTTTTCCCAGAAGGCGACGTGGAGGTCCTCCTTTTCTTTGACTTCTGCTGACGTGGAGTGTCTCTATTGGTTTCTTAGTGTTGCTCCATGGAGGCGCTTTCGTGGTCAGGTTGTACAGGAACTTTCCTTGTTTATTCAATTAGGTTTGTTGTAAAAGATTCGGGGCGGTCCCTACATTTTATGGATCTTAATATCTGTATAAAAAAAAAAAAAAAAAAAAAAAATTCAGATCAAAAATTAAAAATAAAGGGTGCCAATATTATCACCAATAAAACTAATTAGTATATCTATACTTTATCAAAAAAAATTAATTATGAAAATACAGCTAAATAATAAACTTTAATTTTTATGATAAACTATAATTAACTCTAATTTTATTTTAAGTATTAAAATAATCTGTTGGGGATAATGATGTGATATGCATGTCCCTCCCAAAATAATCTTTCAAACCCGTCTCATTTTTCTGGTAGTTAATCTCCTTCATTTTACACTACACTAACATATGCAGCAACTATGAATGTGCTTCAGTCCCATTTGCTGGCTTGAGGATTTTTGCATCCAACTGCTTCCCCCGCAAAGCTGATCCGTACTACATTAAGGAGGGTGTATTCAATTAGGATTTCAAAAGACTTTTAATGACTTTTTTTAAGTGGATGACTTTTGCAGATTTTATGGACTTTTATAGACTTTACAAGATTATGAAAAACTTTTATAGACTTTTATTTAAAAGACTTTCATAGACTTTCATTTTAAAAGACTTTCGTAGACTTCCATTTTAAAAGACTTTTATAGACTTTCATTGACTTCTAAATATAATGTATAATTTGTTTTAGCAAAATTACATATATTTATCATGTCAATAAAAATAATTTTTCAAATGAATAAAAAAAACTATCGTTAATTAAACTTGACAAACGGCCAACACTAGCCTTTGGTTTGGTGTTGGCCTTGTGCCTGTTGTTGCTCGCTGCCTCTGTGCAGGCTGTTGAATAAATTTGCCTTTAAAAAAAAAAAAAATTAAACTTGACAAAAGCATTTATGTTTATATATGTGATTTAATTTTTTTATTTACATTTAATTATATTTTACATTATAAAGACATTATGCTCCTTTTTTTTTTTTAATAATTAGTCAATATTTTATTTTATTTTTATAATTAGTCAAAATATTATAAATTTTCTTTGAGAATAAATATAGCAAACCGACAATAATATTAACATTTACATGTCTTTACGAAAGTATGACAATGAGTATAAAAAAATCAACCAAAAGTTCATTAAAGTTACTAAAGATAAAACATAAAAACCACACCTAGTTGTTGAATAAGATCCATGCCTAAAAGTGGGTAGTTTGATATTGATCATAATTACATGGAGTCACTCTCATACGCGACTTTGATTATGGAATATTGGTATGGTTAAGTAGTGGTTTTTGTCTTTTATTATTTTTATTTTACATAAATAAAGTTCATTTGATTTGTTTCGGTGTTGTTTAGTTGCTTTAAAAATATAAGTAAAAAAATATGAAATCTCTCGTCCTTAATTGCATAACCCATGAAGAGTTGTTTTATATTATTTTTTAGTTTTTTTTTTGTTATAGATCATTAATGTTTGTATGTTTTTTTTTTTTTTTTTAATAATGTTTATTCATTTTAAAGTTATTTGTTTTATTTTATTTATGAAATTTGTTAAGAATGAGTGTGCTTTTATTTGAAAATATAACATATATTTGGTGGTTGATGTTTTTTAAAGAGTTTCATATTTTTCTTTTAAAGTGAAATTCTTTCTATTTTTTTTTTTTATTTATTTAAAAAAAGTCATTCAAAGTCTTTGTAGGAATGGAAGACAAATTGTGAGATTTTTTATAACTAAAAATCATTAAAAGTCATTATAAGTCATTGATATTTTAAAGTCGTTAAAAGTTATTGAGATTTTGAATACCTCATAACTTTCATAGACTGTTAAAAAGTCTTGATTGAATACCACATGACTTTTAAAGACTTTTTAAAAGTTTATAAAAGTCTGTATTGAATACCTCATGACTTTTATAGAGTCGATTAAAAGTCTACATTGAATACACCTAAACTTTTTAATTACATAAAAGTCATTAAAAGTCTTTTAAAATCCTAATTGAATACACCCTCCTAAGGTTACATAAAATTATTGCTATTTGAAACACTTTGTGAGTATAGAAGTGAAGCAATTAAAAAGCCAGTACCTGGTTTATCACTTCCACCAGACAGCAAGCAGCATACATCATACATGATACAACCCTTCGCTCTCAACATTGAATACATACTGATAAAGTTCAATCATGATAGCACCGAGATTTTTTTTAGTTTGCAACCTCTCAAATCTCAAATTTGTGATAACTTTCCTTGCCCCTTCCAGTGTTGGATAATTATTCATGCCAGAGTTAGC